>AP027102.1:77964306-78440279 GCA_028142955.1 Pinctada fucata
TTTTGACTTTTGTGAGTTTACAAAAGAGCAATTATAATACCATTTTGCATGTCGTTTCCAGGGATTTTCGTCTGGTTTGAAATCCCAGCTTACTCCATCACACGAGAAGCATCGGTAAACGTTACAAATTTTATCAAAGAAATAACCTGCTTCAGCAATCTGATATTTTGTTGGATTTGAATTTTGGGAAAGGTGTTCAAGTGAACTCAATCTTGCAATTACATCAGAAAATTCAGGATAAATTATTACAGATGGGGATTTCTCTACCACTGCGTCATTAACTAAAGACCTACATAAATCCCTTATTTCTCGCGATCTCGTAATGCCTTGAAAGTTGTACATAATGCTCCATAGCGGGGCTTCAGGAATCCTTAATATACTTTGAGTTATTTTGTTGAAATGTTTAATATCTTTAGTTTTACTCCGATCTAAAACATCAGACTGGTCCTTAATTGATAGTCGCAGCTTTGAAGGTTTCTCTTTCAACTTCAGAAAGTTTTCTTCAAAAATTTCCGAAATTAGATATGGTCTTCCCGCATAGTCCTTGAATTTATTGAGAGAAAATGTGACACTGTCATAAGAAACTTTTATACCAACTGTTTGCATTGCTAAATGAAAACATCTTGTTCGATCGCTCTGACAAAGAAAGTGAGTTAATTCTACAGCAATAGGTTTTGTAAGAAAGGAATACAATTCCAATTCATCTGCCTCTTGAAGAGCATTCGAAAGTTCTTCAGCGGCTATAAAAATCCGGCTGTTAGAAGCTCTAAATTGCTCGTCAGATGAGAGAATTAATGCAGATGATGTTGATTCAAGGCTCTGTACTAATTTATCAATCCAATCAGAGTCCTCATCAAAACAATACAGATGTATCAAGGTTTTTAACTCGGGTAAAACGTCTCCACAAGGTTCTAGGACCACTGGAATAATAGCATCCGGGCACTCGTCGTCGTCTCTTGACAAACTCTCCTGAAGAGCACTGTCTAGAAGATGGCGACATACCCTACTTTGTATAAAGTCTTTGTTGATGACCACGACAATTTTCAACGATTTCCTAAAACTTCTAAAGTGACTTTGAAAGATACTATGCCCAAGTACAGCATCTCTGTCTGTATAATAAACAATGAATCCTAATTCCTCAAGCCTCTGTGTTGTCTGTACCACCCATGACAGGCCCTCATTTCCATCGTACAGAAAACAGGCATGGTAATGTTTTCCAAACGATAAAACTCGTGTATGTCTTTGGTTTGGGTCTGTCATGTCCTAATTTTAAAGTTAAATCAACTTCCTTCATGCCGTTGTACAATAAAAGCTTTGATTAATAAACACGTAGTACTTGCATCTTCCTCTTCGCATCTTTAATTTACATACAAAAATTTCAAGACATATCAATTTGCGCTGAAACTCGTTACTTGACTTCTTTTCTGAAATAGTTAAAAGGTAAATACATGTAGAATATAGATATATATACCTGTCTCTAAAATTTTCCATAAAGTATGGTGTGTATTATATTTACTTTTCACTTCATCAACATGAAAATTATTTCCTTAAAATTTAAAGTATTCGTAGAACTCAAATACATTTTTAAAATGTGTAACCTAAAATGACAAAATACTGTTAACCGTCTATTATTCGTGACGTCTTATTTTCACAAACAGGAGTGAGGTGACTGGTTCGCGAGGTTTTATTTTAGCGACATCGTATTGATATATCTTTCTGCAAATATGTTGGGACATATTCGCGGCGTTTTATTTTCGCGAGTCAAAGGACATCGGGAATATCGTATAAATTAAACGCTCGTGAATAAAAGACGGTGTACAGTATCGTATCTCTTTCTTGAAGTGAGCTTTTGTCACAGCGTGCCGTCCAGCGGGGGTTCATCCGTCGTAAACTTTTCGACATTTTCGACTTCTTCTCCAGAACGGCTGAAATGATTTTAATGAATCATGGTAGGTATGAAGTACTTATGGTCCCCTACAAGTGTTGTTGTATTTCGTCAGGGATCCGTCAACAGGTGGCGCCATCACAGGCAAAAGAAGGTCACGGAGGATGCTCTCCTTTGTTAAACTTCTTCATCAGAACGGAAGCACGTATCGACTAACCAAAAGCATCAAGATGATCTAGAGAGATGTCTAAAGAAGTGTTGTTATTTTTGGTTCCACTCCGAAGTCAAAGTTTTGACGCATTTATTTAGTTACTATATGCTTTGATATATGTATTTTATATCAAAATTTTAGTTTTTTTTATGATTTTTTTTCTTATGTAAAGAGGAAGTGGGGTTGATTTTCATAAATTTTTCAGCTTCTTTTCCATAACTACTTTCAGATTTTCATAAAACTTGGTAGGTATGAGGTACTCATGGTCCCCTTAAAGTGTTGTTGTTTTTCATCTGCAACCGTCAATGGGTGGCGCCACCACGGGCAAAAGTAGGTCATGAGGGTACCCACCTTTGACAAAATTCTTTATAAAGGAAGCAAATATAGACAAATTGAAAGCATCAGGATGATCTACAGAAAATTTCTTAATGAGTGTTGTTATTTTTGGTTCCACTCCGAAGTCAAATATATGACGCGTTTTTGACGTCTTTTCGGACTTTTTCAGAAATGCACATTTTTCACTATTTCTTTGAAAAACTCAATAAGTGTATGATTTTACACACTCATTTGCTGCATATTTGCCATATTAAAGTTACTTAATTCTTTGATGTGTATTTTATGCTAAAATCTTACTCTTTTTTTGATTTTTAATGAATTTGGAAAGGGGGTGATTTTCATACATTTTCTTATTCTTTTCTATAACCAATCTTCAGATTTTCATGAAACTTGGTAGGTATAAGATATTCATGGTTCCCTACAGGTGATGTTGTTTTTCGTCCAGATCCGTCAATAGGTGGCGCCACCGCAGGCGCAGGCAAAAGTAGGTCACGGGGGATACCCTCCTTTGACAAACATCTTCAGAACCAAAGCATGTATCGACAAACCAAAATATCAGGATGATCTAAAGAGATGTCATTAGATTGAGATAAAGAAGATCCTGACGACAATCTCAACAGCACTCACAATAGAGCACCAAATTGAGCATCAATGGACCTCTAGCAAGCTAGAGGTGGGACCAGGTGTCATGGAGGAGAAAACATCTCCTGTTTGGCAAGAGATGTTATGTTATTTTTTCGTTCCCCACTGAAGTTTTTTCCTTTGACAAACTCTCAGTTAACGTAGTTTTCAGGTGAGCGATCGTGGCCCTCTTGGGCCTCTTGTTTTTAATATACATGTACTAGAGATACATGTACATTAGCAACTGATCATGATGTACAGAACTTACGGAGATTAAAGATTATAATTATCACGTTGATGCACTTTCGTTTCGATGTCCTCTGTTTCCACCAAAATAAATCACGGATTGTCAATAGGTCTAACGATTGATTATTGTTATTGAACACATGAGATAATCAAGATTATCGATTTGCCATTGAGAAATACTTCAAAGTATTGAGGATATATTTTACGGTTGATTTTACACAATTCACAAACATACTTACATACGGTCTGGTGCCTTTTCTAAAACGTTGCTTGTGCAGTAAAGTTGTATTCTTTGTTTATGAACACATAGTACATGTATACAGAAACTATATTTTGTTAAATGTCTTATATCGATTCCTACTCTGTACATGCTTGTTTCGCATGCTTAAGTTTCAATCAAATTATTTGAATCTGACGTCGTGATATAAATAATCTGTTAAGGATGGTGCACCCTGACAAATATTTTTAGAGGGCACTTCGAAAAAGTTCAAAGTACTAATAACAATATCCTTGATAAGTAACATGATGCAAGCAGTGGCGGATCTAGGATTTCAGAAAGGGGGGGGTGGGGGGCAAGGTAAAAGCTCGAAGAAAATTGTTCACAGAAAAACTGACAAGCAAACAAAAAAACCCCCCAAACAAACAAACAAACAGAAGGTCGAAGACGAAAAATGGGGATCTCAACACTGATGATCTAACTAATAAGTGGGGAGGGGGGAGGGGGTCATTCCAACTACATGTACAAGATATAGAGTTTCTTGATACATTTTCTTTAGGTTTATAAGTAGACTGACGAGCGTAGCGAGCCGGAAATTTTCAAGATATGAAATTTTAATTTTTTTTTAAATTCAGTCAACCATACATGTATATACAACTTTACTCTATATAGGCGAGCGGAGCATTTTGTCATAAGAATACAATCTCTCTCTCATTTTCCATGCTCTATTCTTGTTGGACCAATTGGGGAAGTTGGGAAGATTAGGGCATTGCAACCCCACTTTTTGGCATTGCAACCCCACTATCCACCTGTCTAACCTGCTTAGATCGGCCCATGAAAATAAAGCATTGGTAATTATTCAAGTGTTAATTTGATTTTGAATTTTGTATTTGTTTATGACATATGAATCCGTTCAAACACGATAACAAATATAGAATAAATGTCATAATTTGTGTTTTGTTACGGGTATACAACACACAGCAAGTGCATTTATCGCACGCGCATTACATGTACGATAAATGCACTTGCTGCGTAACAAAACACAAATTAAGACACTTATTCTCTATGTAAATTGCTCTCCCCTATATATGACTCTTCTATCCACGCGACTCACTTCGGAAGCTGGATAAACGCAATTTTTAATACTTTGTCATGCAAAAATTCAAATAAAATGGGTACCATTCGATAGATCTCGCTTGTCGTACATTTTGGTATGATATATGGCCGTGCAATCATATTATACAGTAAAAAAACTTTTTAGATGGGGCGTTTTCAATGTTAGATTTCAGCATGACGTCGCCGAGTTTATATCATAGAGTCTATGTCACGATGTCACAGAAAAAATTAGCATGGGATCGCCCATCTAAAACTTGTTTTGTCTGTAAAGTTTGATTGCAAGCACTGACTATCGTATAACTTATACTGAAATTTACGACTAAGCGAGATCTATTGAATGGTATCAATTTCATTAAAATGTTTGTGCGATAAAGTACAATGAAATCATTCTTCATGGGGGCTCACTTTTCGTGGTTTTCATGGATAGCATCAATTGTTCGCTAGAGTTATCTTTCTTTGAATGAGTTGCATCCACGAGATTATGTCAACACGAAAATACTGAATCTCATGAATCTACGAAAATTGGGCCCCACGAAAATAAATGATTTCACAGGATTCAAAATATTATTATCTAGTTTCCGAAGTGAGCCGCGCGAACAGTAAGTTCACAATGAGAGAATTCCACATTGCAAATTTTTATTAAATTCAGTCCGAGATATAAAAATCAAACAGATAACAATGTACAATCTAACTTCAAATCATGTTTAAATTGCATTTGAAATAGTCCATAGCGCGGATTAAACAAGTTCTTTTCAGAGTTCGGAAATTCCGCAACTACTGTAAATCACGCTCTGTCATCTTCGTGGTGGTGAACTAATTGCCGAATTCTCTCTTTCTTGCCCAAAATCACTGTCTCTAAATCCTATTCATTCAAGACCAACGAAAGTGTCAGAACAAATAATTAAAAAAAAAGCATTAAATGACAATGACTATTCTTTATTCTCGTAGATGAATAAGTTATAAATAAGTGTAATAATTGCGATATGAATGCACCGTATACGCAGGGGACGAATGAATGTTGCTACGAAAGGGATATTGGTAAGTTGCCTCATATATTGAAGAATTCATGTGACCAATATCGTCAAAGGATAACATGAGATCTAAATATGGATAAATTGTGTTCAGGTAATCTGCAAAATTTTGATTATTATTGAGAGCACATCATCGATGAATCACGTCATTGATATATCTGCATGTGGAATAGCATTGGAGTACTACGTGTTTCTGTCCGTGAGAGAGCAAAGAAAGAACAAATGAGTATAGAAAAATATCAACAAGAAGTGGAGCTTAATTGGCTCTAAAGGGGGAACTCCCACGATTTGCTGAAAGATCAATTCCCCAAACAACTGAAACTATTTTATCGAAAAGATTTTGATTACCTCTTCTTCTGGTTCAAATGTTAATCAAGTGTCTAAATAGAGTACAAATTGATGTCACAAATCCTGAACAAATTGAATTTATAGAAATTCATTAAAACAAATTAATGTTTTAAATTATCGTTTGCGTATGAAATCCAAAATGTGACCAAATTTAAACATAACAATAATAACATGCCATATGTCTATGAAAATGAAACGAATATTTTCTTACAGGTCGAAGAATAAATCTGAATTTCAAAGCAATTTCAAGGTTTCTATCAAGATACAAAATCATATACATGTACATATGCACCAAATCTGACCTCATCAGAAAAACGTGGCGTCTAAGAGCTTGTTTCGGTGTTTGTTGGGGTTTGGTCAAGGCGCATGGACTTCAAAATATGATCACCACGTAACTCTAAGGTTAAATTGGAGTTATCAAGTACCTTAAACTTCTTGTTTATTATCATCGAACTGGTGGGGGTAGTTGTATTTTTGCGAGTATGATGTATTCTACTGTACGGCAAACTAGCAACTTCTCCACATGTCTCGCATTTTATCTGAACATTAATTATCATCTCACAGTTTGTGTTGACGGGAACTTCCTTGTCTAGTATTACTCTGCCGATTTTACAATCTCGAGTAAGCTTTAGAACATCTGAAGATAAAGATCTATCGCCTTTGTTTGTTTCCCTCCAAGTTATCGTTATATTCATTGATTTATTCCTTGTCGACGTCAAGCTTCCGGAAGAAGACAAATCATGAAATTCGATGTCATGTAGGTATACAGCTTTTTCTCCGCCATGAAAAATCAAGTTTTCTGATGCTTCCTTTGACCGACAATGAA
This sequence comes from Pinctada fucata, assembly GCA_028142955.1. Classification (NCBI taxonomy): domain Eukaryota; kingdom Metazoa; phylum Mollusca; class Bivalvia; order Pterioida; family Pteriidae; genus Pinctada; species Pinctada fucata. The sequence goes on from AP027102.1 coordinate 77,971,144, forward strand.
CAGCATTTAATTCAAAAGTTTGTGCTAGATCTATCTTCGTTAGTGGTTTACCCATTCTTTCATCCAAGCTATATCTTACCAGTTCTCCTGTTGTCGAGCCTTTTGTGAAATAACGATAAAAACAAAGTTCCTCCTCATTTGTAAGAACTCCGGTCTCTGCGATCAAGTTGGAAAAATCATCAAGTTTCAAACAAGGAAGCCTGATTTTGTAAAGAAGATCGCCGAGCATCTTTCTCTTATTTTCACCATTTGCCTCCAAACTTTTAAGTTCACATTGTTGTTCTGCCCACTGCAGCACAGACTTTAACACGATGGCTTCTGCAGCCGTCAAGTTTTCACTCTCGAGTAATGTTGACAGGCATTTTCTTGACAGATTTTTGAAATCATCGGCCTGAAAAACATCTTTTGCATTTATCTCAATGTATGATTTGACTTCGGCAAATAGATTTGTCAAATCATACAAAGAGGCTTGGTCGAGAACAGTACAAGCATTATCGACTACAAGGTTCTCTTTCAAGTACTTATCGCATTTCTCCGTCAGACAAGCTACACCATACATTTTCGATGTGTAGAGAAGCTCAGTTACAGTGTTCCCATCTATGTCTATATCGTCTGTGTACAGGAATCTACCAAACAACATTATTTTCATTTTTATTTAATTATTTTACATGCTTAAATTTCATATCATCTATCGTTTTTTTTATTGATATTAATTAAAACGAGCAATCACTTGTTTCTCTGAAATTCTATCTTAAAATATCTTAAATTTGCGGAATTTTAAAATTTTGTTATGGAAAATGAAAACTTAGGATTTTGAAACTATTTTCATAATTAAGGATAGGATGCGAAGTCATACGAGTCGACTAAATACATAGAGATGCTTCGAATTTAACAGTTCATTTTACAAAGCAGAATTAAGTATTTACCTCAAGAAATCCTGGAAAACCCGAGATGTTTGACGCTGAAGTGTGATGTGACCCGTCTCCGGTAAACTGCCATAAAACATGGTCCCAAACACAGAGCTTCTAGCAGCAAGAACAAACTTGTGGGCATGGAGAGTTTTGTTTTCTTCGTTTGGAAAAACAAAGTTGACATCGGAATAATCACCGGAAACACATATTTTCTCAATACATTCTTTGAGAAGCAAAGAACCACGATCACTTGCATCTTCTGTTATTTCCATTGCTTCATTTCCGACAGACATGTCTACAATACAGTATCCCTTTAACAGATTTAAAAGTCTATACTAATTACTTAACAATTCATTTATACTCTTGTTTTTGGCAGTTGTTCATGTTTCGAGAGATAAAGCATGTTTCATATTTTTCTGGATTGTAGATCAAAGTTTAAGGTCAATGTCAAATTCATACATGTATCCTCGAGTATTTGTATGTGAAATAATCTTGCTACAAGAAATTCACATGTGAAATATAGAGGTCCTATTCCAATTAAGGTTCAAGAGATTTACTGAATGTCTAAGTTTTTAAAAAAGTATGTTAAACTACAAGAGTTCAAGTTCAAGAATAGACAAGCACAAAAAGATAGGCAAAAGAGACAAGGAACTGTTACACCAAATACGGCATCAAACACTAAATAGAAAAGAAGGAGGCAAATGGACAATCGGGCCATCATCTGTTATTTCCCTTGCCTTCAATGTCAAGTTTCAAGTTGCTAGCATTTATCACCGGGTAAAATTTCGATAATAAAAAAAAAATACTTCTTGATTTATTAATGAAACCTTCTCTAATTCCGTCTTTCTGAAACCGAAAGTTATAAACCTTGAGGTATATCATATTTTCGATTTAGCAGGTTTACATTCCACTCATTTGAATTTCATATCATTTGTAAAGTTTCAAGTTGCAGCTCCAAACATTTTTACTTGATTAAATACAATAACTAAACCCAAATGCTGACGGACTAACAGACGAACGGAATGACGGACAGACTTCGATATTTCGTTGACCGGATTTGGCCTCCCCATCCGGCTTCAAGCTATTGCGTTGTGTTACATGTATTATGAAAATAGATATATGAAAATAGAATATCTTACTTTCTAAACGTTTTGAGAGTGCTAATCTCGATATCATGTCATCATGTTAACATATCATGTTGCAATCATTGTTGTTATGATAAGGGAATTATATATAAGAATTATAGGTAATTCCATTAAAATATAAGACAAAAGCAAAGATTAATTATCACATGTAAATGAAATAGAAACAAATGATTCAAATAATGAATATAAGAGATTTTGCACTTGTACCTTAATTTTTTCTCTCCATTTGATAATGAAAATCAAAGTTTTACTTTCGGTTTCATAAAGATGAATGTCATGAGATTACTTCTAACTAAATATTAATCCAGCAGATAAATAAAGGCAAATTTTTATCTCTTTTATTGACAAAATGTTACCCGATGATAAATTATCAGTTCAAATGACCGTATAAAGTGTATGAAAATAGAGCCATCTGTTCCTCAACGTGGACAAGGTAAATATTGGATCTTAACGAACTAAAGCATAATATGTCGAAAAAGATCAAATACCTGTGTAATTTTAAACGCTGTCTGCACCAAAAGTAGACAGGAAGTTTCTGTACATATAATAAACAATAATTTGTGTATGTATAACTAAGAATTTTCAGTGAAAAGGAAAGTAAATAAAATAGGTTTTTCTTCATCCCCTTTTACTTTCGTTTTCAAATGTAGAAGATAGATCCGACGCATTATGACATCATCTCTCATCATGTATAAGGGGAAGATCATTTGGGTCCGGGGAAAGAACAAGCCATTTTCTTCATATCATTTATTTTCAACACAGCCGACCGGATTATATTTTTAAGAAATTTATTTTTGACTTCTGACAAACTGACAAGCAACAAAAACGTCACAGCTTGAGAATTGTACCTCTCGTTCCAATATTTATGTTGCTATTGCAAACATCTATTCGTACTTTTATATATATTATATGTATCATCTAGGAGATTTTAGCTGAAGAAAGGATCTCATTTTATTATTCAACAGATATGTTACGAACATTTGCTAACTTCAACTTCACTTACAGATACATAGACGATGTGTTGTCCATCAATAATCCAAAATTCGCGGATTACCTGAGTAGTATCTATCCTTCGGAGCTTGAAGTCAAAGAAACTACAGAGACAAATAATTCAGCATCCTATCTATCCTTCGGAGCTTGAAGTCAAAGAAACTACAGAGACAAATAATTCAGCATCCTATTTGGACATATGTTGTCCTACGACACTGATGGTCACATTAACACCTCACTCTATGACAAACGTGACGACTTCAATTTCAGAATTACAAACTTTCCTATTCTGAGTAGCAACATCCCTTCATCGCCTGCTTATGGCGCGTTCATATCTCAGTTGATACGCTATGCCAGAGCAAGTACCAAATATACGGATTTTGTTCTGAGAGCTAGGCGTCTTTCAGATAAGCTTCTCAGTCAGGGATATGTTTGTGACCGACTAACATCGTCACTGAGGAAGTTCTACGGTCGGTCGATATGGGGAACTCGTCATACACTATGACGAGTTCCCCATATCGACCGTAGAACTTCCAGAATGGTGGATGATATTCTGTCATAGACCATTTGAACCATCCAACCAAAGATTGTACTCTATATCTTCCAAAATGGAAGTAACCGGATGTGACATTTCTACCGAATTGAAGCGACGGGTGTTGCATGCAAGCAGAGATGCTTACTCTTCCTGGGCACCTGGTCTCACTCTCATATCGGGAGTTCGCTTCTTTTCATATAGTGGAGGTTTTTGTTTGTTTGCTTTGGTTCCTGTTTTATTCCGAATTTGTATGCCTTCGGTTTCTGATTTTCTGAATTATCGATTTTGTGCTGTAAACAGGGATATGGTCATTATCCATATTTGTCATAATTTGATATATTAATAATCTCCAAATCAGATCAAACTTTCTCAAAGGTCAGTTCACAAAGAAAAATATTTTGGTACACATGGAATGGTCTGAGCACAATAAATGCAGAAGTGTAATATCAAAACTCTATCACATACCATTTAAAAGTTTTAGCCATGGTTCATTTTTCAAACTAAAAGGTCAAAGGTTAAAAAAATACTTTGGAAACATTGGAAGGTCTTGCTACGAGGAATGAACAAATTCCTTCGAAGGTAATGACCGAGATTAAACTTTTTTTTTAATCTGAGGAATGACCTTGACCCTCTGACATTATTTTCACATTATATTTGACATAGGCATAAAATATGAAAGCACTACCTTTAAAGCATTTTGAGTTAGTTATGATGCATAAAGGTATGACCTTCATCTTCTAACTTAAAAAAAGTATAAGCATCACCTTACACTAAATCATTAAAAAAAAAAACCTTCAGATATCGTGATATAACCAAATTGTTGATGGATGGACGCAAATGAGGTAAAGAGGATCATGGCGACAATCTCAACAGCACTCACAATACAGCACAAAATTGAGCATCGACGGACCCCTAGCAAGGTAAAGGTGGGATCAGGTGTCCGGGAGGAGTAAGTATCCTCTGTTTTGCTAGCCGCACCCACCGTCGATGATCACACACGAAAACAATATCCAAAATTCATGTACTGTCTGATGTAATGTCTATATAGAAAGTGCTATGGCGAACATGTCAGGGAAAAATATTCAAAACACTTACTGTCAAATCCCACGGGGAACTTTTTTACGAGCTCCACACGGCAAAGGGCATAAGTGATCTCCATGATCAGAAATATCACTTACCTCCATAATTTCCATGACGTGCCCTGTCCAAACCTCTTTAGAGAAGACAGGGCCCCGACCATTTGTCCTCTCTGATTGTCAGTCGGACTCCTCGGGTGATAACATACATGAAATCGCTACAGCCGGCAGAGGGCAAACTGTATTACGTACGCTCTCTTTTTATATCCATTTACATATTCAACTGTGTTGCTTGGGCCCCTGCTATTTGCGGTCTTGTTTGTGTGTGGTCATCTTACAGTGAGGAGGTTGTTTTACACTACAATTGTACATTCTTCGAGAGCTCTGGGTAATCGGAGAAGTGAGAGGGTTGTGTGCACGTAATCCAGGGTAACCACACCATTTGCTACTCGTGTGGCAGATGGCCGTCCAAAGTCGGCACCGGTTGCTCATTGGTCTCGGTGATTTATGTGTATTCTTTTGTGTTTGATGTTTACATACCGTATGTCTCTTTTTCGTCTCTTAGTATGCTCGTCTTTGTGTTTTTGCATCGGGTGTTTTGCTGTTTTGCTGTTGATGCTGCAACAGGGTCTGGTTGGAGATCTCCTATCTTCCTATAGGGCTCTAAAATGGCGAACAAAGCGAGACGAATTTTTGTTTAATCAGGTACGTTCCCTGTTTACATTATCTCTGGTTAAAATGTAGGATATAACATCTATTAACTTCTACTAAAAGGGTATTTTTTTTTCAAAATTTTAGGGCTCAGATTCGTTATTTCCAAAAAATTTCACGCGTATTTGTCAGAAATTTAGAAAATTGGTACTAGAAGACAAGAAGTACTCACGGGAGCTCGGTGCCAACGGTCTTCAAGAATATCTGTCTCTACTTTCCTTAGACCGTATAACCAGAAATTTTCGTGAGTATCAAATTTCGCGATTTTATGGTAAAATAGGGTGTCTTTATTTTTGCGAGTACAATTTTTCGCGATTCCTAAATTACAAACAAATATGTACATAATATAGGATTTCATTGTTTTGTACCTTCAATGGACACCGGTTGCCCATTAGTCTCGTTGGTTTATGTGTAGTCTTTTATGTTTAATGTTTCTATGTTGTGAGTTGGTGTTCCTTGTACCTTTTGCGTCTCTTTCTGTGGGTATCTGTTCTGTGTTTTTTGCATGGGTGTTTTGGGATTTTGCTGTGGGTGCTGCAACCTAGTGTTGTTGGAGATCCCCTCCTTTCTTCACTTATTTTAATACACTCTAATTTCTTCTATTTATGCTTAATCGGGGTATGTGAAGAATAATACGTGTACAATGAGAAGAAAATTCGGCTGATATACCAATTTCTGTTATACCTTACCAAACACATTTTTTCGCGATAATAATTTTTCGCGATTCCCTATCACTCGCGAATATAGCGAAAATTAGTATCTCGCGAAAATTTCTGGTTACACGGTATATAAAGGACATTCACTATCTTTGTTTGAATGAAATCTAACAGTCTCGCCTGAACATCGAATTTCTCGAAATAAATCTATTTTGCAAATAAATTTGTGATTGTTTTATTTCTTATTATCCGAAAAGTTACAAAACCTTTAAATATATCAAAGCAATACACACTAAAACTCTGTAAAACAGGCCGTTCGAGCCATTTTCTTCTCTGAAAGGTCAATGTTGACCCTAAGTTTAGAAATAGATACAGAGAGGGTATTTCCCTATCTTGAATCTAATTTCTTTTTGTTATATATTCTGTCCTATGATAAGGTCCATATTCTTTGTTTAGGACGATCTACAAATACATTTCAAGGGCGTAGGAGAAGGGGGGGGGGACAGCGATGGCACATGCCCCCCCCCCCCCCCATTTTGAAAAGTGGGGGGAGCACAACCATGTTTGTGCCCCCCCCCCCCCCCCCCCCATTTTTCAATCATAAAATTTTATGATACATTAACATTGTTTAAAATAGTAACATTTTGTACCATAAATCTACAATTTTTCGGTCAATTTTCAAAATTTTTCTTTGGCTCGCTACCGCTCGCCAGTTCTTTATAGACTTTCTGAATTTCTGAATAATTTAGTTATTCTGATCCATCCTTTATACATATTAATTTATCAATGAACATGAAGACGTTTAACTCAAACTATATAGAATATTATTACATGTACTTGTTAATGATAGAGGGTATAAAAAGTATTTTCTGATAAGTCAATATTTTGCTAAAAAGTTTCCTAGCTCGCTTCCGCTCACCAGCCATTAATCATGTACTTGAAATTTAGAATTGCACCAGAAATGTTAAAATTTGTGCATACAGAACATGAAACCCCCATATTGTTTTAAATATCATCCTCCCCCCCTCTTTTTTTGCTTGTAAGAAATTTTGGGATGTTGTGCCCCTCCAGTTTTTCAGGCAGAGGTACGCCATTGCATTTCTCACCAAAGAATATGCCGTTAATTAACATGTCTCATTTATTGAAATTTTCTGTTCTTAATTTACCGCTTCCTAAATATACTTGACCAATCAGAGAAAATCTTCCTTAGTTACATTACGTATTTCCGGTCCACTTCGACGTTGCACAAGAAAAAGATGAGTCAGTTCCGTCAATCGATCACGTTTAATGGCTTGTTTACGATGGTTGGCGATGGAATATTTTGAAGTTTTTTACATTTGTTGGAAAGTTTAAAGATAAGAAAAAATATAGCAAATACGATTTCTTTTTGCAAAGTTAATATATTTTGTGTAATCATATCGATCAAGTTGGCCACTATATTTCCGAAATGAATCGTGATATTCCTTGAACTTGGAGTAAAGAGAGATGGGAAGAGGCGGGTGCTATTGGGGGTTGTTGGCATCGAGCTCCTGTGGAGTTAATGTAATACATTTCACCGATTAGTCTAGAAGAATGGAATTTTGTCGTCTCAGAGAGCTTGAGCGTCCTACTTAGTATACTGTCTTATCAGGAATGATTGTACAAATAACAAATAACTTTTCCTCGGTCCACAAAAGTAACAATAAGATTTCACTTCTACAGATCTTGTGGCAATCAATGTTATCATGATCAGGGAATTATAAGAATGAAGAAAAAATCAATGATTAACTCTGAAATTGAAGTATAGATGTCCAAACAATCGGTTTAGAAGATACATGATAAACACCTTCAAATTAAATAGCATCATTTAAGAACAGATAAATTTGCAGCTTGGATCAGACATGCACGTTTCGGGTACTTAACCCTACCCAGTGATTCTCGGTCAATCTAAACAATGTAATTTGGCCAAAGAGTGTGAAAGAGTTATTCTGTCCAAAAATGTACCGAAAGGCGTGGCTGGATTGGTGGGATATGATTTTACAGAAGAGTTAAAGAAGATCCTGACGAAAATCTCAACAGTACTCACAATAGAACACACATTTGAGCATCGGCGAACCCTAGCAAGCTATAGGTGGGACCAGGTGCCCGGGAGGAGTAAGCATCCCCTATTTTGCTAGCCGCACCGGCCATCGATGTTCACGCACGCAAATGAAAACAATATCTTAAATACATGCACTGTCTGAGGTTATGTCTATATAGAAAGTGCCATGGCGACCAAGTCAGGGAAAAATATTCAAAACACTTACTGTCAAACCCCTCGCAGGGAACATTTTTTGCTAGATCTACACGGCAAAGGGCATAAGTGTGATACAAATGAGTTTAAGAAGATCCTGACGAAAATCTCAGCAGCACTCACAATAGAGCAAGGATCCCTAGCAAGCTAGAGGTGGGACCAGGTGTCCGGGAGGAGTAAGCATCCCCTGTTTGGCTAGCCGCACTCGCCGTCGATATCTAAAATACATGCACTGTCTGAGGTTCTGAGAACCCACGTTTCAGAAATTTCAAGAAATTTGATAACAGAAATTTTCGAATGCGTTGAAGAAACGATAAACCGAGGTTGACCGAATTAGGTTACATGTGCCCTCGGAGACTCCTGGTCCACCAGCAGTGACACTCACCAAGTGGTACAAATGTTAAACGTCTTCAAATTGAAAAGCATTTAAGAGCAGATAAATTTGCAGCATGGACCAGACATGCACGTTTTGGGTACTTAACCCTTGTCAGTGATCCTCAATTTTGACAATATAGTGCTAATATGACCAAAGAGTGTGACAAAACTTATGATTTTTCTCTCAGTTCGAGGAAAATCAAAGTTTCACTTTCGGTTTCACAAAGATGGAATCAGACAATGCGGTCAAGTTATACTTGACAAGACTAATCCTATAGATAAATAATGTAATTTTCTAATATTTTTCAATGTATAAATTTTACCAGATGATAAATTTTATCTTTGAACTGTCAGTTCAAATGACCGTATGAAATATATTAAAAATGCTTTTTTTTCTAAACCTCGACAAGGGAAACATTAGATCTTACCTTTTTCCCCTTTTACAAACAAGTTCCTGTATGTATAATGGAGTATAATTTATGTACGTATAATGGTTTATAACAAGTTTTCAGAAAATGAAAGTAATAATACAAATCCTTCTTCTAAGTTCCCATTACTTTCGATTTGAATGTCAAAATAGAAAGGATGCATTATGACATCATCCCTTTAATTAATGTATAAAGTATTCGATATTAGCAAAAACTGTCATCACTGACAAATTTTGTTCACATTATATATCTTCAATATAGAACCGGTCAGATTATTTGTTTTCTCGAAATCCAACGTTAGCATATTTATTTTCAAGCCCTACCAAACCTGACATGTATGACAAAAGTGACAGCCTAAGAATTTCGTATTTTCTTACCGGTACACGTTCCAATATCTATGTTGCGATTGCAAACATCTATTGGTACTTTTTAATCTATATAAACATATTTATTATTCGAAACACGTGTCTGGTGCATGAAAATTGGTTTGAAATTTTCTTCAAGAAGGTATATATAGAGTTGGAACACTTCCCTTCTATTAACATAAACACATATCATCTAGGAAATCTTAGCTGAGAGAAGGAGATCTCAAAACCAATGTTTTTTTAATTCCATGACAATACATCTGCAACTCGTATATTTTTCAAAGCGCATAATGGAGAGGGAGGTATACCTTGGAGACCATCCCCCAGAATTGAGTAATTTTTATTAAAGTATTAAGTCATACAGTTCCAGATATATATGTGTTATGTACTATTCCTATAGCACTAAGGAAATGGCATATTGTATCTATTTGACTGCGTTTTATTGCAGTTAAGACTAACATTAACCAATTGTTAATTTACAACGTCTTCAAATTCAAAAGCATCATTTAAGAACATATCAATTTGCAGCATGGACCAGACATGCACGTTTCGGGTACTTAACCCTCGTCAGTGATCCTCAATCTAAAGAATGTAATATGGCCAAAGAGTGTGAAAAGTATTATGTAGCAGGATGGGTGGGATATGATGTTACAGGACCCACTTTTTAGAAATTTCAAGATTTTTTGATAACAGAAATTTTCGAATGCGTTGAATAGACAGACGATCAACCGAAGTTGATCGAACTTGGCTACAAGTGCCCCCGGGGACTCCTGGTCCACCAGCAGTGACACTCACCAAGTGGTTCAAATGTTAAACGTCTTCGAATTCAATAGAAACCATGTCTAAATAGCACATGATTTGAAATGTTATGATGCCAAAGGAGGGTGACCGAAGCGAGTTTTAAATTTGCTCACTATATGGCAAGAATCCAACTGAAACTAGATCACTGACAAAGAAATGAAAGGCCTTGCCAAAGATTTTGTCTCATGATAATTACGTGCGTTTTTAAAATACATGTATATATAGGATATCTAAATAGCAGAATATTTGACGGATTTTTTTGCTAACATTCATAAATGGACTTTGATATATCTACTCAAAGGTTACATTTTTACTAAGTATGTCAAGCTGACTAAAAGGTCAGGTCACAATATAAACATTTGAGGTCTGAGAGAAAAAAAAAACAACTCAGAAGTTGAAAACGAAAGCTCTATCACTTACCATTCAAAGGTCTCAGGTTCATTTTTCTATTAGATCGAATTGAAAGGTCAGTCAAGGTCAAAAGGTAAAAATATATGGTATCCATGGATGACCTTGAACTTCTGACTTTAAAGGGAATAAACAATGTTTTCACATTAAAGTTGACAAAGGCATAAAATATGAAATCCCTACCTTCAAAACATTGGAGATAATTACGATGTATAAACGTATGACGTTGACATTCTGGTCTCAAAACGTATACTACTAAGTATCAAAAATTTTGGAGAAATCATTTTTTAAAAAAGTATTTCAGATATCGTGTTAAACGTCATAAAATTCAATATTATCATTTAAGAAAAAATAAATTTGCAGCATTGATCAGACATGCACGTTTCGGGTACTTAACCCTCGTTAGTGATCCTCAATCTAAACAATGTAATATGGCCAAAAGTGTGAAAGTTATATGTCAAAAATTAACCAAAAGACGTAGTATGAGCAACGTAAATTGTAAGTTTTTCCCTTCTCATACGTTTAAACTTTATCAACATATACCCCATTCATCATTACCCTAAAAACGCAAATGAAAAAAATGATCAATAAAAATTGCAGATTTCAGTGAGATTTAAACATTGTAATTGATATGACCTTGACCTTGAAAAAAAATTTAAGGTAATAAGAAATAAGGAAAGTATCTTTTCTGCAAAATTGACCAATAAAAATTGCAGATTTCAGTGAGATTTAAGCATTTCAATTGGTATTACCTTCACCTTGAAGGCAATGACCTTGACTTAAAAATTAACTATTGTAAATCAAAGCGTACGGAAGTTCAGACCCCAATAAAAGAGTAGTTGCAGTAGCAACCATCTTTAATGGCAAATTTGAGGAAAATGCTTAATTTCAACATCAAGTTTTCTTACTAATTTTGTTATACGATATATATTTTATTCTAACAAAAGAAAAGATTCTATTAAGCCTACCTTAAGAGTAATGTTTTATTAAAAGGTTCAAAATTGCACTAAAAGGGCAAGAAATGCCTTGATTTTATGCCTGATTTTGACTGTTTTTGATTTCCTGTTGTGGGTGTTATAGTAGAATTATCTTTATAGAATGAATAATTTTTCTTAGAAGAGAAGTTTTGAAGGTGTTTAGCTATTAAAGTCGTTTCCATGGCCTCACATTGTCCAAATATAAATAATTAACTCCACAGTCTTGTGAGGGCTAGAAATAGAATGACCTCGTTTCTATGGCAACCGTCAAGTACATTATCCGAAAAAGGTCATTTTTATTGTAAGTGCACCAAAAGCACCATTTGCAGAGATTAATGAGTAAAATCCATGACGGGCCGTGGTCAGTCAGTTTTGGTCCTTACAGAGAATTGGTATACCTAGCTGTGAAATTACAAGTTTCTATCAAGGTAAAGTTGCTCACTCTTTCTGGGTACCTTACTCACTCCTAGTTTTGTTGACAATATATCAGGTTTTGATGCATTTGTATATTCTTGGTGAAGAAAAGTGATTTTTGTTATTTCCTGATGATTGATTTTTTCCAAATTATGTAATTTCTTTATATATAAATCTTCATGGGTGGTTTTATTCACGCATGGGAACACTGTTTAAAATATTTGTTTATTACGAGCTTCAATGTCGATGAATACCAATCCTCAAAAAGGAAATATTGTGTAGGATCACTTATTGTGTAGGATCATTTCCTACACACCATTGCAGGAAATCAAAATTATGAATTATAAATTCGTCTGTCATTTTCAGTATATTACTGGGTTTTATTTTTAATAAGAACTCCCAATTCGGTCTTCCCATTTGTGCAGGTACCCGACGTCAAGTAATTGTGACGTCATCAAGTTATATGGAAACAAGCGTAAAATTCAGGGATACAGAGTAACAATTACATGACGTTTTTAAAGGAATCTAATGACGACACAATTCTTTTACGTTGGATACCTGCACAAATGGGAAGTAACTCTGTATTTCGAAAAGACTGAATTGCGTTACGCTGATTAAAGCCCGTATCAAAGAAGTATTCAAGTACTAAAACGGATTGAAAGGTACGACTGAAGGAAGGGAGACTTCAAACTAAAAAACTTTATAAATTAAATTTAAAATATTACCAATATATAGCGCAGTATGTCTAGAATTAAATTGTACTTACGGTAGAGCATCCCTCAGGTCTCAGATGCTCTTATTTCCTAAATAACAACTTTTACAAGATATTCATTTCCATATATTCAAAGCTTATGTTAAACCAGATATACAAACAAAATATAATTCGTGTTTTCATTATTATACCGTGAACTTAGCCGTTTGAACTTTAACACTGAACCCTATGGAAAAGTAACAAAAATCCCTTTTCAGAGGTGAAAAAATATAACTATAAAGGTTTCTTTTCCCAAAACCACATTAGTTTGATTATCTGAACAAAATTATGAAGAGATAAAATAGGGTTCCCAGGGAAAAAATACCAGCAATTCTGACCTGAGGGGTACTCTACCTTAAGACAATAGAATATTTAACCTGACCATTACTGTTGAATGAACTCTTTACCAGCTTTTAAACAGATAAAGAATTCGACGGGGGCATTTGCTTTTTCTCAAACACAGCTTATTTTGTCAAATCTTTATTATAATTGTTTTTTGTGAAATCGTATTTACTTGTTGAAAAATATCATTACTTTGTACATTTGATTCATGGACACATTGTATTCCAAACAACTTTGAAAACGACTGGAATTTTCTTTAAAACATGATTTTTTTCTATTTTTCATTTCATGAAAATAAGTAGCAATAAAAATATACAAACGTTTCATTTTATTGAACATAAAATATTTTACTTCTTTCAATCTTTGTTATACAGTTCTTTGATGAATAATACATTGAGGATCAAAATATGATTGAACTATTTATTGGAAACTATAAAACTTAATGATAATCATTAGCCTTCTATACCGGGAATATGATCTTTAAATCATCAAACGATCAGTATACATGGTACAGGACCAATTAATAGATTTGTACCAGCATCTTTACTAGCAATGTGCACTGATATCCATTGATGATCTGACTCTTTTCTGAATCTGACAAGAGAAGACTTGACGTCCATTGTCATATCTTAAAGTTGAATAGACTTCTTCGGGGATGGGGGTAGCTGAAGAGTCCCTGCGTCTTTTTGTCTCATATGTGGAGTATTCTAACGACGAAAAGGTTCTCTGCATCAGGATATACCTGTATATCCGGATAGACGAGAGAGTTAAATGTACGTAAACTGGATAACCACACATTCACTATGAGTATTTAAGATGACAGTCAAAAGTCGACATCAGGTGTATACAACAAACACTCCTTCTATTGTATTACCATTCTTCATTGTCAACATGTGTTCACTTGTTTTATTCATCTGTTGTTTCTTTTGATCGGGTTGTTCCCTCTTGTCTTACTTATTGCTGTTTGTAGATGTGATTGCTTTGATTTTTATCCAATTCGTTGTGGCAATCCTTTGGGTTTGTTCAAATGTGGTCTTTGTAAAGTAGTATTGTAGGAAGCATATTCACTCTTCTATGTACATACAAATTTCATTAAAATTAAGATTCAGGTCTTAATCAGAAATTTCATCAGTTATAGCGTGATTTCTTTAGTTTGACTTTCATATAAAGGACTAGGTTTAACGCATCCGGAAGGAAAATGACACCAAATGTAAATAAGAGAGATATGATACCAATACATCCAAGAAATGCAGAAGACATTCTTTCATCTGGTGCGCTAATTTTTCGTCGTACTTGTCTTGAAAGATCTGATTTATTCAAAGAAAGAGTCAGCTTTATTTCTTGGATGCGTTTCTTTATAGCGTCTTTGACTGTTTGATCATTTAGACTACCTAAGTAAATATTGCATTCACAAACTTCACAGTCATCGGTTATGTTTTCTCTCGATTGATGATCGAGTGCAGACGTTCCCGAATTCCCTGACGACATTGCGAGTAAACTGCTTTCTTGTCTTTCTCTTTCCGAAACACTGTCATATTGTGTAAACATTGAATGGGAACTACTTTCTTGTCTTCCCGAATCATTGCCATCTAGTGTAGACGTTTTTGATTTCCGTGATAACATTCTAAGTGAACTGCTTTCAGTTCCATGCCTTTCCCAAAATTTATCAAGTGGTGCAAACATTTTCGGTTTCCCTAATATTTTTGCAGGTGTTCTGCTTTCTTGCTTTTCCGAATCGTCGTCTAATTTAGAAATTATCGATTTCTCTGACGACATTGCAGGTGAAGTGCTTTCTTGTTTTTCCGAATCATCGTCACCTAGTGCTAAATTATTCGATTCCAATGATGACGTCATAGGTGAACTGCTGGCTTGTTTATCCGAATTATTGTCATCTACTGCAGACGTTTCCGGTTTTACTGTTGATTTTGCAGGTAAACTGCTTTCTCGTCTTTCCAAGTCGTCATTTAGTATTAAAATGTCATATAGTGCAAACGTATTCGATTTCAATGATGACTTCGTAGGTGAACTGCTGTCTTGTCTTTCAGGATCATTTTCATCAGATTGCATTTTTAAATCATAATCTGTCCAGGGTTTGAACGTTTCTTGAATAGCTGTTGTAGATGAACTGCTAGCTTGTTTATCCGAATCATTGTCATCTACTGTAGACGTTTCCGATTTCCCTGATGACATTGTAGGTGAATTGTTTTCCTGTCTCTCTGAGGCATCATCATCGATCGCAAGCGAAATCGATTTCACTGATGCCACAGGAGGTGAAGTGTTATCTTGATTTTCCGAGTGATCGACATCTAGTGCAAATGTATTCGATTCCAATGATGACATTACAGATGAACTGCTGTATTGTCTTTCAGGATCATTTTCATCAGATTGCATTTTTAAATCATAATCTGTCCAGGGTTTGAACGTTTCTTGAGTAGCAGTTGTAGATGAACTGCTAGCTTGTTTATCATCATTGTCTATTGTAGTTGTTTCCGATTTCCCTGAATACATTGCAGGTGAACTGTTGTCTTGTTTTTCTGAATCATCGTAATCTAGTGCAAACGTTTTCGATTTCACTGATGCCATAGGAGGTGAACTGCTGTCTTGTCTTTCAGAGTCATCAGATTGCATATTTAAATCATAATCTGTCAAGGGTTTGAACTTTTCTGGAGAAACAGTTGTAGATGAACTGCTAGCTTGTTTATCCGAACCATTGTCATCTACTGTAGACGTTTCCGATTTCCCTGATGACATTGTAGGTGAATTGTTTTCCTGTCTCTCTGAGGCATCGTCATCGATTGCAACTGAAATCGATTTCACTGATGCCATAGTAGGTGAGGTGTTATCTTGTTTTTCCGAGTGATCGACATCTAGTGCAGACGTATTCGATTCTAATGGTGACATTACAGATGAAATGCTAGCTTGTTTTTCTGAATCATTGTCTACTGTAGATGTTTCCGATTTCCCTGATGACATTGCAGGTGAACTGTTGTCTTGCCTCTCTGAATCATCATAATCTGGTGCAAACGTATTCGTTTTCAATGATGACATTGTAGGTGAACTGATGTCTTGTCTTTCATATTGATTCTCATCAGATTGCATTGTGAGATCCTCTTCTGACCATGATTTGAACATTTCTTGAGTAGCAGTTGACGTAGAGCCATCTTTATAAAGAAAATTGGAAATCAATAATTCAGATCTTCATTTAATCATTACAAATATTATATGTTCATAATTACATTAAGCAAGGGTATCGTTACCCTAGGTTCAAAGTGTTTCGACACTGGACTTGAAAATATGTTGGTAAATTCTCCGTCACCAATTATGACAAATTATCTTTAAAAAAGGGGTGTCTCCCTGAAAACATAAGTTTGTTGTTTTGCATTGATTTTAGGTCATACTAGTACTCTTCGTGTATTCATTTATATATGAAGACATAGAAGACTTGCTTTTGATCCTTTTTATAATCAGCAATATAGTCGGACTTCTCGGGTTACTTAGTACTTTATCTGAGCTCTATCCAGCCAGCAGAGCAAGGATCGTTTTTCATGCGCCCCATGTTTTCTCTTATCTTGTGTGTATGTGTAAACGTCTTCAAATTGAATAGCATCATTTAAGAACAGATAAATTGGCAACGTGGATCAGACATGCACGTTTCGGGTACTGAACCCTCGTCAGTGATCCTAAAATCTAAACGATGTAATATGCCAAAAAAGTATGAAAGTTACTATGTCGAAAAAACGTACCGAAAGACGTAGCAGGATGGGTGGGATATGATGCTACAGGACCCACTTTTTAGAAATTTCAAGAAATTTTGATAACAAAAATTTAGAATGCGTTGAAGAAACGATCAACCGAAATTGATCGAATTTGGCTACATGTGCCCTCGGGGACTTCTGGTCCACCAGCAGTGACACTCACCAAGTAGTATAAATGTAAACGTATTCAAATTGAATAGCATCATTTAAGAACAGATAAATTGGCATCGTGGATCAGACATGCACGTTTCGGGTACTTAATCTTTGTTAATAATATCTAATTGTCAATACTTAAGAAAGGTGGGGATCTCCTACAACAACCGGTTGCAGCATCAACAGCAAAACTCCAAAACGCCAATGCAAACAACACAAAGCAGACACGCACGGAAAGAGACGCAAATGATACAAGGAACGTCAAATCACATAGAAACATCAAACACAAATGACTACACATAAACCAACGAGACCAATTTCGTATATACATATCGATCAAAAACGTTAGTAACGGCAAAATCTAGTCAAATTTCCTAATCAATAAGAAATCAAATTTAATTTTACATCCATTAATACATGTAAGAGAATAAATCGAAGTATCAATATCAACATAGTGATGACCATCTTCCTTGTTTTGAAATGTCCGCCATTTTGATATTCCGTCCGAACCTCATATCGTTTGTTACTGGAATGTTTGCACCAAAACGCTTTCGCGCCGGGTAATTTCGCACCGAGTAATCTCGCACCACAGGGAATCGCTGACTCTCTCCGGGCACCTGGTCTCACTTCGGAATTTTATTCATTCCGAGGTTTGCAACAGTTCCTATGGCAATCTAATGATTTTGCCTTGCCTTCTCGACTTTGATCGGCACTTCTTTAATGTTTATCTGAGGGGATAAAGATTGTTCTTCGCAAGATAGATTCCTAAAAGGGGGGTTAATTTTCGATGATGTTATATGGTTGTAATGTATGACCACCGTGGCCAAAATGATCTTTAATCTCTTTGTCCGTGACAATGATAATTATTATAACAATTGGTATTTTTTCAATAACCAAATAGGAAAAAATAAGGTACTGTCCTGTTCACTAAATCCAGAGCACCCTGTTTGGGCGATTTATTCTGTCGTCTGAAGAATTTTGCTATAAATTATTGTTTCCGAGAATTGACCTCCTTTAGTCGTAACTGGAAATTAACTTCAACTTACCCTATCAGCTGCCTTCAAACCGCAATATGAAAAAATAAAATGACTACGGGAAATTCCCATGTTAATTTCAAGCCGCCGCCATATTGTTCTCCGTGTCAACAATAGTAAACAGTGACGTCAAAGTGTCAGACGTCACATATTTTCAGCGATTTTACTATAGAAAATCCCCGTAGACTTTTTATTTTCCGTCCTATTTCTTACTTAGTTGACGCACAGCTAAAACAATGGTATTTTCTGTTACGACTAAAGGAGTACTAGAAAATTGATATCTTTTCGGAAGATGACATTATCATATTTTAGAGAAAACCGGGAAAACAGGGTGCTCTGGAATTAGTGAACAGGACAGTAGACCTAAATCCTTTTTCCTATTGGACTAATTTAATTTATATTAGAATCTAAGTTTGAAAACCATATCTAAACTGCGAAACGAGCTGCTAAAAAACTGTAGTTCCTCGCTCCGTTGCCAAACTAGGTAGTAAAATCATGTGATTCTGTTTGTCAACAAAGCAGACATGCGTATGGGAAACATGTTCATAATTCCTCAAAGATCACTATTTCTTCGCTTCTCATTTAAGGTTAGGGTTGCGACTACAGGGAGATAACTCTATTTTCATATCACGTAATATTTGAAACCGGCATGGACGGTAAATGGTATAGGCTCAGTTTGTTGCATTATTTCAGAAAAAAATAATACTCCTTGAAATGTTCATTGCTGAACGGGTATTTTGGGGAAAAATGCATATTTCTCAATGAAAAATTGCTGAAAATAGGAAAAAAATTGTCATTTTCGCATGAGTTATGCTTCTAAAGATTAAAACATCAGAATATATCCTATTCATTATATTCTTTAAAAATGAGAGGAATAGAAATTTGAACTTCGAGTAAATCTCTATGTTTTGGGGTCAAAATGTTGATTTTTTGCACAAATTATTGTGCTATTTATAGAAACAGTCAATTTACTCAAAAACGAATTCGGGTACATATTGGTTTGACAGCTTTAGGATAAAGCAATACCATAGCTCTATACATAGAAAAAATTGTGTACCTGGCGACCTTCTAGCTATTAATTTAAATAACGAGTTGTTGCCATGGTAACCAGCAAAATCGTATTTATAAGAAAATACACTCCTTAGAACTGTTTATTTCATCAGAATTTTTCAAAACAGGCTTTAATTCATACACAAGCTAAATGAATCCAGAAAAATAAGGGTATATATGACTTTTTCAATTTTCATGCATTGCAGAGGTATGTAAAGTTATTATGCGGTATTCTCTAAAATGACGAAAATGTTAAAATAGGCAAAAATTGACGTTTATAGTCAAAAACCGAGACGGGCAAATTTTGATTTTTTGGTCTGAATAGTTCAAGGAGATGTTCCTCTACATGTTGACATATCTATCTTTCTCCTACCTCATTTCTATTAAAAGTCGCCACCTTGACCTTAAGGCTTTGCCTTGTTTCATATTACTAATTATTATACCTCTACTGATTTTTTCCTATATAAAAAGAGACTCATTAAATTTAACTGAATCCCTGACAATCGCCTGATAAGACTATTTCCCTGCAAAGGGGTGCGTTAGTTGAGAAGACTATTTCCCTAGGGAGTTAGTTTCAAAATGGGGCGGAGATTCGTTTTGGATGTGTCAGTATCAGCAAATCTGCGCCGTTGAAGGTTGATTTGATGACGCTATTAATACGCGAGCAGAGTAATCCGCCTCCTATCCACTTAGCACATAAATTAATCCGCAATATAATAAAACAGTCAAAAATTAAAGATGTATGAGCATGATAAATGATGTTTCTGTTTATCTTATCATCAAAAATTAATATTTTCCGTTACTCAGTCAGTCAGTCGAGAAGGCAAGGCAAAATCATTAGAATTTCCATTGGAACCAAGTGAACCTAAGAGATATGTTTGTTTCAGTATAATGTTTGTTTCGGTATAATAAAACAGTTAAAGTATACCATTGAGGGAAATAGGTCTGGTCTCGGGGAACCAGAATCCTGCTAACTCCCTCAATTGTATACTTTAACTGTATCATAACACAGGAATGAGGTATCACACTCGTATCTTGGTCACAAACTATTTCCTCAGCACAAACCTTTTCCTCTACAAGTCTATGTTAAATAACCCAAGGAAAGACAATCTTTTTGTACACGATCGTGGTTGTAAGCCGATGCGGGCTTACAAGCCATACTTCGTACTTCGCGTTGTGTGATTAATAAATGTGCAGTTCTTTGTCGTGGAAGGAAAACATCGTTGAAATTTTACAAAGTTTATTTCACGAAACATAATTTGACAGAATCCATAGCATGCGAGAACGTAGTTCTAACAATTGAAAAATGACACATTGTATTTAAACCTGGGAGGGGAATTGCAAAAAATGATGGACATATTTCTAGATAATTCCATGTTCATCCCTCAAAGATAAGGTTGTCTACAACTCTTCAGAAGCATCTGAAATTATGAGGGATTGTACGTAAATAAACTCAATATGCTGGTACTTCACGTGTAGAATTGACAATCATTTCTCCAACTCATAGATAAAACAAATTTGAATTAAGTTCCTATCAATCTCCGGACTTTCCAAGTGATAAATAATCAATATTACAATTAAACATGTAAAGTATGATAAAATATTTCCCCTACAATCTTAAGATAAACTTATTAACTTGAAGGGGTAGACCCCTCAATCGGCCCTTGATTTTTCTCTTAAAATAAATTTCATGAGGAATACTTGATATCTCTCATGAAAATACACGAATGTTTACCGCTTTTCATGAAAAGAATAATAATATCACCAAACAATGTGCCATTTAACTGTAATGACGTCATGAAGTTTTGACGTTATTGATAAAATATGACGAAAAATTGCTGGGAATTTTGTCTTTTGTCGTAGAATTCAATGTGACCGCATGCGTTAACTGAGATAAAACGTTTATGACAAAAGGATATAATGCGGCCATTGCTAATTTAATTAAAAAAATAGTGAGTTTTTGCATCAATTTCGCCGAAAATGACCTATTTTGGTGTTTTCAAAGGGCTAAAAGGTGTTGATAAAAGCAATGTTTACAAAAAGTAGATTCGTGATTCAGTAGAGAACGTTTCAAAATGTCAAATAACAGTTAAAAATTCTATGAAGTACGATGTTCAAAATTTATCAAAATTAGGGCCAATATCGGGCTTCGTGACCCTACCCCTTTCTTGAATCTCTTTCTAATTTTGTTTCAAAATTATCTTTATGTGAATTAATATTAACATCATCCCCATTTCATGCAAGGAAATCAATTTACTTTTGTGTTCTGACAAATGCATCGATTTAGTTTAGAGTTATTCCTCTTTCCACAGTGTGCAATTTCCCCGACATAAAATAATAATTCACCGTAAATAATGTGAGGGAGAGGCCATATGGTTACATGGTTTTCTTACTTTTCTACTCTTCCTACAGATTGATCCCAAGCCCCGATTGATACGATTTGTTGTTCATTTATTATGAATTGAGTGGTACCATTTTTAGTTTAGTTAACTGATGATGAATGAAAAAAAGAAAGAAATCTAAATCAAAAATTCATCCTATAAGTTGCACCCGTCGAATCCAGATTGCTTGAAATTTAAAGCCAAAATTGTCTACAAAAGATAAATAAAGCTATATATTACATAGGAAGTGTCCACCCTTGGGGTTTTATTATAGATTTGTAGAGGAAAAGGTTCTGTACAGAGGGAAGGTTATGTGAGTAAAAGCTATATTACCCCACCTCTGACAAACCCGGTATTAAACCCAAAACCCAGTACCACACCGTACCGGGTCTCAAAAAGACTAGGTAACTAATAATACCTCGCCCATGTGCTTAATGACTGGTAATTCTGGCACAATTTCAGTCGAGTGGTACGCTGTTATTATTCTAATATTGTGGATAAGAAGAGACAAATTTTCACTTTTCTTGGCACAAAAACAAAACGTAAAACTGAACTCAAATATGGGATCAACTGTTTTAAAAGTGAATTCTAGCCAAATGAGAGGGATGAAAAAATGGACATGTTAGAAATTTACGACTTTTTATTTTTTACGTATTCTCGGAAATAGGCCTTACATACAAAGTCAATCATTTATCTAATTTTTGAATAATTTTGAGATGAGGTTCTACTGCGAGATGATATAGGAGGAATATCATTGAGATTCTAAACTGTTTTGAGCTGTATACAGCAGCTGTGTTGGACCTCCGTCTATTCGGATAAGTAAGGATGTTGTGTACACGCAATCCGGATTAACGCATCATTTGTTAAATATACGGCAAGTGACTGTCCAAGTGACTTCTCCAGACGAATGTTGGGCTATATTTTTCGGGTTCTATGGTATTAGCATTTGCTCGTAGTTTTCAGTTCTCTGTTGGAATTGATTATTTCTTTGTATAAAGCATTATTCATTGCAATATTGTACATGAATCTTTTGGTGTTTAATGCAATGTTGCCTTGATATAGCTCGTTTCATTATCGTTTGCATTCATTTATTTCTAAAGAAGCTGTTGTATATTACCCTATACCCTGTCAGCGATACTTTACTATCCGATACACGTATCTGGTGCATTAAAATGTAGTTTGAAATTTTATTCAAGACGGTAAAGGGTTGGAAAACTTCCATATTATCATTTCAAGTACTTTGATATGTTCCTGTTCACCTTGCTTTTGTCAGTGTGCTCCCTTTCTGTCGTGCATGCCCCGCTGTAATCACAGTAACGTCATCATATTGGGGACCTCATCCTTAGCCTATATAGTGATTCCCCTTGATTCTTAACCAAAAATATCGATAATAAGGTATCATTTGCATTTGTATGTGTTTACTCGGCCCTAGATAAAAATATTGTTCGTATCTCACAGTCATTCTAGATAAAGGGATGTTTGAAGTATTAATAATCTTACCGATTGATTCACAAATAAAATGGTATTTTCCGTTACAACCAACTGTCCTATACTTCAGCGTTAGGGCATGAAGACGGATGCATCTGTCTGTTTCCTGATCGCTTGGTTCATTTATGTCCCAAATAATGATAGAAGCTACTTCTCCGTCAGAATGACGATATAGATTATATTCTGTTTCTTCAGATCTAAGATCCGTCCAAACGTCCTCAACAACTTCTCTAAAAAAATAAATGTTAACTACATGTGTACTTAATGTAATGACAAATATGGATAATAAGCATATGCCAAAGGATGGCATCTCCAACAACACCAGGTTGCAGCATCCACAGCAAAACCCTAACAACCAGTGCAAAAACACAAAGCAGACTCGCACAGAAAGTGACGCGTAAGGGACAAGGAACGTCAACGCACAACACAGAAACATACAGCATAAAAGCGAAAATACAGCAGATTCCTTAACCAAAGGCATACAAATAAGCAAGGAAGAAGTACTATCAGTCATTCAGTCTCAAAGTCGAAAAGTCAAGGTACAACCATTATAATTTCCTTGCTAACGTGGAACTGAATAACATTCCGAAGTTCGACCGGGTGCCCGGTGAGAGTCAGCTTCTCCTGATTGCATGCAACACCCGTCACAACAGCTCATTGAAAACTTGTCAAATTCGGTGATTGTCTCGATGTACATATTGATGTACATATTAGGTAATTATTTCTTGTTTTTTGATTATGACAGTCATTCAATCTCAATCGAAAATGTCATTGATCATTCTGGGAAGGGTATCTGATATTTTCTATTCTATCCCCGTAGCGACTGAAGAACTTCCTCAAAGATTATTTCATCCGTTGTGTAATATAACCCTGAACATGTAGCTTACGTGCAAGACGTCTGACTCTAAAGATGAAATCTTCATATTTAGAACATGCCCTGGCGTACAATATAAGCTGAGAAACAAAAACGCCATAAGCAGGAGAAGACGGAATGTTGCTACTCATGATAGGGAAGTAAGTTTTGAGGAAGCTGAAATCATCGCGTTTGTCATACAGTGAGTATAAAACAGGAATCAAAGCAAACAACGAAACCATCCTTTACATGAAAAGATCGAACTCCAAATGTGGGAGTGAGACCAGGTGCTCAGAAAGAGTCAGCAGCAACATCCGTCGCTTCAATTTGGTAGAAATGTCACATCCATCCGGTTACTTCAATTTTGGAAAATACAAGTATATTCTGTAGTAAGATAAGCATTATGCATGTTAAAATAATAATTATTTTCTCCTTTCGTATCGAGGTACGCTTTTGAACCACTAACATCAAACAACTGATGACTTAGCCAATTAATTAATATGAGTTCTTCACGTTATATACCTTGTGCAGTGAAGTAGATGATTGCAAAAGCAGTGAATGAAAGTAAAACACAAAACCCATGCTTAGAATTGAAAAACAATAATAAACAGACATTGAAAATATACAAGAAATTACAGAATGGCAAGAAAGGAGGGGATCTCCAACAAGACTCGGTTGCAATATCAGGCGCAGAAACCGGAAACAATCATATTTGAAAACAGAAAGTAGACAAGCATTGTAACTTAAGAGACGCAAAATGGACTAAGAACACCAAATACGGCATTCAAACCCAAAGCACAAACGACTACATGTACACATTAACCAGTGAGACGAAATGGACTAAATGCAAGTGATTCCAAACAATGAAAAAAGCGGAACTAACTCCCATGAGCCAAGAAAAAGTATATAAGCCATTTGCAGAAAGAAAAGAAATGAAATTCGCAAATAATGCTTGACTTCTCTGAAGCATTTGAGCTTGAAGTACCACTACTGTGGAATCATTATCTGAAACATTTACGTTTGACGCACAGGAATGACGATTGGAGCCGTTAAGATAAGGCGTAAAGTCTGCATTGAATAGTCAACATTTCGAAATGCAAATTTAAGATTTTTTTTTCTGTAGTAATGTCAGCTACGAGTATCATCGTTCACATATGAATCTCCTGTCAGGTTCAATAAATTATTCAAAATAATACCGATATTTGGATTAAAATTAGCGTTTTCCACATAGAAATCAATTACCAAAGGTGTTTATCAATAAACAAATTTTCCGTTCAAACAGGGTTCTGAAGCGAGGGGGATGACCCATAGTCGAAAGCATAAAAAGGGTATTGTTGACTATTTTAAAATTTGTCTCTAGAGCGGTAAATTAGATTGATTTTGAAATTTTATTCTTTTTATATCATGGAATGATCTATTTGGAGTGTATTCTTATCAAATATCTAATCATTAGGAATGAAATAAACGAACAAATTGTCTTTTTCTACACAGTTTGTATTTTGCGTCTGAAAGTTCCGTATACATGCATATGGCTGATAAGAACGAAAAACCGTTTTTAAGATTCCGGATTGCGGATTTTGCAGATTATATTGATTTAGTGATTTCAATGTTTATTTAGGTACCGGAGCATGGACGACATCAAATTTGTGTTTTGTCAATATTTGCTCGATATTTGACGTTTTCTGTTACTGTAATCATGGTTATTTTCGCGGGGGGGGGATTTCGCGAATTTTTGAACATAAATACTTTTCGCGTGGGGGAAAAATTCGCGAAAAAAGTGCCTTACCCATTATAAGAACGCAACGGGGATATTTCCGCTTGGGGGGAATTTTCGCGAAGTCCCTCTCTTCGCGAAAAACACGATAATTGCCCCAACGCGAAAATTTCCACGTTTACAGTATCATTACCCTCTACCTCTTCAATCTGTTATAATAACATTTATCACAAAATCTATCTTAATAAAATACCTTACAGGAATCTTCTAAATATTTTTATCCCAATCGTTTCCCAAAATGGAAGGACAGCACACGAGAGTCATTTCAGGGATAACTCCATGCAATGTCAGCGCTCGAGCCTCTTATAATAAACTAAATCAGTTCAGTATATTCAATTGCATGAGTGTATGGTTGCTTGCCTTCCTGTTGTCTTTAACGTGTAGTGTTGTGGAATACCTTAACTTTATCAATTCCAAGTTTTACTTACCGTCGTTGCACAACAGCTTTGACCATTTCGTACTTAGAATCGCTATCAATTTTGACAAGTCTGGCTCCTTTCAACTGACAGTCACGCGAAGCCTGAACGTATGCTTTCTTGTCAGAACTGTACTGTAAAGCTGTAAATAGATATAAAAATTTAATTTTTTATTTTCGCCTTCATCTTCGCTTGTGGGTTCCCTTTGAGAAAGGAGAAAACGTTTCAAGTGAGAATGTTATCATAGACTAAGTGGCGAAAAAATGATTTATAGAAGCTAAATGTTTCAGCCATAAAAGGACTCGTCGCCTCTTTTTTTTGCCATATTGGAAAGTATGTTACATCTTTACTGGAAATAACCATTTGATGTACTTTGGTGATACCAATGCATCCTTTTTTCCTTTTCCTGTCTGATAGTTTTGGCAATGTCATTCTGTATATCTTGCATTGTTATGTTACAAAAAGTTGCAATTGAAGACTTTCCTGCTATTTCTTTTATTATGATTATGAATAAAAGTTTTGCAAATAGGATTAGATACCTTTTGAGATAAGCAGAAAGGGAAGTTGAGTGGTTTGGCTGATGACAAAATTGGTAACAATCATAGAAAGAAACACTTCAAATTTAAATTTCAGACACTTCAATAATTTCAATAATACGTAAATTGTTTTTCTGTTGGTTTGATCTATCCAAGCAAGTTTTATCTTTAAAAACTACACTATAATCTATTCATTCATTTATATTACAAGTTAGTATTCAACAGTTTAAAACGTAAACTACTTATTATCATACTCTAGCAATTTCTTCTATCTAATCTAATAAGGGAGAAACGAACCAAGCACTCAATCAAATTTTAGCAAAAAGTATGCAAATAGTAATGAAACATTAAATACAACCATAAGAGGAAAATATTTTATATTGCGTTCCCTTGTGTGAATTATCCTGGAGCAATAGTCAACCAAAGAAAAAAAATCAATTCAAACAATATCCTTTAAAGACAGGAACTCCAATATCAGAGAATAATTATATTAATAACGCACGTTTTAACTCACTTTGACTTTTCTCCATTTCTTCCTCTTATTTCAATTCCCTATTCGAAATTTATCATAAACATGCATGTGTGTGTGTTTGTTGTCACTGATGACACATAACGTTGAAATGCGCATAAGTTGCACTAACATTTTATGATAGAACATATATTTTTTAAAATATTGACAATGCTTGATAGTTAATTTCACAAAATGACACATGATTTACAGAAAACCTAATCAAGATTATGAAACTTTGAAATTTCGAATAATGGGGCAACAAAAATAACAATTTTTTTTATTGAAAATTATGCTTTGAATCGTGTATTTATAATTTAATGTTTATTAATAGCAATGAACTGACGATCATAAAGTACTCACCTTTCAAGGGGCATATGTAAACGAACGAAAACATGTACATGTATTTTAGTATCCATGTATTTCGCATTTTGGAACTAGCTCGTAGTAAGCACGCTTTTAATTTGGAATCTCGTCTTTAGATTGTACAGATTTGTTGAGATAAATTCTTATATACTACTTTCGGAAATTAGAATATAAATGATTCATCAAACATGCTGTAAAGAACAACGTTATGAGTTTTTGAATAAATGCCAGACGATGAAATTCCCAATAGTGACATTGATATAAAACCTTCTTTTCATTTCAAGCTTAAAGTTATTAAAAGGTAGGAACGTTTGAAAGCATAAAGTTACTAAAATAGCAGGATTCTTTGAAGGCAACTGTTCACAGTTTTAAAAAGAACCTTAAAAAGAAAAGGCGTAACCTATTAAACATATAATGTTGTTTGAACATTGGACTCGGTTGAGACTGTTAAAAAAGGTACTGTTGTCATTTGTGTTTCTTTCGTTGTATACAATTGTCTCTGTCTGTTTGTTCGTGGGTTTATGCCCCGTGAGAGTGTGACCCGCTGTTGTCACAGTGGGTGATCTCCATTATATCTTTTTTGTATTTAACAGTAGATTTGTATTGGTCGTCATCGTTTAATTATGATTTTTGTTCTTTGTGTTTGAATTTCACTAACGGCTTTACATTATGCTGATGAGAAAAAAGTAAGAAAAACTCTCAAAGTATCTGTACAATTGACTGGTTGATAACTGGTTGTAATCGCACTTGCTGAATAACCTTTACATAATATTGTTATAATCGATTACTCTAAATTAAGAAAATGATCAATTAGCACATGTCCTCATAGCAGTATCCACCAATAAAGAAGAAATCATTTTTCAAAATATTAAACCTCTGCAATGTCCAAAGCAACATAATTGCATACTAGTAATAAGCATTCCCCAAAAGTCAACAAGTATGGCAATCACATAAATGTACGTGTAACTCTCAAGACGACTAGAAAACACTTGCCAGTAAAAAAAAAACAAAGCAAAAACATAGAATGAAATGAAGAAAATAACAACAACGACAACACAAAAAAGAATCTGCACCGGAGTTTATTTGCTAAAGGAATAGAAATGCTGTATCAGGTGCATATGACTCAACCAGTAATCCGGGAACATTAAGGTCGTCGACAAGGCTAAGACAACATAAGACAAGCTTTTAGAAATACCACTATTGTTAATTGCTAACAATAATTTTATTTTCAAAAACAGATCGACTGAGTGCTCTGTTTGCTTAAGCGATAAAATGCTGAAATAACAAAGTACAACCCTGTCTAGTCTAATGAACCATTTACAGCTCCAATAAGGCACAATAACAGGTAATTCTTATGTTTTCAGGATTGTGTCCCTGAGGATAACACATATGCGGTCATACATTGATATACAACGTATTCTTAACTTAAAAACCAATTTAAGATCAAATAGCTCCGTCAATATCTTCTAAGATTTTTCATTCATAAAATGTTACCAGAAGGACCAATAGTAACCGTGATCATGACGTTCATTTCATTCTTAAATCAAGCCTATCAAGTCAGGACGTTTTATTTCAATGACATGCACACGATTCACGCCCACCTTTTATTGTGTTTTATGAAACTTTTCTACGGGAAGGTATGGATTTGGTACACTTCCGTATTATTAATGTAAACACTTATTTCCTGTTGCAGCGTGGAACAGTTAAAGTCGTTCCCCGTGGCATGGATGTTTTTTTTACTGTATTAATTACTTCTTTCTAGATCTTGCCTGAAAGAAGCTTTGTTTTGGCACTTTATCAATTTGACGTCATAAATATTATTTTGCTATTTCGGAAACTTGTCATTTCATTCAAAATATCATCGAAATTAAAAGAAATTAACAACTAAGCACCATCCCTCCAATGCGATTTTGAACAAAATTTTTATTATGATATGCTACTAAATCGATCCTTCAGGAAATTTGAAGTTGCGCTCTCTCTGTAAATTGCACAAATAAAATTCAACAAAAAATATATCGAGATGGCGCTACAAAATGAATTCTGGCTGTGTCTAAAAATAACTTTGGATGGAAGCACTGATGAGGATTTCATATCCGAAATACGTGTCTGGTGCATAATTAATTGGTTTGAATTTTTCTTCGGGAAGGTAGACCTCTAAAGAGGTCCTGTCGTGAAGTCTCAGCCAGTCATAGTGTAATGCTTCAGAATGCGCTGTTACAAGGCAGTAGTTTGGTCCACTACCAATCCAGGTGTCCTTCTGGTGAAAGAAGGATCATTTTCACGGTATAAAAGGCGTTGGATGATTCTAACAAAATTTCGATGGTAATTCTGTCTACGACTGATCCTTCTTATTTTCTTAATTACATATCACCATGAAATGCAGGTTGCGAAATACCCAAAGTAATATACTCTGTTCCTTGTATTGATCCGAATTTTTAAGAAGTTGACAATAATTTTTGTAAAATTTCCAGAAAGTCTTTACTAGTTTGTGGAATCTAAAACCTTGACCTTGAGATTCCACATTTCACTCTTAACTTTAAAATCGAGAAAAACGAAATTTGTGTCAACGGAAACAGACCGTGACGAAACTTGAATTTTGAACACTTTCCATAAATTTCGCGTATTTTATTGGTATATTTCAATCAAACGCCACCTAAAGAATTGTTCTTACCATGTATGATTAAAAAAAATAAATTAGACGGAATGCATTTGTTATAAAAGTGATAATAAGCAAATAAAACTAAACGAATTTGTCGTAAAATGGTTGCTTGCGCATAACTCGTAAAATGGTCTTCCATTGATCAAAGGTCTTTTTAAAGCTTATTTTTCATAATTAGTGGCAATGCGCAGATAAATATCTTAAACCACATTCGCAGGAAATTTTTCAACACAAAATTCCTTACCCGGTATTTCAATGATACCGGAAGTGTTATTGACTCGTAACGAATCAGAAAGTTTGTAAGCATATCACGACAAAACATCCTTATCAACCGCCGATGATTCAAAAGTCAAAAACAAATCGCACGATAGCCTTAAGAACTTTTTTTATTGTAGCCGTCAAGATACAAAGTTTTCTTTCAAACCTGAAGCCGATGATTGTTTGCTAAAATGCTGTGGAATTTGAAAATACACGTCACAGGATGATCACTTTTTTTATTTAGACAAGAAAAATTTTAGATGTTTTCATAAATGTAGATATTGAATAATTGATTTCTACCAATCGTAATATTCAAGTAACTGAATGAATGGTAAGTTAGAAATTTTGACTAGTATATATAGAGTCCAAAAATCGAATATTGAAACTTGTCGAATTAAGATGTTCTAAAAGTTCTTTAATATTCACATTTTTTTCATACTGCTTCAAGAGTAAATTGTTTCACATAACTTTTGAATAATACGGAAGTGTTCCAAGTCTATACCTTCTTAAAATAATTTCAAACCAATTTCCCTTCAACAGACACTTGTTTCGAATATTAAATTCTCATCAGTGATGCTTCCAGTAGAGCCGCCATAATTTATTTTAGTAGAGCCTTCTTGTTTCATTTATTTAAATTTAAATTTATATAATTGCTTTACAGAGAGTGCGCGGCTCCGAATTTCCTTTCAGGTCGATTCAATAGCATATCCAAATAAATCTATGTTCAAAATAGCATTGGAGGGATGGTGCTAAAATTATTTCGGTGATATTTTTGAATGGAATGACAAGTTTCCGAAAGAACAAAATAATATACATGATGTCAAATCGATAAAGGGCCAAAACGAAGTTTCTTTCAGGCGATAGAAAGAAGTAATTTATATACTTCTAAACATCAAATCACGGGGAACGGTTTTAATTGCTACTTGCTCTGGCATAACGTATCAATTGGGATACGAACACGCCACAAGAAGGGATGTTGCTACCCAGAAAAGGGAAGTTTGTTGAAGTTTGTGATGCTGAAACTGAAGTCGTCAACTTTGTCATAGGGTGAGGTGTTCATGTGACCATCAGTGTCACAGGACAGCATTATGTCCAAATGTGTTTCTGAATCATTTGCCTCTGTAGTTTCGTTGACTTCAAGCTCCTACGGATATATTCTGCTAATGTTATATGCGATTGCTTTTTATTATTGATGGAAAGCACATCGTCTATATATCTGTAAGTGAAGTTTAACAGCAATTCTCTGTAAGAACCAAAGAATTTCAAGACATGTTTTGGTATGGAAGTTCAATATGAAGTACTAGTATGTAAATCAACCCCAGTTTTTTTTCAAAAAGGTTGCCGTTGCCATGGTAACCGTGTCTGAAGTTGCAAAAATCGGGAAAATCGATAGGACAAGGCATATTTGTAGGCTTCGTTACCATGGAAACAGGTACTTTATTTATATGAAATTGCTTTGATTATTTTCTTTTAATCCTTATTATTATGCATATTTGTAAAGTTTTTTACATTCATCTCGGATGCTTTGTGTATACAAGATGAAAAATTGGGCCAAACAGGGTATCAAATGGCTCTGTTTTGGGCACTCAAGGGCCCTTTTTTGCATGTTTTTACTGTTTTGCAAGGTTGAAAATTTCATAAAAGCACCAATTTTTGAAGTCCAAATTCTAGTTATCCAATTAGTATCACCTTTGAACTGTACATGAATACAAAAAATTAAATGGGCTAATTTGACCTTTTATATGCAAAGCAGCATCAAATTTAGTTGCTATGGCAACAATCGGCTGAAAGGGTTTCATACAATGAATTTTAACACAACCTCTATCAAACTATCTACGCATGATATTGGAACAGAAGTTCATGTATACATCTATCAGAGCGTTTTGATATAAAAATGACCTTGAAAATACTTCAAGGTCACCCACTGAATTTTCATGGTCATTAAACTTTAAATGAACAGATTTGACGAAAAATCCTGATTTTTCATAAAATGAAGGTGTCAATATTTTAGAAACCTTGAAATATTGAACTTAACAGTTACATGCCTTACAATGATAAATGTATAACTTATTTCTTAGAACTATTGATTGCGTTTCTTCACATCTTCGAATATCTAAATTCTTGGTGAGTATTTTGATAAAAAAGGGACGAATTCTGTATTTTTCTTGTTTTTTTGACGGAAAAATATTTTCCTATTGAATTGCTACAATTCAATAAAATTCTAAGATTTGTCTTTCTTATATTCATGTGCTTTCATAATATATATGACCTATGAAACTATTTAAATAAAAAAATCACTAAAATCGGTAACAAAAAAAATTAAAAAATCAATATTTTATGCAAAATTTGAGTCTCGAAGTATAAATGACCTTGAACATCAAGCCAATGACCTTGAACATTTTAATTGTTCTTATGTAAAAGATATGAGTCATATCTATACATGCATACATTTTAACAATCTTATGTAACTCTAAAGAGGAATAAAATCAATTTCAAAGATAATATTAAACAAGCAAAAAGGTCTAATGTTGCCATGGCAACGGTCTTTGACGACAGAATTTAGGTAAAACTCTTAAATACCCACTCCAATTTTTCGTTCATTTTATTTGTCAATAAACATACATTTCCATTGATGAAAATCACTAGTCTCCTATTAGTGCCTTTTGTTATATTTAAGATTGAAAATGGTCAAAAACACACTAAATTGGCCCTTATTTTCACCTCTATTTTTCGCTTCATTTTGACTTATTTTGGCTTAATACAATAAGCTTCCTGTAATAAATATCACATATCTAAGTGTACTAAGTAAGAATGGAAGTAAGGAAGAATAGATTATATAAAGATGAACAAGCTGTTACAGTGGTATCCATGGCAACGAAGTCTCCGGAGCTGGCTTATTTCATGGTCCCAAAAGTGCTATAAATTGAATGACCTCGTTACCATGGCAACCAGAGGTCACATTGGCCGAAAAGTGTTATTTTCATTGTCAGTGCTTAATATATACCCATTATACCGAAAATCATCAAAATCCATGACATGCCGTGCCGAACGATTTTGGTCCTTAAAGAGAATGGCTATTAAGTATCTTTTCCCTTCAGAGACCAAAGATTGAATGAATTCAGCTTCGTACGAGTAAAAATAAAATCGACAAAGGGTGGGGCACAATTGGTTTTCATTGGAAATACAACAATTCGTTGGAAGACCTTTCCTCCAAACAAAACAAAAATGTTGTCGATCAGGAAGTTTAACATAATTTAAGACCGCTATTGTTCTCTGAAAGAATTTTACTTAAAATACTCAATACACATTGTTTGTATGGAGCTTTGTGTATTTCTGGAATTCAGTACAAATAAGGTAACTCTAAAACTATAGTGAAAATTTCAATTTCGACTTTACATGCTTACTTTTTCAGCCCATTTACAACCCTAGATTTACAGATCAGTGAATGAAAGTCAAACACAAAACCCGACACCAGATTCCAAAAATCACAATCAAAAGGCTGACAAATTATTGAAAAAATATATATCAGAACTTTCTTACGAGAAACGAAAATAGGACAAACAGACGGAGACAATAACACAGCTTCACAGAAACATGACAACTTTATCTGATAAAGAATCTCCAGAGTACAGTGCATGTATGGGATGCACAGTAGGTAGTGCTTTAAACGCGGTACTGTGCTACTAATTATTTTAGTTTAAACATATTAAAATATCACATGAATCATGTTACATATAATATTATGATGTAAGTTATAGTATTTAAGTTCATAGAACCAAAAATTAATCTTACAGCTAATTTTTTGCAGATTTCTTGAGATCCATCTATTCTAATTAATTGGAAATTATTCAAACCCTAAAAAGCGACAAATGTTATTCATCTTCGGGAACAGTGTTATCTTTTGACGAAGATCGAAAGTTTTTCTATATGAAACACTTCAACATTGCACAATTATTGCAATGAAGAGTCTTGTGTCGAGGTTTGACCTGTTTCGATTGTTCACAGATGAAATTAGCAAGAAACTTAAGGTTTCCGCTTTAATAAACTAGTTAAGACTTTCTTGAATGTTTCGAACATCTTCTCTAAGCCTCTTTTTAAATTTGGACCTATTCAAAGTATATTGCTTTGGGAAGTTCACAACCAGCATTTTATGGTGGAATTATTAACGAAAGTAAGCACTCCTGAAGATTGAAATACTTTACTGCGCTCTTCTTCGCCCATATTCATATTATTGACTATAATAGTAAATCAAGCAACATTTCATATAGTCCATTTATAAACGATAACGTGGACTAACAATAGCATCCTCCTGGAAAGTAGAAAAGGAACCGATTTCATTGAGGGATATTGCTGTCGAGCTTATCTGGAGTCTGTCTGTCAGTCTCCACATATTCGCGGATTTAGAGCCCCCCCCCCCCCCCCCCCCCCCCCCCCCACACACACACTCAAATCCCGTATCCTTTTCTGCCATATCCATGGATTACATACAGTCCCTGAACCTTCAAATTTACCGCAAAAGGTTAATATGACTTGTCCTACCTTTTCTACCTTTATCGTTTTGGTATTCAACGTATGTATACAAAAATATGAAATTCTGAAAAGACGTTTTATAAAAGGAGATTTAATTTAAACTGTAGTGTAAACACAAAAAAGTATCCAGACTCTGTAGCCAATGAGATACCTCTTCACATGTAAAAGATTTGCAACAATACAACGTTGCTGCAAACACAATTAAAATCGCAAATCGTAAATCAATAACTATAAAAAAGAAAACATTTCTAAATGCGGTGCACAA
Source organism: Pinctada fucata (assembly GCA_028142955.1). NCBI lineage: Eukaryota > Metazoa > Mollusca > Bivalvia > Pterioida > Pteriidae > Pinctada > Pinctada fucata. Next base: position 78,006,327 of record AP027102.1, read on the forward strand.
AACATAAATATTTGTGATAGTGAATCCTCATCAGCGGTGTCTTATGCAGCACCAACAGCAAAACGGAGAGACAGAAGAGATGTTTATGACAAAAGAGATGATTCTGGATTCAACTAGACTGGATTCAACTGTTCCTAGACTATAGTTCATCCGGTACGCTGGAGCATGTATAAATGTTTTGGATTTTCATAGTAGATAACTAATTTTTCGACTTCAGAAATAATTGAAAATCACAAATCAGCACTTGCCTCTTTCGCTCTTGACACCAACAAATTGGATCTAGATTTACCGTACCTGTTTTGTATACAAAAATGCACAAAAATCTGTATTGCCGTTTAAACCGAATGTGCAAATAAATCTTAAATAATCGTAAGATCTTTAAGAACACCTCAAATCAACACAGTTCAACAGAGTACACTCTCTATAATCGTTTGACTTTTCGACACTTTACACCACAATTTAACGAACTAAATTGAAATGTTAAACGTCTTATAATTCAATAACATCATTTAAGACCTGATAAATTTACAGCATGGACCAGACATGCACGTTTCGGGTACTAAACCCTCGCCAGTGATCTAAACAATGTAATATGGCCAAAAAGTATGAAAATTAGTATGTCCAAAATGTACCAAAAGACGTAGCAGAATGGATGGGATATGATGCTACAGGACCCACGTTTTAGAAATTTCAAGAGAGACTGTCACAAATTATTAGCAACGAATTAACGAGTAAAAACAATAATTATATATAAATTAATTGTTGTAAATTACGACAAAACTTACGTTGTAAAAGAAAAATCTGAGTCAAAAACAAAACATACCGAATCAGATGTCATGAAGATTTTGAATTCCTGATTGATAAGTTTTTGTGGTAAGGTTGTTGGCATTCCATTGGGAACCGATTATGCCCCGCTCCTTGCCGATAAAATTTTTTGTACTCATACAAAGCTGAATTTATTCAATCCTTGATCTCTGAGGACGAAAAGCAACTTTATTGTCACGTACAGATACATTGATGATCTACCGTCCATCAATAATCCAAAATTTTCAAATTATCGTGGTACTTTGCAATCTATCTCATTGAACGTGAAGTTAAAGAAACGTCAGAGACCGTTTATCCATTGTCCTTTTTTAATATCATGTTGTCTTGTAACAGCCATGGTAATATGAACACCTCACTCTATGACAAACGTGACAAATGAGTTAAAGAAGATCCTGACTATAATATTAAAACACTCACAATAGAGCACAAAATAAAGCATCGACGGACCCCTAGCAAGCTAGAGGTGGGACCAGGTGCCCGGGAGGAATAAGCAACCCCTGTTGGCTAGCTGCACACGTCGTCGATGTTTAAGCACGAAAATGAACACAATATATAAACTTCATGCACTGTCTGACGTTATGTCTATATAGAAAGTGCTATGGCGACAATGTCAGGGAAATATATTCAAAACACTTACTGTCAAACCCATCGCGGGGAACTTAGTACTCACAAAAGAGCACAAAATTAAGCATCGACGGACCCCTAGCTAGCTAGAGGTGTGACCAGGTGTCCGGGAGGAGTAAGCATCCCCTGCTGGCTGGCCGCAACCGCCGTCTATGTTTAAGCACGAAAATAAAAACAATATGTAAACTTCATGCAACTTCAATTTCAATATCACAAAGTTTTCTTTTCTGAGTAGCACATCCAGCCGTCTCTAGCATATGGCGTTTTCATTTCTCAATTGATACGTTATGCTCGTGCAAACTCCATGTACTCAGATTTTGCTCTTAGAGATAGACGACTCTCAGTTAAGGATACATTTGTAACCAACCCACATCGTCACTGTGGAGGTTCTTTGGTCGATACGGGGAAATCGTCACACACTATGACGTCCCCTTGTTCAGAGTCAAAAATTATATTCTGACGTAGACCTTTTGTGCCATGACATACCAATTTATACGTTTGTCTTCATTTATGGGAGTTACCGATTGTGACCTTTCTACCGAATTGAAGTGGCGGGTGTTGCATGCAAGCAGGATATGTTCTCTCTTCCAGGGACCTGATCTCACTCCTTCGCACTTCTCTTCATATGACTTTTTTTTATTTCTGCTCCATTGCCTTTTCTCTGGTTTTATCCTGGTTTTGTATGCCTTTGGTTAGATGATTTTTCGATTCACGATTTCGTACTTCTTAATAGGGATATGGTTTTTCCATATTTGTCATGTACAAATTACCAGAAAAAAAATTAATTTTAAGGTTTCTGATTTCATAAACCTCTTATGACATTTTGGAAATTTAACAAACAAAAAAAACCCCAGTTAATTTCTTTTAAAATTCGGGCGTATACAAGCAACAGAGTATTATACACAGTGTATATTTCACAACCTACTTTTTATGTTGACATAATAAACAAAATGAGAAGGATCAAAGGTAAACAGAGTAACTATCGAAATTGCGTTAGAATCATCAAACGCCTTTTATACCCAGGGCATGAACCAGATGGACACACGGTACTTGACCAATCTACAGCTTTTTACCAGCGCATTCTTAAAACTTGCACTCTGACTGACTGTTAAGACGGGTCTCCTTGATGGGCCCTGACCAAACCTCTTTTGAGAAGATACGACTCGGACCGCCTGTTCTCACTAGATGTCGGTCGAATTCCGTGGGTAATATCATGTATGAGCTCGCTACAGCCGGCAGAACACGAACTGCATTTCGTACGCCATTTGTTTGTATAACAATTTACCTATTCATGTATGTTTTCCTTGGGCCCCACGTTTTGCTGTCTTGTTTGTGTGTTCATCTTACAGTGAAGAGGTTATTTTAAACCACAATTGTGCGTTCTTCGAGACATTTGGATAACCAGGAAAATGGGAGGGTTGTGCGCACGTAATCCGACTTAACTGATTGCCAATGCGTGTTGTTGGTTTATCACTTTATATGTGGTATTTTTTTGGTCTTTTGATGACGTGTTTGCTGTTCCTTGTCCCTTTTGTGTCACTTGCTTTGTATGTCTTCTCTGTGTTGTCACTTGTTGTGTATGTCTTCTCTGTGTTGTCAATTGCTGTGTATGTCTTCTTTGTGATGTCACTTGCTGTGTATGTTTTCTTTTTGTCTTCTCTGTGTTTTCACTTGCTGTGTATGTCTTCTCTGTGTTTTATGTTTCTGTGTTGTGCATGTCCTTCTTCTTGAGAATGTGCAACGTCTGAATATCTATATTAACCAGCTGGTCATATTATTACAGGTGACTTTTCAATTATCCAAGACAGGCAGCTCCGTGGTCTCATAAAAAAGGCCCAAAGTATAAAATCCCGTCCAAAATATATTTAATTAAATGCCGCGAAGTGCTAAAGTAATCTTTAGATAAATATACCAAGCAATGGTGTAAATCGGAAGGAGTCGAATCGCATGCTCTGAATGACTGGAAAAACCTCATTTTGGATATTACCGATATTCGAATAGATAACTACCACAAAAATCCTCATCATTTTGAAAATCCAAGTTCTAAATCTGAAAGATATTTCAAATCCAAGTTATGTAATTTACATGAAAAATATGTCTTCGCGCCTGCAGACAAAGCAGCCAACAACACCATAATCATTTGAAAACGCTACTACATATCAACTTTAGTTTCGGAACTCTACTCATACTTATATCGAAAGCAATGAAAGTGTCCCAAACATTTTGAGCAAACATAACAGTGAAATTTCTTAATTTAACATCCCTATTTCTAAATTGGATCTCCCTACAATATACTGCATACCAAAACTTCACAAGTATCCTTGTAAATTTCGATACATTGCTAATCCTAGCAACTGCTCAACTACAATTTTGTCTGGAGATACTTGACCAATATACAGTCTTGTACCAGCGCATTCTTAAAATTTGCACTCTGACTGACTGTGACGACATGAATCTATGACGAGCCCTGTCGAAACCTCTAGATAAGACAGGGCCCCGACCACCTGTCCTCTCTAAATGTCAGTCGGACTCCTTGGGTGATAACATACATGAACTCGCTACAGTCGGCAGTGCACTGATTAAATTACGTACACCCTCTTTTATATCCATTTACATATTCATCTGTGTTGCTTGGGCCTTGGGTTTTGCGGTCTTGTTTGAGTGCGGTCATCTGACAGTGAGGTAGTTGTTTTACTCCAAAATTGTTCGTTCTTCGAGACCTCTTGGTGATCAGAAAAGCGGGAGGGTTGTGCGCACGTAATCCAGGATAAACACACATTCTGCTATTTTCGTGGCAGATGACCGTTCTAAGTCGGCACCGGTTGCCCATTGGTCTCGTTGGTTTATGTGTAGTCCTTTTTTATGTTTATGTGTTGTGCGTTGACGTTTATTGTCCCTTTGCGTCTCTTCCTGTGTGTGACAAATATGGATAATGACCATATCCCTATATACAGCACAAAATCGATAATTCAGAAAATCAGAAACCGAAGGCATACAAAATCAGGACAAAACAGGAACCAAAGCAAACAAACAAAAACCTCCACCACATGAAAAGAAGCGAACTCCCGATATGGGAGTGAGACCAGGTGCCCAGGAAGAGTAAGCATCTCCTGCTTGCATGCATCACCCGCCGCTTTAATTCGGTAGAACTGTCACATCCGGTTCCATTTCGGAAGACATAGAGTACAATCTTTGGTTGGATGGTTCAAATGGTCTATCACAAAATATCATCCACCATTCTGGAGAGTGGGACATCATAGTGTATGACGAGTTCCCTATATCGACCGTAGAACTTCCTCCTCAGTGACGATGTTAGTCGGTCACAAACATATCCCTGACTGAGAAGCTTATCTGCAAGACGCCTAGCTCTCAGAACAAAATCCATATATTTGGTACCTGCTCTGGCATAGCGAATTAATTGAGATATGAATACGCCATAAGCTGGAGATGAAGGGATGTTGCTACTCAGAAAAGGAAAGTTTGTAATGCTGAAATTGAAGTCGTCACGTTTGTCATAGAGCGAGGTGTTCATGTGACCATCAGTGTCGTATGACAACATTATGTCCAAATAGGATGCTGAATTATTTGTCTCAGTAGTTTCTTTGACTTCAAGCTCTGAAGGATAGATACTGCTGAGGTAATCCGCGAATTTTGGATTATTGATGGACAACACATCGTCTATGTATCTGTAAGTGAAGTTGAAGTCAGAAGCTAAGTTCAGAGACCAAAGATTGAATGAATTCATCTTCGTACGAGTAAAGGAAAATGTCGGCAAGGAGTAGGGCACAATTGGTCCCCATTGGAATTCCGACAATTTGCTGGAATACCTTTCCTCCAAACACCACAAAAATGTTGTCGATCAAAAAGTTTACGATCTGAATAATATCTGTTTCAGTGTACTTATTTTTAAAATCGGACTTTTCTTTTACAAAGTAGGTTTTGTCATAGTTAACAAAAATAAATTTGTATTTGCGATTACCGTTCTTACTTGTAAACGCATAACTTATATTTTTTGAAAGTCTTTTTTTTCAATTTTGAATGTGGAATTGTAGAGTAAAGTGTCGAAAAATCAAAGGCTTTGATCGAATGAACTTTACTAAAATGAGTGGATTTCAGATGTTCTAAAAGTTCCTTCGAATTCTTTAAAATCCACATCTGGTTGATACCACTGCGAGAATATACTGTCGAACAATATTTTTGAAGCCCAGATTTGATTTCAGATAAAACTTTGGTGAGTAAGATCGGTACAGATTTGGTAGTACATTTTGAGGAACCAGCGATGAAACGTTGTTTGTACGGATTCTTATGCATTTTAGGTATGCAGTATAGGTTTGGTAAATATAAATCTAAATTGTTAGTTTGGAAGCCAAAGGAAGCAAGAGCTGATTTGTGGTTATCTATTATTTCAGAGGCAGAAAGGTTTGTTAGGATGTAAGTGGGATTTCCATGTGTCGAATTTAAACCCAACTCTTTAACTAGACTGTCGAAATAGGACTTTTTGCAAGTAAATGTGTAATTATTTGAGGCTTTGTCCGCTGGTGTGATGACATAATGTTCTTGGAGGTAGGTAAGCTCTGTGATAACATCAGGGTCTTTAAATATAGACTCGAATGTGGTGTTCACAGTTGATTTTAATCGGTAAATTCTAGATAAAAGTAACCCTCTGATGGATTTTATCTATTCGGAAAGGGTGCCGAGCTGTACATCCTCTTTCTTTGCCCAACGTCTTGCATATTCCACACAAAAGTCCATGATAATTTTGAAATTTTAGTTCCAAGTAAATGACATACTTTCTCTGTATTTGGGACCCTTTTTTAACATTTCTCTCAACTTGTCGTTCTTGACTATACTAAGGTCACCAGTAATAACGTGTCCACAAGGAGAGTAGTTAAAATCCGATGAAGAACATTCGCAAGGAAGTGGATGTAGTGAGGGATTACTTAAATCAATACACTGCAAGAATCGTTTGTTATTGTAAATTTTAGATGCAACTGTTGGTGTGTAGCTATAGGAAATACAAGGAGTTTCTTGTCTTTTGAAATATGGTGGGATTTTTTCTGTAACAGCTTTGTGATTCAAAATTTGACCAAGATTCAATTCATCAATACCTTTGCTTGCAAATCTTACTTTAATGAAAGGACGGTTTGTTTTCTCTTCTGATTTATCTGATCTAACTGCTTGAAATAAACGAAAAGTAGAAATGTCCAAGATGACTCCTTGTAGTCTGTATTCTGGGGAACGTGTATCGGTATAAGTGAGGTCCTTCGTATATTCGTAGATTTCGTGTAACTTCCGTAAAGGAACAGAGTATAATTTGGTACGAATATAATGCAGGCCTAGGGGCTCATTCAAAAATGGAACCAAGTCATCGAAGGAGAAACTATGTATCTCAGGCCTATTATATTAATGAATGCCATGACTTCGAGGTCTTCTTTGTGGTCTGTTGAATAAGCTAGTCACATTTACCGATTGACAACCGGGACTTGTTAAGTTTCCTAAGCTGCTTATATTATCGTTGCATCCATAGGGCGCTGCAGTGTTAAGATTTTTTTTATCAAGAACTCTTCTCTGTTGCGACGGAAAGGTGTGATCAAATTGGGATTGTTTGTGGGGTGATACATTTTCTCCAGGATTCTGACTCTCATAGATAAAACAGAATGATCGGCCTGGTCAAAATGCCGATAAAGAAGTTGACTTCCTTTATTATTTATTTTTGACCGATGTCCTGACATTCTGGATCGGAACTTACCTTTGGTTTCACATAAATCAATCCACAAAGTGAGCACTCTATTCCGTACACAACATTAGATGTCATACAGTTTAGGTTTTCAAAACTATGCGTGTTAAATGTTTGTTTTGTGAGATTACTTGAGAATGAAATGTCTGTTATTAGGATGTTACAAGTTTTGCAGTTCTTCCTGCCGCACTTAGAAACTGAGCAATCGCTTGGTGAAAATTGGTGTTCTTTTAGTATATCGACCACTTCAATTTTACAGGGCTTGATTTTGATATAACCATCTGCATGTTTGTACAAAAATTCATGGTTTCTACTTACTACAAATGTTTCGTCTCTAATGTCATGTAGATTGATTCTAGGGACACCTAAATTACCTGTTGCGTTTGTGTCCGTAGACGCAACAGGTTGGGGCCTTTTTATAGTGGGTGACGCCCCAGCCACTTTGTAGGTCTCTTGTGTACTATCCATTGAAGCAAAAGACTGCCCGACAAGTGCCCTTGGGGACAATTTGTCCACCAGCAGTGACACATGGACAGTGGTAAAAGTGACAAATATGGATAATGACCATATCCCTATATAAGCACAAAATCGATAATTCAGAAAATCAGGCATCGAAATCAGGACAAAACAGGAACCGAAGCAAACAAACAAAAACCTCCACCACATGAAAAGAAGCGAACTCCCGATATGGGAGTGAGACCAGGTGCCCAGGAAGAGTAAGCATCTCCTGCTTGCATGCAACAATGAAAGAGCGGGAGGAGAGGAGAGAAGAAGATAAAAAAAAGTATGGGGGTTTCATGTTCTGTATGCAAATTTTAACATTTGTGGTGCAATTCTACATTTAAAGTACACGAATAAATATCTGGCTAGCGGTAGCGACCCAAGAATTTTTTAAGCAAAACATTGACTTATCAGAAAATACATTCTATACCCTCTATCATTAACAAATGTCTTCATGTACATTAATACAGTAATATGTATAAAGGATGGATCAGAATAGCTAAATTATTCAGAAAGTCTATAGAGAAGTGGTGAGCGGTAGCGAGCAAAAGAAAAAGTTTGAAAATTGACCGAAAATTGTTGACTTATGGCACAAATATTGCTATTCTAAACAATGTTAATGCATCATAAACTTTTGTCATTGAAAAGTGGGGAGGGGGGCACAAACATGGTTGCGCCCCCCCCCCCCCCATTTTCAAAAGAAGGGAGGAGATCTCCAACAAGACCCCGTTGCAGCATCAGCAGTAAAACACCAAAACACCTGATGCAAAAACACAAAAGACGAGTACAGCACGTGACGGAAAAGAGACACACGACATGTAAACATCAAACACAAAAGACTACACATAAACCGACGAGACCAATGGGTAACCGGTGCCGACTTTGGACGGCCATCTGTCACGCAAGTAGCAAATAGTGTGGTTATCCTGGATTACGTGCGCACAACCCTCTCACTTCTCCAATTACCCAGAGGTCTCGAAGAACGTACAATTGTGCTGTAAAACAACCTCCTCACTGTAAGATGACATCACACAAACAAGACCGCAAAACGCAGAGGCCCCAGAGACACAGATGAATATATAAATGGATATAAAAAGAGGGCATGTGTAACACAGTCCATGCTCTGCCGGCTGTAGCGAGCTCATGTATGTAATCACCCGAGGAGTCCGACTGACATTCAGAGAGGACAGGTGGTCGGGGCCCTGTCTTCTCTAAAGAGGTTTGGACAGGGCCCGTCATGGAGTCCCGTCGTCACAGTCAGTCAGAGTGCAAGTCTCAAGGATGCGCTTGTACAAGACTGTAGATTGGTCAAGTACCAAGCCTAGTGTCCGTCTGGTGACATTAGGATCATATCCACGGTATAAAAGGCGTTTGATGATTCTGACGCATTTTCGATGGTTATGCTGCCTGCCTTTGATCCTTTTTATTTTGTTTATCATATCACCATAAAAGACAGGTTGTGTAATACCCATAGTAATGTACTCTGTTGCATGTATAGATCCGAATTTTAAAAGAAGTTGACTGTAATTTTTGTAAAATTTCCAGAAAGTCTTAACTAGTTTATGAAAGCGGAAACCTTGACCTAAAAGTTTTTTGGTAATTTGTAAATTTCTACTGTGAAAATCCAAAATATCAGTACATACTCAAGCGTACCGGATGAGCTGTGATATGTAAATGCCGTATGACGGTAATCTTGGAACATCACCGTCAAGCCAAGGGAAATTTACTATATGTTGAATCCAAAATCAACCCTTTTGTCATATACACTTGTATGAATCTTTCCGTTTACAATTTTGATATTAAGGTCCAAAAAGGGTGTTTCTGTATTTGAAAGGTTTGCCTTGTTAAGGGTTAATTCTTGTGGATAAATTTCATTCTTATATAAAAGCAGGATTGTCAATGGTTAGAATATCATCCAGATACCTAGAAGTATTATTGAAACATTTCAGCTCATCAAATTTTCTTTGCTTTTGAAGATTTTGGATAAATTCTTTTTCATAAGTGTATTAAAATAAATCTGCAACAAGAGGCGCACAGTTAGTACCAATAGGAATTCCTAAAACCTGCTTGTATAGATCCTCACCAAATCTAACATAAATATTGTCCAAGAGGAAGGACAAGGCATTACACAGGTCACTACATGTCCATGATTTGTATGATTTGTAGTCTGTCGAGGAAAAGAAACCCTTCGATTCAGATGTACAAATGTAAGTTTTTCGCTCTCGATCAAAACAACATTTAATGAGATTAGATAATCGATCATTAATTTTGTCATGAGGAAGTGTGGTGTACATATTAGAGAAGTCGTATGAAGAAATCGTATTGGCTTGGAAATTTCCAGATTTCATTTTTTCAATCACATCCCCTGAATTCTTTATAGACCAAAATAAATTTACATCGTGTCTGTTTAGAACCGTTTCACAATATCTAGTTATGTGTTCTTTAATAGCAGTAAGTGCTGACGTCAGATTTCTAGACAAAATTGTAGTGGAGCAGTTACTAGAATTAGCAATAAATCGAAATTTGTAAGGAGACTTGTGCAGTTTCGGTATGCAATATAGTGTTGGGCGATCCAATTTAGAAATAGAGATACTGAATGAAGACAGTTCACTGTTATGCTTGCCTAAAATGTTAGATGCACTTTCATTGCTTTTGATATATGTATTAGTAGACGAAAGTTCCGAAATCAAAGTTGATATGTAGTAACGTTTTCAAATGATAATGGTGTTGTTGGCTGCTTTATCAGCTGGTGCAAAGACATATTTTTCATGTAATTTACTTAGTTTGGGTTTGAAATATCTTTCTGATTTGGAACGTGGATTTTGAAAAAGATGAGGGTTTTTATGGAAGTTATCTATTCGAATATCCGTTATATCTAAAATGAGGTTTTTCCAGTCATTCAGAGCATGCGGTTCGACTCCTTCTGATTTACACCATCTTTTCGTTTAATTATCTAAGGCTTCCGTAAGCACTTCACGGTATTTGACAAAATCTATCTTGGATGGGATTCTATACTTAGGTCCTTTTTTAAGAAGACCACGGAGCTATCTGTCTTGGATAATTGAAAAGTCACCTGTAACAACATGGCCAGCTGGTTTGTAGAGATATTTAGAAGTTTCACATTCTCAAGAAGCAGGACACGATTCAAGTATGTCAGGATCCGTTGTAACTTTATTATAGTTAAAAACAAAGTTTCGAATAGGTTTCTTGTACTTATAACAAATAAGAGGTAGCTCTAAATTTTCAAAATATTGAGGAATGGTACTTTGTACGCGATGATCCCGAAAAATATTAGAGATGTTTAGAAGATCAAAACCTTTGTTAATAAACGGGATTTTTATGAATCGTCTTTTCGGTGAGGTGTTTTTCACAATAGGATAAAGTTTATACTGTGCGAATGAGACAATGATATTAAGTCTGAATCAGTCAGTGTTTCTTAAGAATGCAACCTCTGCTTCATCCAAGATAGATTTCAAGTGCATAACTGGTATTGACGACAGAGCATGTAACAGCTCATGTCTTCCGCAATTGCGTGCTATAGTAAGTAAATCGTTGAGAGAGCGGTATATTCTGGATCGTTTTCTTTTTTGTCCGTTTCGTCTTTTCCCGTGTGACCTGTATTTCCTTTTAGTGTTTGGGCGAATTGAAAAGATGTTGATATTGGTAGAAGCTGAGGAAATGTTTCCTTGTCCATAAATTTGATCGTTTAAACCAAGAGGGTACGCAGTCTGAAGTTTGGTGATCCAGGCAAGTTCAGCTTGTAGTCGGCGTTTTTTAATTTCGGTCTTACTTTCATTTTTACGTTTTGGAAAATTCTGAACTGGGGTAATGGTGATATCCGAAATAGAATGATTATATTTAACAAAGTGATTATAAAGAAAGTTTCTGTGTTTTTGTTGACGTGAGGTTCTGATCTTATAAGAATGGTTCCTAAAACGAGATTTTAAAGGTTGGCCTGTCTCACCTACATATTGTGCGCCACATCCCCTGGCATTTCAAGTCATTACGTAAATAAGATCTTGAGACGATCAATCGATGTCTTGGTCTACTTCGATTTTGAATTTCTGCCCATTTACACTAGATGTTATTATGGAGTCGCAGTTGATGAGGTGACACAATGAGCATCTTTTACTTTTGCACTTAGAAATAATTGAGAACCCTCTGTGTCTGTTGTTGAATGTAGAGCCTGCAGATGGAGTAGTGCGTAAAATACGACTGTGGGGTCTAAATTTGAGAGGTGATAAGAGTACTCTTGGTGAGGAAAAAAGTTTTTTACTGTTAGTCTAGGTGCCATTCACGAAACCCAAAAATTTGTTACGCACAAAATGTTTTTGCATGAAAGTGTTGTCAATACCCTCTTATTTGATAATCCGGCTGATGCCACTCTGGCATCCTTGGGCATTTCGAAATTTTGGGGTAAAATGGAATTTTTCGAAGAAAAACCGTTGAAAATAGGAAAAATTCAATTACTTTTTCCATGCTGCAGCTAGATCAACAAAATTGGTACCAAAAGAACGACAATTTTATTGTCTTTAAGTCTCAAGCGCAATTTACCAATTTACTTGTCCATAAAATGGGGGAAACTATGGAGTTTCGATGAAAAATCGTTGAAAATTGGGAAAACACCATATCTTTTTTTATTCTGTAGCTAAATAAACAATTTTGGTACCAAACGCACAATAGATTTATTGCCTTTCATTTTAATTAATACAGATGTCAGATTTGCAATTTGCTGGTACGAAAAATTGGGTAAAACAACTACTCTTTGATGAAAAATCGCTGAAAATTTGCAAAATGATGATGATGCTAATGAATTTGAAGACGTTTAACATTTGTACCACTTGGTGGGTGTCACTGCTGGCGGACCAGCAGTCCCCGAGGGCACATGTAACCAAGTTTGATCAATTTCGGTTGGTCGTTTCTTCAAATCGTAATCCAGGATAACCACACCTTCAGCTATTTCCGTGGCAGATGGCCGTCCTAAGTCGTCACCGGTTGCTCGTTGGTTTATGTGTAGTCCTTTCTGTTTGATGTTTCTGTGTTGTGCGTTGACGTTTCTTGTCCCTTATGCGTCTCTTTTTGTGCTTGTCTGCTTTGTGTTATTTGCATTGGGGGTTTTGCTAAGGGTACTGCATCCTGCTGTTGTTTGAGATCCCCTCCTTTGTCTCAAACGCATTCGAAAATTTCTTCCCCTCCTTTGTCTCAAACGCATTCGAAAATTTCTGTTTGCAAAATTGTCACAAATTTCTGAAACCTGGGTCCTGTAGCATCATATCCTAGTCATCTAGCTACGTCTTACATTTTGGACATAATTATCACACATTATTGGCCATATTTCATTGTTTGGATTGAGGATCAATGACGAGGGTTAAATATCCGAAACGTGCATGTCTAGTCCTCGCTGTTAACTAATCTGCTTTTAAATGATGCTAATGAATTTGAAGATGTTTAACATAGATGATTTCTGCTAGGGTTGTGAAGTTGTTTTCAATCATTGAAGTGGATCTTACAGACCTGCTTAGTGGTGACATTGTTCAATGTAAAAAAGATTACTTCAGTTTTTCAACTTCGAAATATGTTCTTAAAATAAGCTCCAGGTTATCTATTCGACAAGGATGCCTAGGAGCTGGTGATCGATTGATGTATGCAGGGCTCTGGTGTATCAACTGACCATTAAATGGCAGAATTAATACCTTGATTGTTTCTGGTCATATAATTCTAAAAATAACTAAACACTTCAGATGTTCAATGATAAGTGTTCCAGCTATCTTCCTTCTTGAAGAAAGTTTTAAACCAATTTTACTGCACCAGGCACGTGTTTCGGATAGAAAAATCCTCATCAGTGATGCTTTCAATTAAATGACTTTATGGCACTGCCAAAATCCTATCCAGCAGCTCCCCTGGCCCTATTTTCTGAACTTGAAATTGCTATTACTTTGCAGAGAGCAAATTTAAATGGTATTCAATTGACTCCTACTTACGATCACAATGACATAAAAGATTCAGTCAAGAAAGCTACATCTCATGAAATGAAGTGCAACTGATTGATATTACATGTACTTGCAATCATTTGATCGAGAAAGCAATCCGATTGATTAAGAACTCGCATTCTACACATTATTCTAAAGATGTAGGTATTGCGAACAGATCATGATGATGGATACCATCAACATATGATGGTATTAGAGAGACAAAGGTTGTTCTGTGGGAAATCTTTTGAAGTGGTGTTCCGTGTCAAATTTGAGAGAAGTTAATTCAGATATTGAAAAGAATCTAGACAGTATATCTGATGTCAGGTCCAGTGTACGATTGAATGAAATGGGCTATAAGAGAAAGGAGGGGATCTCCAACAACACTAGGTTGCAGCAACCACAGCAAAATCCCAAAACACACATGCAAGAAAAAAACACAGAACAGACACCCACAGAAAGAGACGCAAAAGGGACAAGATCATAGAAACATGAAACATAAAAGACTCAACATTAACCAACGAGACCAATGGACAACGGGTACCGACTTAGGACGGCCATCTGCCACGTAAATAGCAGACGGTGTGGTTATCCTGGATTACGTGAGCACAACCCTCCCACTATTCCGATTTCCCAGAGGTCTCGAAGAACGCACAATTATGGTGTAAAACAACCTCCTCACAGAGTTCAAAACTCTTGGATTACCATTACCACTAACTTTATTAATTGAAGAATTTCGATAAAATGTCAAGAAAAACGAAATATTTTTAGCCATGCATAAGGAAACATTCTTAAGATCAAACCTGGATCTGCTGAAAGAACTAAATTTAAAATAAATGTTGAGACCTATTGTGATAATATTTTGCCAATTGCGTCTGAACCTCTATCTGTTATCCTGTTGATTTGTTGTAGTCGCACATGAAATCTGAGCTGTGTAACAAACAGATGTGACAAATTCTGTGCTCAATTTTCTTTAATTCTGTAAATGTTTTGGAGTAGAAAATTGTCAGAGTACGATGGAAAGGAGGCATTTTGATCAACCATGTAAGAGGGGTTCTTTGTTGTTAGAAGTAGCTGCACACAAGAATTACAATTGCATGTTGATGAAAAAACAAGGCGATAAGAAAGGAGGTGATATCCAACAAAACTGGGTTGCAGCACCAATATCAACACATCAAAACATCTCAGGAAAAAATACAGAAAGAGAAACCAAACGGGCAGGGAACAGCAAACTCGACATCAAACAACAAATAAGCAATGTATGAATTATGCAATTAAAATGGAACATTCTTTTCGTGAAATGATGCGTGATGTTGTAAGATGATGCTAGGACATTTATACTATTTGGAATGATATATCTAGAGTAGAATAAAGGGTAATAAGAGAGTGCAAATCTAAAATTATCAATATGCAATCATTTTGATACGAAAATTGTTGTTTTAGAATTTCTTTAAACCGATTTTTTTTTTACAATTTAAAACCTGTTTTCAGCAAAAACAAAACAAAATAAAACAAGAAGATTCAATTTGCTTGAGTGGAATTCTGAATTTAAAGCAATGAAATCATTTTTCTTGCTGTTGTTCTAACTACAGCATGGAAAAAACATTGCAATATCCCAATTTTCAGCGATTTTTCATTCAAAATTCATTCTTTCCCCCATTTTCGTACTTGCAAATTGCTAATCTGATATTTAAAATAAAAGGCAATACATTTATTTTGCGTTTGGTACCAAAATTGTTATTTTATCTACGGTATGAAAATAGATATGACATATTCCCAATTTTCAACGGTTTTTCATCGAAAATCCATACTTTTCCCCATTTTATGGACGAGTAAATTGATAAACTGAGCTTGGGACTTAAAGGCAATGGCATTGCTGTTCTTTTGATACCAAATTTGTTGTTCTAGCTACAACATGGACAAAGTAATTGTGTATTTCCAATTTTCAACGGTTTTCGTTGAAAAATTACCTTTTTTCCCAAAAATTTTGAAATGCCCAAGGATGCCAGAGTGGCATCAGCCGGATTATCAAAGTAGAGAGTATTAACATCACTTTCATGCAAAAACATTTTGTGCGTAACATTTTTTTGGGTTCACCCCAAAATAGCCATTTGGCAACTAGACTATGTTGAATGTCGATGATGGTAAAGTGACTGTAGTGACAGAGGGTAATCTCAAGGGGGTTAGTTTGATACGAGGCGACCTTAAAAATGCCATAATGCGATAATGGAAGAAAAGTGAATTAGAGTCTTACGTAGAAGACACTACAACAAAGCTAAGTTAGAGAACACAATGAAATTAAAACACTTCAAACATCGGGTCGCGGGGAATTGCTTTACCAACTCCACACTGCAACACGAAATAAGTGTAGATATAAAAGAAGGGAGGAGATCTCTAACAAGACCCCGTTGCAGCATCAACAGTAAAACACCAAAACACCCGATGCAAAAACACAAAAGACAAGTACAGCACGTGACGGAAAAGAGACACACGACATGTAAACATCAAACACAAAAGACTACACATAAACCGACGAGACCAATGGGTAACCGGTGCCGACTTTGGACGGCCATCTGTCACGCAAGTAGCAAATAGTGTGGTTATCCTGGATTACGTGCGCACAACCCTCTCACTTCTCCAATTACCCAGAGGTCTCGAAGAACGTACAATTGTGGTGTAAAACAACCTCCTCACTGTAAGATGACATCACACAAACAAGACCGCAAAACGCAGAGGCCCCAGAGACACAGATGAATATGTAAATGGATATAAAAAGAGGGCATGCGTAACACAGTCCGTGCTCTGCCGGCTGTAGTGGGGGCATTTGCCCCGCTGCCCCCTTCTTCTACGCCCTTGTAACAACAACATACGTTTCTATCCCACATGGTGAGTATACAGTGGTAAAAATGACAAATATGGATAATGACCATTTCCCTATATATGCACAAAATCGATAATTCAGAAAATCAGAAACCGAAGGCATACAAAATCAGGACAAAACAGGAACCGAAGCAAACAAACAAAAACCTCCACCACATGAAAAGAAGCGAAATCCCGATATGGGAGTGAGACCAGGTGCCCAGGAAGAGTAAGCATCTCCTGCTTGCATGCAACAATGAAAGAGCGGGAGGAGAGGAGAGAGGAAGATAAAAAAAAGTATGGGGGTTTCATGTTCTGTATGCAAATTTTAACATTTGTGGTGCAATTCTACATTTAAAGTACACGAATAAATATCTGGCTAGCGGTAGCGACACAGGAATTTTTTAAGCAAAACATTGACTTATCAGAAAATACATTCTATACCCTCTATCATTAACAAATGTCTTCATGTACATTAATACAGTAATATGTATAAAGGATGGATCAGAATAGCTAAATTATTCAGAAAGTCTATAGAGAAGTGGTGAGCGGTAGCGAGCCAAAGAAAAAGTTTGAAAATTGACCGAAAATTGTTGACTTATGATACAAAATATTGCTATTCTAAACAATGTTAATGCATCATAAACTTTTGTCATTGAAAAGTGGGGAGGGGGGCACAAACATGGTTGCGCCCCCCCCCCCCCATTTTCAAAGTGGGGGCATTTGCCCCGCTGCCACCTTCTTCTACGCCCTTGTAACAACAACATACGTTTCTATCCCACATGGTGAGTATATAGGGGCTGCATCGTATGGCGTTCTGTAATCTTACATACAGGGGCCGGACCATCTAGGGGTACCTATTGAATTTTATGTAAATAAACAGGGACCGGACAGTCTGGGATATTCATATTATTACCTGCAAATGTAAGTACATTAATAGATGAACAGTACAGATGAACAGGGGGCGGGTCGTCTGGGGATATGAAACGTTGAGTATAGCTGAACTATTTGGGAAGATGCAATAACAAGTTTTTTCTTAATTTTCAAACCTCAACACGTACCTTTAAATTCATGGTCGTTAGGCTCGGATAATTAATTTGCATAATTATAACGCCAATAAAGAAAACCAATCAATGACTTTGCAAATGAGATATTCTTCAAAATATGATTAGCATATTTTCAAAAAATTGAAATTGGAAACAATGAAAGTATGTTCAATGAATGAATTCTGAAATCTGTACGTACAAAAAGTTTCTTTCAAAAAGGCAAGTGTCTATCTTAAATTCTCAGACACATACTCATGCTTGATTTTATCATGGTTGATTGGTTGTTTTAATTTTCCCTTTCAAATAATCGATCAGTGTTATCGTATCTGGAATAACAATGACACCAGTAGTAAACACAAGAATAACAACAAAAACATATCCAAGTAATGTAGAAGACATTCTTTCATCTGGTGCACTTATATTTCTTCGTACTTGCTTTGATAAATTTGATTTGTTCAAAGATAGAGTCAGCTTAATATCTTGGATGCGCTCCTTCACAGCTTGCAGGACTGTTGGATCATTGAGACTGCCGAGGAAGATATTGCATTTACAGACTTCGCAGTCATCCGTTATGTTTTCTCTTGTTGAAGAATCCAGCTTAAACGTTCTCGATGTCCCTGACCAGGGTTTGGTCATTTCTTCAGAAATAGTTGAAGAGACAAATCGTCTTTCCGAATCATATACTTCTTGTGTAGACGTTCCCGATGACATTGCAGTTGAACTGCTTTCTTGTCTTTCTGACTCACTATCCTCTAGCATAGTCGTTTCCGATTTCCCTGATGACATTGCAGTTGAACTGCTTTCTTGTCTTTCTGAATGACTGTCCTCTAGCATAGTCGTTCTCGATTCCCCTGATGACATTGTAGTTGTACTGCTTTCCTGTCTCTTTGAATGACTGTTCTCTAACGTAGTCGCTCCCGATTTTCCTGATGACATTGTAGTTGTACTGCTTTCTTGTCTCTTTGAATGACTGTCCTCTAACGTTGTCGTTCCCGATTTTCCCGATGACATTGTAGTTGTACTGCTTTCTTGTCTCTTTGAATGACTGTCCTCTAACGTAGTCGTTTCCGATTTTCCTGATGACATTGTAGTTGTACTGCTTTCTTGACTTTCTGAATCATTGTCCTCTAACGTAGTCGTTCCAGAGTCCCCTGATGACATTGTAGTTTTTCTGCTTTCTCGTCTTTCTGAATGACTGTCCTCTAACGTAGTCGTTCCCGATTTTCCTGATGACATTGTAGTTGTACTGCTTTCTTGTCTCTTTGAATGACTATCCGCTAACGTAGTCGTTCCCGATATTCTTGTTAACATTGTAGTTTTACTGCTTTCTTGACTTTCTGAATCACTGTCCTCTAACGTAGTCATTTCCGATTTTCCTGATGACATTGTAGTTGCACTGCTTTCTTGACTTTCTGAATCACTGTCCTCTAACGTAGTCGTTCCCGATTTTATTGATGACATTGCAGTTGTACTGCTTTCTTGACTTTCTGAATCACTGACCTCTAACGTAGTCGTTCCAGATTTCCCTGATGACATTGTAGTTGTACTGCTTTCTCGTCTTTCTGAATGACTGTCCTCTAACGTAGTCGTTCCCGATTTTCCTGATGACATTGTAGTTGTACTGCTTTCTTGTCTCTTTGAATGACTATCCGCTAACGTAGTCGTTCCCGATTTTCTTGTTAACATTGAAGTTGTACTGCTTTCTTGACTTTCTGAATCACTGTCCTCTAACGTAGTCGTTCCCAATTTCCCTAATGACATTGTTGTTGAACTGCTTTCTTGTCTTTCTGAATGACTGTCTACCACTGGCGTAGTCGTTCCCGATTTCCCTGATGACATTCCAGGTGAACTGCTTTCTTGTCTTTCAAAATCATTTTCATCAAACCAGGGTGTAAACATTTCCTGAGTAGCAGTTGTAGAGACATCTTTAAAAAGAAAGTTGGACAATTAGTAAATCATATGTTTATTGAAGTGTTCGAAATATGATCATTTCATAATTATCAGCACATTAAAATAGATGTATACGTCTCCATGGAGTAAACGGAATGGATCACCAACAAATATTGGTCACAGCATTCACAGCAACACACAAAAACAACCCAAGTGAAAACACAGAGAAGAAATACACAGCAAGAGACACAAAGGACAACGAAAACCCAATACGACACCAAAACACTGAAGTCAAAAGAGCAATGGGCAACCGGTGCTGACCAAGGACGGCCATCTGTCAGGTTAGTAGCGAGTGGTCTGGATAACAGATTACGTGCGAACAACCATCCCACTTTTCCGGTTACACAGAGGTCTCGAAGAACACACTATTGTAGTGTAAAATAACCTCCTCGCTGTTAGATGAACACACAAACGAGACAACACAACGCAGGGGCCCAAAGAACATAGATGAAAAAGGGTGGAGCGCGTGCGAAATACAGTCCGTACTCATAAATGTACCTCAGATAGTGCATGATTTGTTGATAGATTTAGTCTAGTTGCCAAATGGCTATTTTGGGGTGAACCCAAAAAAATGTTACGCACAAAATGTTTTTGCATGAAAGTGATGTTAATACTCTCTACTTTGATAATCCGGCTGATGCCACTCTGGCATCCTTGGGCATTTCAAAATTTTTGGGAAAAAAGGTAATTTTTCAACGAAAACCGTTGAAAATTGGAAATACACAATTACTTTGTCCATGTTGTAGCTAGAACAACAAATTTGGTATCAAAAGAACAGCAATGCCATTGCCTTTAAGTCCCAAGCTCAGTTTATCAATTTACTCGTCCATAAAATGGGGAAAAGTATGGATTTTCGATGAAAAACCGTTGAAAATTGGGAATATGTCATATCTATTTTCATACCGTAGATAAAATAACAATTTTGGTACCAAACGCAAAATAAATGTATTGCCTTTTATTTTAAATATCAGATTAGCAATTTGCAAGTACGAAAATGGGGGAAAGAATGAATTTTGAATGAAAAATCGCTGAAAATTGGGATATTGCAATGTTTTTTCCATGCTGTAGTTAGAACAACAGCAAGAAAAATGATTTCATTGCTTTAAATTCAGAATTCCACTCAAGCAAATTGAATCTTCTTGTTTTATTTTGTTTTGTTTTTGCTGAAAACAGGTTTTAAATTGTAAAAAAAAAATCGGTTTAAAGAAATTCTAAAACAACAATTTTCGTATCAAAATGATTGCATATTGATAATTTTAGATTTGCACTTTCTTATTACCCTTTATTCTACTCTAGATATATCATTCCAAATAGTATAAATGTCCTAGCATCATCTTACAACATCACGCATCATTTCACGAAAAGAATGTTCCATTTTAATTGCATAATTCATACATTGCTTATTTGTTGTTTGATGTCGAGTTTGCTGTTCCCTGCCCGTTTGGTTTCTCTTTCTGTATTTTTTCCTGAGATGTTTTGATGTGTTGATATTGGTGCTGCAACCCAGTTTTGTTGGATATCACCTCCTTTCTTATCGCCTTGTTTTTTCATCAACATGCAATTGTAATTCTTGTGTGCAGCTACTTCTAACAACAAAGAACCCCTCTTACATGGTTGATCAAAATGCCTCCTTTCCATCGTACTCTGATAATTTTCTACTCCAAAACATTTACAGAATTAAAGAAAATTGAGCATAGAATTTGTCACATCTGTTTGTTACACAGCTCAGATTTCATGTGCGACTACAACAAATCAACAGGATAACAGATAGAGGTTCAGACGCAATTGGCAAAATATTATCACAATAGGTCTCAACATTTATTTTAAATTTAGTTCTTTCAGCAGATCCAGGTTTGATCTTAAGAATGTTTCCTTATGCATGGCTAAAAATATTTCGTTTTTCTTGACATTTTATCGAAATTCTTCAATTAATAAAGTTAGTGGTAATGGTAATCCAAGAGTTTTGAACTCTGTGAGGAGGTTGTTTTACACCATAATTGTGCGTTCTTCGAGACCTCTGGGAAATCGGAATAGTGGGAGGGTTGTGCTCACGTAATCCAGGATAACCACACCGTCTGCTATTTACGTGGCAGATGGCCGTCCTAAGTCGGTACCCGTTGTCCATTGGTCTCGTTGGTTAATGTTGAGTCTTTTATGTTTCATGTTTCTATGATCTTGTCCCTTTTGCGTCTCTTTCTGTGGGTGTCTGTTCTGTGTTTTTTTCTTGCATGTGTGTTTTGGGATTTTGCTGTGGTTGCTGCAACCTAGTGTTGTTGGAGATCCCCTCCTTTCTCTTATAGCCCATTTCATTCAATCGTACACTGGACCTGACATCAGATATACTGTCTAGATTCTTTTCAATATCTGAATTAACTTCTCTCAAATTTGACACGGAACACCACTTCAAAAGATTTCCCACAGAACAACCTTTGTCTCTCTAATACCATCATATGTTGATGGTATCCATCATCATGATCTGTTCGCAATACCTACATCTTTAGAATAATGTGTAGAATGCGAGTTCTTAATCAATCGGATTGCTTTCTCGATCAAATGATTGCAAGTACATGTAATATCAATCAGTTGCACTTCATTTCATGAGATGTAGCTTTCTTGACTGAATCTTTTATGTCATTGTGATCGTAAGTAGGAGTCAATTGAATACCATTTAAATTTGCTCTCTGCAAAGTAATAGCAATTTCAAGTTCAGAAAATAGGGCCAGGGGAGCTGCTGGAGAGGATTTTGGTAGTGCCATAAAGTCATTTAATTGAAAGCATCACTGATGAGGATTTTTCTATCCGAAACACGTGCCTGGTGCAGTAAAATTGGTTTAAAAACTTTCTTCAAGAAGGAAGATAGCTGGAACACTTATCATTGAACATCTGAAGTGTTTAGTTATTTTTAGAATTATATGACCAGAAACAATCAAGGTATTAATTCTGCCATTTAATGGTCAGTTGATACACCAGAGCCCTGCATACATCAATCGATCACCAGCTCCTAGGCATCCTTGTCGAATAGATAACCTGGAGCTTATTTTAAGAACATATTTCGAAGTTGAAAAACTGAAGTAATCTTTTTTACATTGAACAATGTCACCACTAAGCAGGTCTGTAAGATCCACTTCAATGATTGAAAACAACTTCACAACCCTAGCAGAAATCATCTATGTTAAACATCTTCAAATTCATTAGCATCATTTAAAAGCAGATTAGTTAACAGCGAGGACTAGACATGCACGTTTCGGATATTTAACCCTCGTCATTGATCCTCAATCCAAACAATGAAATATGGCCAATAATGTGTGATAATTATGTCCAAAATGTAAGACGTAGCTAGATGACTAGGATATGATGCTACAGGACCCAGGTTTCAGAAATTTGTGACAATTTTGCAAACAGAAATTTTCGAATGCGTTTGAGACAAAGGAGGGGAAGAAATTTTCGAATGCGTTTGAGACAAAGGAGGGGATCTCAAACAACAGCAGGTTGCAGCACCCTTAGCAAAACCCCCAATGCAAATAACACAAAGCAGACAAGCACAAAAAGAGACGCATAAGGGACAAGAAACGTCAACGCACAACACAGAAACATCAAACAGAAAGGACTACACATAAACCAACGAGCAACCGGTGACGACTTAGGACGGCCATCTGCCACGGAAATAGCTGAAGGTGTGGTTATCCTGGATTACGATTTGAAGAAACGACCAACCGAAATTGATCAAACTTGGTTACATGTGCCCTCGGGGACTCCTGGTCCGCCAGCAGTGACACCCACCAAGTGGTACAAATGTTAAACGTCTTCAAATTCATTAGCATCATCATCATTTTGCAAATTTTCAGAGATTTTTCATCAAAGAGTAGTTGTTTTACCCAATTTTTCGTACCAGCAAATTGCAAATCTGACATCTGTATTAATTAAAATGAAAGGCAATAAATCTATTGTGCGTTTGGTACCAAAATTGTTTATTTAGCTACAGAATAAAAAAAGATATGGTGTTTTCCCAATTTTCAACGATTTTTCATCGAAAATCCATAGTTTCCCCCATTTTATGGACAAGTAAATTGGTAAATTGCGCTTGAGACTTAAAGACAATAAAATTGTCGTTCTTTTGGTACCAATTTTGTTGATCTAGCTGCAGCATGGAAAAAGTAATTGAATTTTTCCTATTTTCAACGGTTTTTCTTCGAAAAATTCCATTTTACCCCAAAATTTCGAAATGCCCAAGGATGCCAGAGTGGCATCAGCCGGATTATCAAATAAGAGGGTATTGACAACACTTTCATGCAAAAACATTTTGTGCGTAACAAATTTTTGGGTTTCGTGAATGGCACCTAGACTAATTTGATTTTCTTGCGTGAACATCGCCGGCGGGTGCGGCTAACCAAACAGAGGATTCTTTCTCCTCCTTTGGAAATCCCACATCTAGTCTGCTAGGGGTCCGTCGATGCTCAATTTGGTGCTCTATTGTGAGTGCTGTTGAAATTGTCGTCAGGATCTTCTTTATCTCATGTAATCACCCGTGGAGTCGATCGACATTCACAGAGAGGTAAGGTGATCGAGGCCATGTCTTGTCTAAAGATGTTTTGACAGGGTCCATCGTGGAGTCACGTCATAGCAGTCAGCCAGAGTGCAAATCTTAAGAATGTGCTGATAGTAGGCTGTAAATCAGTCATTTCCAAGCTGAGTGCACGTTTAGTTACAGTAGGATCATATCCACGGTATAAAAGGCTTTAGATGATTCTGATGCATTTTCGATAGTAATGTTGTCTACATTTTATCATTCTAATTTTGTTTATAATGTCACCTTAATAAGGGGTTGTGAAAAACCAATAGTAAGACACTCTAAGGTGTGTACAGGTCAAAAGTTTAAAAGAAGCTGTCAGTAATTAATATATAATTCCAGAAAGTCTGTACAAGTTTATGAAAGCGAAAACCTTGACTTAAAAGTTTCTTAGTAATTTGTAAATTTCTACCATGAAAATCCAAAACATTGTTATATGCTCTAGAGTACCGGATGAGCTGCGATATGTAAGTGCCATATGACGGAATCCAAAATCATCTCTTATAATACGGACACGTTCCATCCTAAAGAAAATTTCGAACGAATTTATTATTCACCAGACACGTGTTTCGGATATTGAACCCTCGTCAGTGATGCTTCTAGTCAAAGTGGTTTTCGGACACAACCGAAATTCATTTCAGTAGCGCCCTCTGGTTATATGTTTTTAACTTAAATTTGTTTATTTATTTTGCGTCGAGTGCGCTGCTCCGAATTTCCTGTAGGGTCAATTCAGTAGCATATCCATATAAAATATATGTTCAGAAAAGCGTTGGAGGGATGGCGCTAAGATGATAACCTCCAATTTTTCGATATATATTTTGGATTGAATAACAATTTTCCGAAATAACAAAAATAATATTTATACTTTCAAATTGATAAAGGGCCAAAACAAATATTCTTCCATGTAACAGAGCTGGAAAGAAGAAATTAATACACTTTAAAAACATCCAGTAACGGGGAATGAGTTGAAGTGCTCCACACTGCAACATGAAATAAGTGTATAGCGTCTTCAAATTCATAGCATCATTTAAGTACAGATAAATTTGCAGAATGGACCAGACATTCACGTTTCGGGTACTTAATCCTCGTCAGTGATCCTTTATCTAAATAATGGAATATGACCGAAGACTATGTAAGTACCAAAAATGCCGAAAGAAGTAGCAGGATTGGTGAGTTATGATGCTACAGGACCCACTTTTGAGATATTTCGAGAGAATTTTGTGAACAGTAATTTTTCGAATACGTTTGAAGAAAAGATCAACCGAAGCTGATCGGACTTTTAAAATTCAAACCAATTTATTATGCACCAGACACGTGTTTCGAATATTAAATCTCCATCAGTGATGCTTCCGGTCAGAGTGATTTTCAGACACAGCCAAAATTCATTTCAGTAGCGCCCTCTGGCTATATCTTTTTAATTTAAATTTGTTTATTTACTTTGCAAAGAGGGCGAGACTTCAAATTACGTATGTGTTAAACTCTTGTATGAATCTTCCCGTTAACAATTTTGAAATTTAGGTCAAAAAGGGTGTTTCTGTATTTATAACGTTTGCCTTGTTATGTGTCAATTCTTGTGGATAAATTTCATTCTTATATATTTTAAAAAGGGATTTTCAATAGTCAGAATATCATCCAGGTACCTAAAAGTACACCGATACATTTCAAATCATCAAATTTTCTTTGCTTTTGAAGATTTTGGATAACTTATTTTTCAAAAGTGTATAGAAATAAATCTATAACAAGAGGCACGCAGTTATCACCATAGGAATCCCTAGAACTTGATTGTATAGATCTTCACGAATTCTAACATAAATGTTGCGAAAGAGGAAGGACATGACTTTATACTAGTCACTATATTTTCGTGACTTGCATGATTTTTAGTGTATAGAGGAAAAGAAACCCTTATATTCAGATGCACAAATGTAAGTTTTCCACTCTCGATCAATTTAACACTATTAAATGACAATCGATCATTAATATTATGCACGTACATATTTAGATCAGTCGTATGAAGAAACCGTATTGGCTTGAAAATTTCTAGATTTCATTTTGTCAATCACATCCCTGAATTTTTATTAGCTATTCTCTGTAAGCATTTACACTTTTATTAGGGACGCATGGCACGGCATGTCTCAGATTTTGATGAAATTTATACATAATGATGGATCTGACCCAAAAGTAAAAAAAATGATAAAAATTGTGCTTATATCACATCCGGTTGCCATGGAAACTGACTTTAAACATTGAAAAAACGCATTTTATGGCGTTTTTGAAGTTGCATACGGGTATACAAGGTTAAGTTATCTGACAAATTTAAAATCTGAATAAAGTTTTGACTTTACTTTATCATATATGTAAACATGGTTGTGCAAGCCTGTTCCGGGTTTTTTTTTTTTTTTTTGGAAAAGGCTTGAAGAAACAGCGAAAAATGATGATTTTTAGATTGTATGGCCAAATTACCATAGCAACCATTATCATTTTGAAACTTCTTTCTTGTATTTTGATAGAGACCTACTTGATCTTTATTAATATTGAATTTGAACTTCCTGGGATTAGAAATAATTATTTTATAAAAATTATAATAAAATGGTAGCCATGGTAAAATATGTTGTGATAGATTTTGAAAGAGCTCTTAGTGTAAGATGTATTCCAACAGTTATTATTTGTTCATCATGATGCAAAAATAAAAAAAAACACAGAAGTTGCAAAGTTAGTAATATTTTAGACCATAGTTACCGTTGCCATGGTAACATGTTCATAACAATGAGTGGGTTGATATTGGATATTAATAGACCAAAAGAAATTAACATCATTCCTGTTTAGAACAGTTTCATGATATCTTTCCACGTGTTCCTTTATCGCCGTAAATGCTAACGTCATATTTCTGGACAAAATTTAGACAACAATTAGAGAAAAATAATGACGGTAATGTCAAAACCTCATGGACTCTGAGAAGAATATAGCCTGATTCTCTGTCTTATTAAAAGATATGTGAAAATAGTACATAGCATTGCCTCTTTTAAAACTAGAATTTTCAAGCTATCACCAGAAAAAAAATCCTGCTTTTATATGAAATCGACATTTTTGTCAGTTTACCCAATAAATGTTCCGGCTCGATTGTATTCTTCGTCACTCTCATCGTATTTTATTGGTACTTCTTAGTAACTGGATGATTATCCTACTATCGACAATCCTGTTTTTGAAAAGTATAAAAATGTTATTTATTCACAAAAATTGACTCTAAACAAGTCAAACGTTACAAATATAGAAACATCATTTTTGGACCTAAATATAAAAATTGTTAATGGAGAGACTAATAAAAGTGTGTATGACAAAAGAGATAATTTTGGGTTAAACATCGTAAATTTTTCCTGGTTTGACGGTGATGTTCCTAGATAAACGTCACGCGTTATCTATATTTCACAGCTCATCCGGTATGCTAGAGTACTGATGTTTTGGATTTTCATGTAGAAATCTATAAATAAAGAAGAAACTTATTATATAAGAAGGACACTCATACTGGAGATCCTTTCCTTTTTCTTGGTTGGTACTGGATCTTCTACGGCATTGTACCAGCGCATTCTTATGAATTGCACTCTAACTGACTGTGACGACAGGTCTCTATGACAGACCCTGTCCAAACCTCATTAGAAAAGACAGGGCCTCGACTGCCCGTCCTCTCTGAATGTCAGTCGGACTCTTTGGGTGATAACATGCATGAGCTCGCTACAGCCGTCAGAACATGTACTATATTTCGAACGCCTTCTGTTTTTATCCATCTGTGTGTTTCTTGGGCCCCTGCGTCATGCTGCCTGTTTGTATAGTCATCGAGACCTCTGGGTAACTGGAAAAGTGGGAGGTTGTGCCCACGTAATCCGGATAACCCAACTGTCTGCTAATAGCGTGGCAAATGACCGTCCTAAGTCGGCACCGATTGCCCATTGGTCTCGTTGGTTGTGTAGTCATTAGTGTTTAATGTTTATACGCGATTTTGTGTTCCTTGTACCCTTTGCGTCTCATTCTGTGCGTGTCTGCTCTATTTTTTGCATTGAGGGTTTTTGGGTTTTGCTGTGGGAGATGCAACCAAGTATATAAATGGAACTATTGATCTACTGTCCAGTTAACTAAATCCAGAGCACCCTGTTTTGGTCATTTATTCTGTCATTTTAAGAATTTTCGTATTAATTATTGTCTCCGAGTGTTGACCTCCTTTAGTCGTAACAGAAAATTAACATCAACTTCATCTTTCAACCATCGTCAACTGCTATATTGAAAATAAAAAGTCTACGGGAAATTCCCATGTTTATTTCAGGCCGCCGCCATTTTGTTCTCCGTGTCAACAATAGTAAACTGTGACGTCGTAGAGTCCGACATCACGCATTTCCACCGATTTTACCATGGAAACTCCCCGTAGACTTTTTTTTTATTTTTCGTCCTATTTCTAAACTAATTAACGTACAACCACAACGACTAAAAGAGTACTATTCATTGGACATTTTTTTAGAAGATGACAAACTCATATTTAAGAGAAAATCGTCAAAACAGGGTGCTCTAGATTTAGTGACGCGGACAGTAGCTTCCCTATTATCAATTGCCTCTTCTTATGGAAACGTATATCATCTAGGTATATGATAAGTTTATAGTTTTTGCAAACACTTCAATGGTTTGTCGACGACAGAAGCGTTCTTGACCATTGCCCTACTGCAACGTCTCATCTGTTTGTGCAGTATCACTCAATCAAAAACCTCCGTAAGGAATCACAACATCATATGTTTCGATCCCACGCGGTGATTGAAATGTAAAGTGTTGAATGAAAGAACCAGGGAAATCTAATAGAGTAGCATGCAAGAAATCCTCTAAATCTAGAATGTGATTCTACTTGGATTTAATCAAATGAATAATATATTCACATATCTAGTTGTCATTCCAATATTTTATTTCAACCACAATTTATAGGAAATATTTTATTTGCGTTTGTAATTGTGTTAAAACAATTACTTGATCCTGGATCCATATAATTTTGTACCTCAATATTGTGGTAATTTTAAAAAAGTGAAAATCCATTCACCATTGACATGAAAAGGGAAGCTGAAGTATTATCCATCTTACCGTAACTATCACAAATATATTTGTGTTTTATGCTGCAATGCCGTGTCCTAAACATCAGCTTTTGAGCATGAAGACGGATACATCGGTCTTCATATTGATCGTTCGGCTCCCCAACGCCCGTGTCCCATTTAAAAAATGTTGCTTCTTCTCCATCAGAATAACGATATTTATGAAATTCTTCTCGTACAGATCGGAGATCTATCCACACGTCTCCAACAGCATTTCTGAAGAAAAAATAAGACTTTATCATAGTCTGCTATAACGGGTACATAGGTTCCACCCAAAGATTATCATTTTATCAAGATTTTGAGACTCCAATGTTGGATGTTGGAATCTAAGTATTTTTCAAACATAAAAGAGAGCCAAAATCGAAATCAGTGTCAGTGCGTTTATTTTGCAGATTAAAATCATAATACATGTATCACTGTCACAATAGCATTAGCAATTGAATAATACGGAAGTTTTCCAACTCTATACCTTCCTAAAGAAATCCTCAAACCAATTCACCATGCACCAGACATGTGTTTCGGATAAAAAATCCCTCTCAGTGATGCCCATGCCAAAGGGACATCAAACACAGCCAAAATTCACTCCAGCAGCGCCCCATTGAAACAATGATATCACGTTATATTAAATATATATGTTCTCTTCATTTTTTTTTTCTTTCATAAAGATGAAAATCCTATGTTTGAAATGCTAGTATGAGCTAGCTGGAGAACTATGAACGTTTACAATAGGAAAAAGGGTAAACATTGTGTATACTTCCACAACATTGTTTTCTCTTGTACCTGTCTCTTCTAAATATTCATTGTGATTGTTTTCTGAATAATTGTTCGCAGTCTTTAGATCTCGTTTATTGTACTTCCAAATACAATTCGTTAACTCTGTGTTTGGCTGTTTTATATACGCTTGATTGTACAGTAAGTTTTTCTTTGAAATATGCTTTTATAAAAAACAGGTACTTTCTTTGAAAGTTTTTTTTAAACAGGTACTACAATTATGTTATGCAGATATAACATATTTTCTTTGAACACGTTTTGAAAACAGGTTCGTCCTTTGACATATACCTTTTTAAAAAAACATGTACTCGCCGTTATTTTATGCAGATTTAACTTATTTTCTACCAACACGTTATCATTACTTTGTTACTTATTGAAATATCAGTGAATTTCTATACTTTTTAATTTTACTATCCACTATACTACCATTACTATCTGATCATATAATAACGGATGTTACGTCGATCCTTTATAAACACGAGTTTTCATTTTCTTCTTTAGGAAAAACCCTTCATAGATAGATTTCATTAATTGCCTGAAATTGACAAATGAATCATTAGAAGTACATGCACGAAAATATCGCCTGCGTTGGAAGGTCAGTCGCGGGAAAGTTGGTAACTACATCTATACTGCATGAAATTACATGTAATTCTAAACCGATATCGACTGGGACCAAGAAAAAATATCGGTATAGACAAATTATCGGATTACACAGGTTTAATAGAATGAAGGCATCCTTTAATTTCTTCAAGTTATCTTCATATTCCTAGAGAAAATTCATCATAAAACTGTGAAACAGTAATGCTTTCTTGTTTACCATGAACTGTTTAAACTCTTATTTCTCATAAAAAATATCCTCTCTGTCATAATAAGTTATATTAAGAATAATATACTCCATGAAAAAGATTTAAAGTCAGATGGAATTGGCTATGAAATTTTCATATTTGTACTTTGTGATTACTTTACATGCATATTAAACTAATTATAATACAAAATGTACAAACAATTAAGACACTGACCATGGCTTGGGAGATTACTTGTAAGAGTAATGGAGTCCATTCACCTGTGTTTTAATTGATCAGCTTGGGGTTAATTAATCAAAACATGGGTTGGTCAGGGTAGGTGTTGTTTTAACATATCGGTTTAGACAGTGTAAAATACATGTATAAAATGTCACTGGGACCAAAAATGTATATCGGTATTCGGAGTAGGCAGTGTTCGGTTAACACAGGTTATTTTATATAGGAAGAGATAGAAAATTCTTTGGGACCAAAAATTTCTATCGGAATAGACAGGTTATCGGATTTGACAGGTATCGGTTTAGACAGGTTTCACTGTACAGAAATAAGAAGCTTTCCAACTATGTTAGCTTTATTCAATGTTAATTTTGGTGGATAAACTTGATTTTGTATTGGACGAAATGTGGGTTATCAATATTCAAAATATCAGCAAGATACCTAGAGGTGCCATTGAATCAATTCAAGTCATCCAATATCTTCAAATTTTGTAGATTTTGCAAGAATTCTTTTTCGTTTGAGTATAAAGACAACTCTACAATCTGAGGCACTCAATTAGTACAATAGGAATTCCAATAACTTGCCTATACAAAGTGTCCTCAAAAGAATCATGTGCCTCGTAGTCTTCTTGCAGATCATTACAAAATTGTTTATCCTTTTCTTTACCATTGCCAATTTTTCAATATTGACAATTTAAACCACTAGGTTAGTATCGCTGTCGGTGGACTGCAAGTCCCCGAAGATATCGCTCGCCTAGTTTAAATGTTTACGCACTGCATTGAAATATATTCTAAATTGTCTGTCATCTCCCTCATTGCGTAGCTCTGTCCTTACCTGGGTTTCGACAAATTTTTTCGGTCAAGTTTAGAATTAAGCTCCTTGTGCCTACCCTCCAACGATTTATTGGCCATATTTTTTCACTTAAATACGCTTCTGAATACACCCAACATAAAATTTGGAGCCGCTCATTTTTGGCAAGAGGAAATTAAAAGTTTGTATTGTAGATGGCGCTATGAAAATTCACTTTGGCTTTATTCAAATTGTTTGACATTAAGTACTGCAGACGAGGATTCAATATCCAAAACACGTGTCTAGTACAATAAAAATGGTACTATAAAACATACTTCAATATTGACACTTTTTACTTACAGCTGTTGCATAAAGCTTTTGACAGTTTCGTACTTCGAGTCGGTATCAATTCTAACAAGCCTTGTTCCTTTCATGTTGCAGTCACGCTCAGCCGCATCGTAAGATTTCTTGTAAGAGCTGTACTGAAAAGCTGTAATGAATAAATGTAAAAAATTGAAACATTTTATCTTTCAAACGTGTTTCACCTTTTAGTTATTGAAAGAAAAGTTGTTTAAAGCAATAAGATTTTATGAAATGAGAGGCGGTGGGTTTTTTTTTTTATTAATGTGTATGTATATATATTGAGAACTACACCGTGCTAGATGTGCATCATTTGGATTATAAATCCAATTGAGTGATACTTCAAGGCAAAGTGATTTCGAAATGCAAAATTTGTTACCGCAGCCATTAGATGACTGATATCTCCTCATGTTATTCTCTTTGGTTTCAATGAAATGCCTTCTCAAAACACCGTATGTTATATCACTATTGGAAATAACCATTTGATGTACTATACTGATGCTAACATTGCCTTTTCTTTTGATCCTGTCTGCTGGATATATGTCATTCCATCTAACTTGAATGGTCTTGTTACAAATGTCACCTTCCCTTTCATTTTGATATCAAATAAAGTTTAAGGCTTAAGCAAATAGGATCAGAAACAGTTTAAGATAAGCGAAAATGGAAGTTGGATGATATAACTGATGACAAAACAAATATGAGAAATCTTAGATGTAACACTGCAGGCAACATTAGACATGTCAATAATTCCAATAATACATTTTTTCCAACGTTTGATGTATCCAAGCATGCTGCTTTAAATTCATTTCAACTTTCAGTTGGATAATATAGAAGGATAGAGGGAGCATACCTTTGAGAATTATTCCTTACTGTACTATACGTTTTAAAACAACAAACTTTGTGGTTTTATAAATTATGAATAATCCACCGGAGAATTACTTAAAAGAAGAAAAAAGGCGTCTAGGTACTCAGCATCAGACACGAGTCAATTTTTCATGATCCTGTTGTTGCCAAAAGGACTTTCCGACCTCCATAAAAATATATAATTGTTCCTGCTGACAAAGCGGCAAACAATTTTACTTTCGTTTGCATGTCATACTATTTTAATGCCTGAGAGATGAACTGGGGTTACATGTACATACAGCACTTGGAAATCAGATATACTACGGCGTTTCATTGGGGACATCGTTTCTTCGAGCAAACAAATTGTGACGCTAAGGAGAGAAGAAGCGAAGTTACGATGCGAAGAATTGAAGTTGCGAAGATACGATTGGAGGAAGCGAAGAAGCGAAATTACGAAGATGCGAAGTTACGATGCAAAGTTACGAAGAAATGCTCTTCACTTCTTCGCATCGTAACTTCGCTTATTCGCGTGTCCATTTCAAGCTCGAGGAAGCGAAGTAGCGATGTCCCTAACGGAACACCGTAACATGCACACTTACAAATTTATCTATATCTGAAATACTTGACAACCAAAAAGCTGTTCTTAAGTCCTTCGGTATACATACTGATGACTCTGATCTTTAACAACATTATATCACCTTGATTCCCAAATGCACAAAAATCCTTACAAACACAGGTTCATTGCCGGTTCGTCCAGATTCTCCAGAGAACCTCTTTCGTTTTGTTTACGAAAATGTTAACTCGCATTAAGCTAGGTCATCAAACATATTGCGAGACAACATATTCCAGAAATGGAATCAATCAGATGTGGATCTTAAAGAATTCTAAGGAACTTTTGGAAAATTTAAAAGCCACTAATTCTAATCATATAACCAGCATAAAAGCCTTTCGATTTCTCCTCGCTGTACACTATCATTCCACACCAAAGGCTCAAAACAGACTGGTCAATATCATTCGCGACACCTCTCTGTCCAAAAATAGGAACAGTAGATACAAATACTTTATCAGAGAGCGGGTGGATACTTATTTCGTTAGGGAACATTCTCATTTTATACCGAAGACGATATCATCCGTTTGTGGTGTTTGGAAGAACTGTATGGAAATAGTTGATATCCCCCACTGGGCGAAAAAACAGGTTTACGCAACTGCGTAAACTTGCGTAAACTTGATATTTTCAGGTTTCCACAAGTTTCCGCATTGCGTAAACTGGCATATAGTTTCCGCAAGTTTACGCAATGTTTTCGCTGATGAAACTTGATAAATTTTCCTTGATAAAGTTTCCGCAATGTAAACTTGGAACGAATGGTTTACGCAGTTGCGGAATCGTGATGAAACCTGTTAAATTTCTTTCCATTTTATTTCAACAAGTTTCCGCAATGTAAACTTGGAACAAATGGTTTACGCAGTTGCGGAATCCTGATGAAACCTGTTAAATATGTTTACGCAGCTGCGGAAACCTAATTAAACTTTTCAAATAGTTTACGCAGTTGCGGAAACTTGATATGTAACTACTTCTATAGTTTACGCAGTTGCGGAAACCTGATAAAGTTTTTATCATTAATTTCTTTTTTTTTATTTTTATTTCTTCATTAATTTATTTTTTTATTAATTTATTTTATTTATCTTTTTATTTTATTAATTAATTTCATTAATCAATTTATTTTATTAAGATATTTATTTCATCAATTAATTTATTTATTAATTAATTAATTTTATTAATTAATTTATTTTATTAATTTATTCATTTTATTAATCTATTTACTTTATTCATTTATTTATTTGATTAATTTCTTTATTTTAATTCTTTATTTATTTTATTAATTTATTTATTCTATAAATTTATTTAATTCATTCATTCATTTTATCATAATTGATTTTTTTATCAATAAATTATTTTTATTAAATTATTTTATTAATTATTTATTTTCTCAATTTTATTTATTTTCTCAATTTCATTAATTTTGTTATTTTATTTATTTTATCAATTTATTTATTTCATTAATTAATTTATTTTATTGATGTTTTTATTTAATTTAATTGTTTCATTTTACTAATTAATTAATTTTATTTATTCATTCATCTTATTAGTTTATTGATTTTATTATTTAA
The DNA here is from genome assembly GCA_028142955.1 of Pinctada fucata. Taxonomy (NCBI): domain Eukaryota; kingdom Metazoa; phylum Mollusca; class Bivalvia; order Pterioida; family Pteriidae; genus Pinctada; species Pinctada fucata. Next base: position 78,041,470 of record AP027102.1, read on the forward strand.
TTAATTTTATTTCAATTTTTTAAAAATATTTTTTTATTTTAATTCATTTATTTTATTAATTCATTTATTTTTATTAAATTTATTTTATTAGTTTTTTTTTCATTTATTTATTTTATTCATTTATTTATTTAATAAATTTATGTATTTATTAATTGATTTATTTTATTAATATATTTTTTAATTTATTTATTATTTTCACTTATTCTACTAATTTCTTTATTATTGATTTTTTAATCATCTTATTTATTTATTTATTTTTATTTATTTTTTATCTGTATACTTTCCTTGTTATTCATTTTCACTAATTTTATTTTTTTTCATTAATTTGTTTATTTTCATCAATTTGTTTTTTTTTTATTATTTAATTATTTTATAATCTATTTACATGTGAATTTATTTAATTTACTTTGATTAACTACTTTTGAAAATCTACCTATTTTATATTATTAAAATGAATTAACGTCATTGGCTTGGTTTTCGAATACATTGTCACTTCATGAGTGCAGTAGATTTGATTGGCGTGATAATAGCGGCGTTCAAATGATTTCAGCGGTGTATGACATAAAAACACAGTACGTAATCCTAATTATGCTAATGAGTTACCACTGCATCACCCATACATTTCAATCAATTATGCTAATGAGCTACTCCTACCTCTCCTAGCTATTCCTGTCAATCAAATTTGAGGGATATAAAGGTCGTAGCAATGACCAATCGGATTCGATAAATATAGTAACTTTCAAAATTATGACAAAATTTTACCTGCCTATTACATAATCCAAAAATCTTCTCTGTCATATATTGATAAATTGTAAAACTTGTGCTTATGATTCCTCATTTTATTTATTTACTTATTTATTTATTTATTTATTTATTTATTTATTTATTTATTTATTTATTTATTTATTTATTTATTTTTCTATCTATTTATTTATTTAAATACAATAAAAACACTATATTATTGTATTTATATAAGAGACGACTGGGTTTTATTTATTTATTTATTTATTTATTTATTTATTTATTTATTTATTTATTTATTTATTTATTTAATTATTTATTTATCTATTTATCTATTTAAATACAATAAAAACACTATATTAATGCATTTATATAAGAAAAGACTGTGTTTTATTTATTTATTTATTTATTTATTTATTTATTCATTTATTTATTTAAAATAAAAACACTATATTATTGTATTTATATAAGAAACGACTGTGTTTTATTAATTAATTATTTAATTAATTAATTTATTTATTTATTTATTTGTTATTTATTTAGATAGATAGTTATATAATTAGTTTATAAATTTCTAGACTAAGACGCATATTGTTCTCGTCGGTTTATGTGTAGTCTTTTGTGTTTGATGTTTACATGTCGTGTGTCTCTTTTCCGTCTCGTGCTGTACTCGTCTTTTGTGTTTTTGCATCGGGTGTTTTGGTGTTTTACTGTTGATGCTGCAACGGGGTCTTGTTGGAGATCTCCTACCTTCTTTTTAGAAAAATATACATTGAAAACTCTTTATTATCAAAATTCTCTCTCTCTCTCTCTCTCTCTCTCTCTCTCTCTCTCTGAGGGTGTGTGTGTGAATATGGTAACTGATGCATGGTATGTTTCTTTTTTTTCAATATTTTAGATATATATTTTATTTCATTTTTCCTTTCTTCTTATTTAATTGTTTTTCAACTTATTATTTAGAAATATGCAAGTATATCAAAATACAATATAAATGACTTTATTTTTAAAAAATCATTTTTTATCAGCTGATTTTACTCTTGAATTCTTATAGTCCATTTTTTTCTTTTGTTAAATTGAAACATGTAAGGGTCCAGTTCTGTGCATAGAGGTATCCGGACATTTGAACATTTTGACAGTTTGACAAGTACACAATTACTGACCCGTGTAATTTGCATCCGCGTGTCAGTTACTTTTACATCATAAAAGAAGCGATTTTATTCATCAATTCTTTTTGTCCGTTTTTTTTTCTTTTGTTCCTTAAATTATTTATAATCAGCATATCATTTTTATGTTTCTTTTTATTATCAATTATTTTATTTTATTTTATTTTATTTTATTTTATTTTATTTTATTTTATTTTATTTTATTTTATTTTATTTTATTTTATTTTATTTCTTTTTTTATATTTTATTTTATTTCATTTCATTTCATTTCATTTTATTTTAAGGTCTGGTTTGAAACATGTAAGTGTCCAGTTCTGTGCTTAGAGGTATCCAGACAATTGAACATTTTGACAGTTTGACAAGTACACAATCACTAACCCGTGTAATTTGCATCCGCATGTCAGTTACTTTTACACGAGAATACAAGACTATATATCGATATGTTCTAATTATAAGCGAGTGCCATTTTTTAAGAATTTCGTCGAGTTGTTCTATATATCCCACCCTTTCCCCTTTGTGTTGATAAATGGCCCCTAGCAAAATATCAAATGCAGATAAAAATGACCACTGAACTTTATATGATGTTCTTGTAGTTGAATGGATGGTTTCAATCCCGAGTGTCTTAAATTTATACCCTATAAACTCACCCCCCCCCTTTAAAAAATTCAATTTTTTTTTTAAAAAGCTTAAAGAAGCATTGAAATTAATGATGTCCAAAATCCTGTGACCTAAAAGGGTTCACGCTGCGTACCCATGGATATGAGAGTCGCACGGGGGGGGACACTTTGACATCATGTCCAACTTGAAGATATTTGCGCGCCCTCATGACAGCATGTTTTGGACCGGCATCCGAAAGTGCATTTCCTCAAAACTTTTTTTTCTGTGAACTATTACAGGGAAAGATAAAGAAATAAATTAATTGAAGCTCAAAATAATTATGTATTTTTGTAATCAACAATTATTTGTCAAACTTACAGTGATGTTTTTTTTTTTTTTTTTTTTTTTTTTTTTTTTTTTTTTGGATCGCTCATGAACCTAAGGATCCGCTGCTGACATTAATATCTGCTCTAGCCTTACATTATGTTTAAGGAGAGAGAGAGAGAGAGAATTGATAATCGATTACTTTGCTTTTCATGTTCGATCCTTCATGAATGCATGTACGATCGTCTGTACGCTGAAAGGGGGGATTGCAGATCTATCCGGGATCTCATTAATAAATTACCCCTAGGCCCATTCCCCGGCTCCCTCCACCACACAAGAAGACAACTTGTATTTTTTAAAATGAAGTTATAAACACGAAAAAGTTCTGCCCTATTGTGACTTTCTGACGTATTGATGAAACACAAGACAAGTGGGACACTTCTCAGTCATAAATTAATCTCTTTCATAAATACAGTATATAAATACAATATAATTTAAACAGGACAATTCGTCGAAAAGAATTCATTGTCTTCTCACACAATTTTTTTCATCAATTGAGCTTTGAAATGCCGATTGGGCCAGCTTCGCTCTCAATCATAAAATACAATATGTGGGGTGGATATAGTTTTTCAAGTTTGGTCCAGTCCCTCCCGAGACTTCAAGTCTATTCTATGAACGTAAATAATTGTACATATTTTGATTCCAAGGGACAGGCCAACCAAGCCTTATTCTGGGCTTGCATCCCGCAAGAAAAAAAAAAGAAAAAAAAAATGTTTTAGTTTTAACATATTTTATTTCATAATAACATGAAATAGGATGGGGCAAAAGTTATAACAACATTACATAAGCCCTCTCCTTATCATATACAACATTTAAATATCAAGATGGCAACTTACAAAAAATATGTCGATATACTAGTTGAAAAAAATACGAAGAACGTCCATCCACGGCACTGACTCCAAATTTTCAAATAACCAGGTATATTTTGGTCTATTTGCAAAAAAAACAAAAAACAAAAACAAAAACAAAAGACAAAATCGGCAAAATTCGCCCCTTGATCCCCCAGCAAAAGGAGAGCTTGATCCGCTACTGATACTCCATCAATATTGTCTGGATCTCCGAGCTGGAAACACAAAATCACCTACTAATCACTAATCACCTCTAGGCCTAGTGAATATTTATTTTCTTTTCGAGGTTTAAAATAAAAATATTCATTATGGCAAAATATATGTATATGAAATAAAAAACAGAACAATCAAAAAAAAAAAAAAAAAAAAAAAAAGAAAAGAAAAGAAAAAGAAAAAGAAAAGAAAAGAGTATGGTTGCACTCCACCATTTCGTATAAAATTAGGGGTACTGAATATTAATGTAAAAGGCTATCAGGGCATATACCCCTGAATAAGACAGCTTATATTAAGCAAGGGTGAAAAGTAATGAAATGGTTGAAAAGTATTAGGTTATATGTTTGTAACAGGACACTGAAAATTTTTGAATCCTTAGTTTCGTATCCTATATAAACACTACAACGTGCGATGGACCATGTGAATTTTGGCGGAATTTCCCCGCGCCAAAAATCCTTCAAGTTGGTTCGACAGTGATTTCGCGAGAACTAGCCGTACCGCCCCTCTGATTTTTCCATATGATTTAGAGTAAGAATAAATCTTTCAGACTATTAATTGAAATTTCTGGAAAAAATCAAGCAACTTGGTGAAAAATTGCCCAAAACATGGGCCAATATGGTACTTTTTGCATGAAATTTCAACCCATTTTCATGCCATTTCAGCACAGGTAATGTGGTTCTTATATTAAATTTTATTGTTGAATTGTCTATAAATTGAAAATTTGAAATTTTCTGAATCTATTGATACCAAATACATAGTATGACATCACATTAGGTTGTCCATAATGAGTAATATAAGAGGTGGGGGGTCTGCGATAACGCGAAATGACAAAATAATGGTGGAGTGCAACCATATTGACCATATAGCTTCTTAGGTTCAAATTTCAAAATTGGTTGCCATGGTAACAACCCTACTCACATAAAGGTCATGACCCTGCTGTATCATAATAAACCAATAATTGTTGGATTCTTTCAAATTTGAAAATTTTTTGATTGTTATGAAAATTGATGCTGACTCTATTTTAGCACTATTTTTGGAGAAAAAGGCAGTACAAGCTATGCACTCATGCTTTATTTGGCACACCAAAGAGACAAAAGTATTAGGTTTAACACATACTGACAGGTATCAACACATTAAGAAAATGTCAAATTTATGTAAATAAGCTAATATTTGAAAAATAATGGTTACCATAGCAACCAAATTGACCTGAAAACAAAAATGATGCATATAACCATTTCCAATACTGGCCTTATTGCGGAATCGAATAACGGGCTCTGAAGCAACAAAATTTTGTCGTTGCCATAGCAACCATCCTTAAAAGTGAATTTTTGGCTTTCTTTCATCTTTTTCTTAAATGATGAATCAAAGTAAATACAAAAAGACACTATGGTGTCTCTACCTGAACATTAATATATACATGTCTGTCTATGTAAGCCTCATCATGGTCATGCAGGGGTACTTGGATGGGCGCGTCATGCGCCCTTCGGTACTGTGTAGCGACAAAAATATTAGGCGTAGCGCTATAACTATGGTACCGTTAGATGCGAAAAAACTTAAATTTTCAAATAAACACAAATTTATATCTTTGACGGGAAAAAAAATTCCCCTTATGGTTGCACTCCACCATTTCGTATAAAATTAGGGGTACTGAATATTAATGTAAAAGGCTATCAGGGCATATACCCCTGAATAAGACAGCTTATATTAAGCAAGGGTGAAAAGTAATGAAATGGTTGAAAAGTATTAGGTTATATGTTTGTAACAGGACACTGAAAATTTTTGAATCCTTAGTTTCGTATCCTATATAAACACTACAACGTGCGATGGACCATGTGAATTTTGGCGGAATTTCCCCGCGCCAAAAATCCTTCAAGTTGGTTCGACAGTGATTTCGCGAGAACTAGCCGTACCGCCCCTCTGATTTTTCCATATGATTTAGAGTAAGAATAAATCTTTCAGACTATTAATTGAAATTTCTGGAAAAAATCAAGCAACTTGGTGAAAAATTGCCCAAAACATGGGCCAATATGGTACTTTTTGCATGAAATTTCAACCCATTTTCATGCCATTTCAGCACAGGTAATGTGGTTCTTATATTAAATTTTATTGTTAAATTGTCTATAAATTGAAAATTTGAAATTTTCTGAATCTATTGATACCAAATACATAGTATGACATCACATTAGGTTGTCCATAATGAGTAATATAAGAGGTGGGGGGTCTGCGATAACGCGAAATGACAAAATAATGGTTGAGTGCAACCATATTGACCATATAGCTTCTTAGGTTCAAATTTCAAAATTGGTTGCCATGGTAACAACCCTACTCACATAAAGGTCATGACCCTGCTGTATCATAATAAACCAATAATTGTTGGATTCTTTCAAATTTGAAAATTTTTTGATTGTTATGAAAATTGATGCTGACTCTATTTTAGCACTATTTTTGGAGAAAAAGGCAGTACAAGCTATGCACTCATGCTTTATTTGGCACACCAAAGAGACAAAAGTATTAGGTTTAACACATACTGACAGGTATCAACACATTAAGAAAATGTCAAATTTATGTAAATAAGCTAATATTTGAAAAATAATGGTTACCATAGCAACCAAATTGACCTGAAAACAAAAATGATGCATATAACCATTTCCAATACTGGCCTTATTGCGGAATCGAATAACGGGCTCTGAAGCAACAAAATTTTGTCGTTGCCATAGCAACCATCCTTAAAAGTGAATTTTTGGCTTTTTTTCATCTTTTTCTTAAATGATGAATCAAAGTAAATACAAAAAGACACTATGGTGTCTCTACCTGAACATTAATATATACATGTCTGTCTATGTAAGCCTCATCATGGTCATGCAGGGGTACTTGGATGGGCGCGTCATGCGCCCTTCGGTACTGTGTAGCGACAAAAATATTAGGCGTAGCGCTATAACTATGGTACCGTTAGATGCGAAAAAACTTAAATTTTCAAATAAACACAAATTTATATCTTTGACGGGAAAAAAAATTCCCCATATTGACCATATAGCTTCTTAGGTTCAAATTTCAAAATTGGTTGCCATGGTAACAACCCTACTCACATAAAGGTCATGACCCTGCTGTATCATAATAAACCAATAATTGTTGGATTCTTTCAAATTTGAAAATTTTTTGATTGTTATGAAAATTGATGCTGACTCTATTTTAGCACTATTTTTGGAGAAAAAGGCAGTACAAGCTATGCACTCATGCTTTATTTGGCACACCAAAGAGACAAAAGTATTAGGTTTAACACATACTGACAGGTATCAACACATTAAGAAAATGTCAAATTTATGTAAATAAGCTAATATTTGAAAAATAATGGTTACCATAGCAACCAAATTGACCTGAAAACAAAAATGATGCATATAACCATTTCCAATACTGGCCTTATTGCGGAATCGAATAACGGGCTCTGAAGCAACAAAATTTTGTCGTTGCCATAGCAACCATCCTTAAAAGTGAATTTTTGGCTTTCTTTCATCTTTTTCTTAAATGATGAATCAAAGTAAATACAAAAAGACACTATGGTGTCTCTACCTGAACATTAATATATACATGTCTGTCTATGTAAGCCTCATCATGGTCATGCAGGGGTACTTGGATGGGCGCGTCATGCGCCCTTCGGTACTGTGTAGCGACAAAAATATTAGGCGTAGCGCTATAACTATGGTACCGTTAGATGCGAAAAAACTTAAATTTTCAAATAAACACAAATTTATATCTTTGACGGGAAAAAAAATTCCTCTTATGGTTGCACTCCACCATTTCGTATAAAATTAGGGGTACTGAATATTAATGTAAAAGGCTATCAGGGCATATACCCCTGAATAAGACAGCTTATATTAAGCAAGGGTGAAAAGTAATGAAATGGTTGAAAAGTATTAGGTTATATGTTTGTAACAGGACACTGAAAATTTTTGAATCCTTAGTTTCGTATCCTATATAAACACTACAACGTGCGATGGACCATGTGAATTTTGGCGGAATTTCCCCGCGCCAAAAATCCTTCAAGTTGGTTCGACAGTGATTTCGCGAGAACTAGCCGTACCGCCCCTCTGATTTTTCCATATGATTTAGAGTAAGAATAAATCTTTCAGACTATTAATTGAAATTTCTGGAAAAAATCAAGCAACTTGGTGAAAAATTGCCCAAAACATGGGCCAATATGGTACTTTTTGCATGAAATTTCAACCCATTTTCATGCCATTTCAGCACAGGTAATGTGGTTCTTATATTAAATTTTATTGTTAAATTGTCTATAAATTGAAAATTTGAAATTTTCTGAATCTATTGATACCAAATACATAGTATGACATCACATTAGGTTGTCCATAATGAGTAATATAAGAGGTGGGGGGTCTGCGATAACGCGAAATGTCAAAATAATGGTGGAGTGCAACCATATTGACCATATAGCTTCTTAGGTTCAAATTTCAAAATTGGTTGCCATGGTAACAACCCTACTCACATAAAGGTCATGACCCTGCTGTATCATAATAAACCAATAATTGTTGGATTCTTTCAAATTTGAAAATTTTTTGATTGTTATGAAAATTGATGCTGACTCTATTTTAGCACTATTTTTGGAGAAAAAGGCAGTACAAGCTATGCACTCATGCTTTATTTGGCACACCAAAGAGACAAAAGTATTAGGTTTAACACATACTGACAGGTATCAACACATTAAGAAAATGTCAAATTTATGTAAATAAGCTAATATTTGAAAAATAATGGTTACCATAGCAACCAAATTGACCTGAAAACAAAAATGATGCATATAACCATTTCCAATACTGGCCTTATTGCGGAATCGAATAACGGGCTCTGAAGCAACAAAATTTTGTCGTTGCCATAGCAACCATCCTTAAAAGTGAATTTTTGGCTTTCTTTCATCTTTTTCTTAAATGATGAATCAAAGTAAATACAAAAAGACACTATGGTGTCTCTACCTGAACATTAATATATACATGTCTGTCTATGTAAGCCTCATCATGGTCATGCAGGGGTACTTGGATGGGCGCGTCATGCGCCCTTCGGTACTGTGTAGCGACAAAAATATTAGGCGTAGCGCTATAACTATGGTACCGTTAGATGCGAAAAAACTTAAATTTTCAAATAAACACAAATTTATATCTTTGACGGGAAAAAAAATTCCCCTTATGGTTGCACTCCACCATTTCGTATAAAATTAGGGGTACTGAATATTAATGTAAAAGGCTATCAGGGCATATACCCCTGAATAAGACAGCTTATATTAAGCAAGGGTGAAAAGTAATGAAATGGTTGAAAAGTATTAGGTTATATGTTTGTAACAGGACACTGAAAATTTTTGAATCCTTAGTTTCGTATCCTATAAAAACACTACAACGTGCGATGGACCATGTGAATTTTGGCGGAATTTCCCCGCGCCAAAAATCCTTCAAGTTGGTTCGACAGTGATTTCGCGAGAACTAGCCGTACCGCCCCTCTGATTTTTCCATATGATTTAGAGTAAGAATAAATCTTTCAGACTATTAATTGAAATTTCTGGAAAAAATCAAGCAACTTGGTGAAAAATTGCCCAAAACATGGGCCAATATGGTACTTTTTGCATGAAATTTCAACCCATTTTCATGCCATTTCAGCACAGGTAATGTGGTTCTTATATTAAATTTTATTGTTGAATTGTCTATAAATTGAAAATTTGAAATTTTCTGAATCTATTGATACCAAATACATAGTATGACATCACATTAGGTTGTCCATAATGAGTAATATAAGAGGTGGGGGGTCTGCGATAACGCGAAATGACAAAATAATGGTGGAGTGCAACCATATTGACCATATAGCTTCTTAGGTTCAAATTTCAAAATTGGTTGCCATGGTAACAACCCTACTCACATAAAGGTCATGACCCTGCTGTATCATAATAAACCAATAATTGTTGGATTCTTTCAAATTTGAAAATTTTTTGATTGTTATGAAAATTGATGCTGACTCTATTTTAGCACTATTTTTGGAGAAAAAGGCAGTACAAGCTATGCACTCATGCTTTATTTGGCACACCAAAGAGACAAAAGTATTAGGTTTAACACATACTAACAGGTATCAACACATTAAGAAAATGTCAAATTTATGTAAATAAGCTAATATTTGAAAAATAATGGTTACCATAGCAACCAAATTGACCTGAAAACAAAAATGATGCATATAACCATTTCCAATACTGGCCTTATTGCGGAATCGAATAACGGGCTCTGAAGCAACAAAATTTTGTCGTTGCCATAGCAACCATCCTTAAAAGTGAATTTTTGGCTTTCTTTCATCTTTTTCTTAAATGATGAATCAAAGTAAATACAAAAAGACACTATGGTGTCTCTACCTGAACATTAATATATACATGTCTGTCTATGTAAGCCTCATCATGGTCATGCAGGGGTACTTGGATGGGCGCGTCATGCGCCCTTCGGTACTGTGTAGCGACAAAAATATTAGGCGTAGCGCTATAACTATGGTACCGTTAGATGCGAAAAAACTTAAATTTTCAAATAAACACAAATTTATATCTTTGACGGGAAAAAAAATTCCCCTTATTGACCATATAGCTTCTTAGGTTCAAATTTCAAAATTGGTTGCCATGGTAACAACCCTACTCACATAAAGGTCATGACCCTGCTGTATCATAATAAACCAATAATTGTTGGATTCTTTCAAATTTGAAAATTTTTTGATTGTTATGAAAATTGATGCTGACTCTATTTTAGCACTATTTTTGGAGAAAAAGGCAGTCAAGCTATGCACTCATGCTTTATTTGGCACACCAAAGAGACAAAAGTATTAGGTTTAACACATACTGACAGGTATCAACACATTAAGAAAATGTCAAATTTATGTAAATAAGCTAATATTTGAAAAATAATGGTTACCATAGCAACCAAATTGACCTGAAAACAAAAATGATGCATATAACCATTTCCAATACTGGCCTTATTGCGGAATCGAATAACGGGCTCTGAAGCAACAAAATTTTGTCGTTGCCATAGCAACCATCCTTAAAAGTGAATTTTTGGCTTTCTTTCATCTTTTTCTTAAATGATGAATCAAAGTAAATAAAAAAAGACACTATGGTGTCTCTACCTGAACATTAATATATACATGTCTGTCTATGTAAGCCTCATCATGGTCATGCAGGGGTACTTGGATGGGCGCGTCATGCGCCCTTCGGTACTGTGTAGCGACAAAAATATTAGGCGTAGCGCTATAACTATGGTACCGTTAGATGCGAAAAAACTTAAATTTTCAAATAAACACAAATTTATATCTTTGACGGGAAAAAAAATTCCCCTTATGGTTGCACTCCACCATTTCGTATAAAATTAGGGGTACTGAATATTAATGTAAAAGGCTATCAGGGCATATACCCCTGAATAAGACAGCTTATATTAAGCAAGGGTGAAAAGTAATGAAATGGTTGAAAAGTATTAGGTTATATGTTTGTAACAGGACACTGAAAATTTTTGAATCCTTAGTTTCGTATCCTATATAAACACTACAACGTGCGATGGACCATGTGAATTTTGGCGGAATTTCCCCGCGCCAAAAATCCTTCAAGTTGGTTCGACAGTGATTTCGCGAGAACTAGCCGTACCGCCCCTCTGATTTTTCCATATGATTTAGAGTAAGAATAAATCTTTCAGACTATTAATTGAAATTTCTGGAAAAATTATCAAGCAACTTGGTGAAAAATTGCCCAAAACATGGGCCAATATGGTACTTTTTGCATGAAATTTCAACCCATTTTCATGCCATTTCAGCACAGGTAATGTGGTTCTTATATTAAATTTTATTGTTAAATTGTCTATAAATTGAACATTTGAAATTTTCTGAATCTATTGATACCAAATACATAGTATGACATCACATTAGGTTGTCCATAATGAGTAATATAAGAGGTGGGGGGTCTGCGATAACGCGAAATGACAAAATAATGGTGGAGTGCAACCATATTGACCATATAGCTTCTTAGGTTCAAATTTCAAAATTGGTTGCCATGGTAACAACCCTACTCACATAAAGGTCATGACCCTGCTGTATCATAATAAACCAATAATTGTTGGATTCTTTCAAATTTGAAAATTTTTTGATTGTTATGAAAATTGATGCTGACTCTATTTTAGCACTATTTTTGGAGAAAAAGGCAGTACAAGCTATGCACTCATGCTTTATTTGGCACACCAAAGAGACAAAAGTATTAGGTTTAACACATACTGACAGGTATCAACACATTAAGAAAATGTCAAATTTATGTAAATAAGCTAATATTTGAAAAATAATGGTTACCATAGCAACCAAATTGACCTGAAAACAAAAATGATGCATATAACCATTTCCAATACTGGCCTTATTGCGGAATCGAATAACGGGCTCTGAAGCAACAAAATTTTGTCGTTGCCATAGCAACCATCCTTAAAAGTGAATTTTTGGCTTTCTTTCATCTTTTTCTTAAATGATGAATCAAAGTAAATACAAAAAGACACTATGGTGTCTCTACCTGAACATTAATATATACATGTCTGTCTATGTAAGCCTCATCATGGTCATGCAGGGGTACTTGGATGGGCGCGTCATGCGCCCTTCGGTACTGTGTAGCGACAAAAATATTAGGCGTAGCGCTATAACTATGGTACCGTTAGATGCGAAAAAACTTAAATTTTCAAATAAACACAAATTTATATCTTTGACGGGAAAAAAAATTCCCCTTATGGTTGCACTCCACCATTTCGTATAAAATTAGGGGTACTGAATATTAATGTAAAAGGCTATCAGGGCATATACCCCTGAATAAGACAGCTTATATTAAGCAAGGGTGAAAAGTAATGAAATGGTTGAAAAGTATTAGGTTATATGTTTGTAACAGGACACTGAAAATTTTTGAATCCTTAGTTTCGTATCCTATATAAACACTACAACGTGCGATGGACCATGTGAATTTTGGCGGAATTTCCCCGCGCCAAAAATCCTTCAAGTTGGTTCGACAGTGATTTCGCGAGAACTAGCCGTACCGCCCCTCTGATTTTTCCATATGATTTAGAGTAAGAATAAATCTTTCAGACTATTAATTGAAATTTCTGGAAAAAATCAAGCAACTTGGTGAAAAATTGCCCAAAACATGGGCCAATATGGTACTTTTTGCATGAAATTTCAACCCATTTTCATGCCATTTCAGCACAGGTAATGTGGTTCTTATATTAAATTTTATTGTTAAATTGTCTATAAATTGAAAATTTGAAATTTTCTGAATCTATTGATACCAAATACATAGTATGACATCACATTAGGTTGTCCATAATGAGTAATATAAGAGGTGGGGGGTCTGCGATAACGCGAAATGACAAAATAATGGTGGAGTGCAACCATATAGAGTGAAAAAAGGCCGAAAAATACAGCGGGCTCTGTGTTCGCGCTAGCACAATTTCAAATCAAATATTGACCAATCAGAGGCGAGCATTTTATTTGTATACAGAGGAAACTCAGAAGCGGGTTGAAGGTGTAACTACAGGAAATCAATTTCATGGGGATTCCCCTCCGTTTTGACTGGTCAACCGTACTGAATAAAAGGTGTCACACCATTGGTCAAAAATGTAGGAAATGTATTTATAGCATATAGAATCAATAAAATGTGACCAGTAGTCGTGATAAATTTATCTTTGAACTTCATCTTGTCTTTTATGCAATCTACAGATCGATTTGAAAATACGTAAAAATTGGAAATTTTTCGATGAGGACGGAGGGGTCCTGTAAAAAAGTGAAATTTGCGAAAAAATGACATGCATGACCCCCCTTTTTCTTTTCATTTTTATGCGTGCCAAAGATGTCGCAAGCGAAAAAGACCAACTTTACAAACTTCCGGGCATTTTAAGTCAGTCAAATCGAGCTAATTCGTTAATCATACAAAGAAGGTTTTGATTTCCTGTAGTTACCCCTATAGGGGAAAATGGACCAAAATCACATTATTCGTTTTTCTTGTAGTTTATTTGAATAATTGAAATAAAATTCAGTACAATTTTATTCTATCGGAAAATTTATCATTCAGTCGACATTTTGAAAACGTTATCGCTTAGCGATCAAAATATACAGTCATACTAAATAAAGAACAACAATGCGCAGTTGAGTATGGTTATGATAGGCAAATTTTCCAACACCAGGATGAGAAACTTTCAGGGAGGAAGACTTACGGAGTCCTGAATATCGCCCAGCATGATACTTTAAAAGTGTTAATCAAATTAAGGGTCCCGCTGTGTAGATAAGTACATAAGAACTTAGTACAATCCTTTCTCTTGATACCGCTTCTGCATGCATTCAGTGCCAATAGTGAGGTTTGACTTAATTAAATTTTATCTTTTTCTCAATCATCATCATTGTTATTCCATGAAATAGTGTATTTCAATCATTTGCTTGTTAAAAATCATTCCATTGTGCCGATTTCACTGAAAATTTGTTGATAATCAGATATTTTACCATACATGGTATTTTAGTTTCTATAATTCAGCTGTTAAAGGTATTTTATGCTGATTTCTCATGTGTATTGATAGTACGAACCTGGTTTTACTTAAACATGGTGAAATAAAGGGTTTTTCTTTAAAAGTAAACTTAAACTTGACAGATTTAGATGGAATACTACTCGATGCAGAAAACGTAGAAATTAGAATTTTGTTGAAAGGGGGGCTGTAGAAAAGAGTCCAATACTCCACTAAACATGGTCATATCGATACAAACTTAGTCGATGCGGATGTAAAATACTTCAATTTACATATCTAAGGCTAAAATTCTTGAAAAATCGAAAAAATGAAAAAAATATAGGTGTAACTACAGGAAATCAATTTCATGGGGATTCCCCTCCGTTTTGACTGGTCAACCGTACTGAATAAAAGGTGTCACACCATTGGTCAAAAATGTAGGAAATGTATTTATAGCATATAGAATCAATAAAATGTGACCAGTAGTCGTGATAAATTTATCTTTGAACTTCATCTTGTCTTTTATGCAATCTACAGATCGATTTGAAAATACGTAAAAATTGGAAATTTTTCGATGAGGACGGAGGGGTCCTGTAAAAAAGTGAAATTTGCGAAAAAATGACATGCATGACCCCCCTTTTTCTTTTCATTTTTATGCGTGCCAAAGATGTCGCAAGCGAAAAAGACCAACTTTACAAACTTCCGGGCATTTTAAGTCAGTCAAATCGAGCTAATTCGTTAATCATACAAAGAAGGTTTTGATTTCCTGTAGTTACCCCTATAGGGGAAAATGGACCAAAATCACATTATTCGTTTTTCTTGTAGTTTATTTGAATAATTGAAATAAAATTCAGTACAATTTTATTCTATCGGAAAATTTATCATTCAGTCGACATTTTGAAAACGTTATCGCTTAGCGATCAAAATATACAGTCATACTAAATAAAGAACAACAATGCGCAGTTGAGTATGGTTATGATAGGCAAATTTTCCAACACCAGGATGAGAAACTTTCAGGGAGGAAGACTTACGGAGTCCTGAATATCGCCCAGCATGATACTTTAAAAGTGTTAATCAAATTAAGGGTCCCGCTGTGTAGATAAGTACATAAGAACTTAGTACAATCCTTTCTCTTGATACCGCTTCTGCATGCATTCAGTGCCAATAGTGAGGTTTGACTTAATTAAATTTTATCTTTTTCTCAATCATCATCATTGTTATTCCATGAAATAGTGTATTTCAATCATTTGCTTGTTAAAAATCATTCCATTGTGCCGATTTCACTGAAAATTTGTTGATAATCAGATATTTTACCATACATGGTATTTTAGTTTCTATAATTCAGCTGTTAAAGGTATTTTATGCTGATTTCTCATGTGTATTGATAGTACGAACCTGGTTTTACTTAAACATGGTGAAATAAAGGGTTTTTCTTTAAAAGTAAACTTAAACTTGACAGATTTAGATGGAATACTACTCGATGCAGAAAACGTAGAAATTAGAATTTTGTTGAAAGGGGGGCTGTAGAAAAGAGTCCAATACTCCACTAAACATGGTCATATCGATACAAACTTAGTCGATGCGGATGTAAAATACTTCAATTTACATATCTAAGGCTAAAATTCTTGAAAAATCGAAAAAATGAAAAAAATATAGGTGTAACTACAGGAAATCAATTTCATGGGGATTCCCCTCCGTTTTGACTGGTCAACCGTACTGAATAAAAGGTGTCACACCATTGGTCAAAAATGTAGGAAATGTATTTATAGCATATAGAATCAATAAAATGTGACCAGTAGTCGTGATAAATTTATCTTTGAACTTCATCTTGTCTTTTATGCAATCTACAGATCGATTTGAAAATACGTAAAAATTGGAAATTTTTCGATGAGGACGGAGGGGTCCTGTAAAAAAGTGAAATTTGCGAAAAAATGACATGCATGACCCCCCTTTTTCTTTTCATTTTTATGCGTGCCAAAGATGTCGCAAGCGAAAAAGACCAACTTTACAAACTTCCGGGCATTTTAAGTCAGTCAAATCGAGCTAATTCGTTAATCATACAAAGAAGGTTTTGATTTCCTGTAGTTACCCCTATAGGGGAAAATGGACCAAAATCACATTATTCGTTTTTCTTGTAGTTTATTTGAATAATTGAAATAAAATTCAGTACAATTTTATTCTATCGGAAAATTTATCATTCAGTCGACATTTTGAAAACGTTATCGCTTAGCGATCAAAATATACAGTCATACTAAATAAAGAACAACAATGCGCAGTTGAGTATGGTTATGATAGGCAAATTTTCCAACACCAGGATGAGAAACTTTCAGGGAGGAAGACTTACGGAGTCCTGAATATCGCCCAGCATGATACTTTAAAAGTGTTAATCAAATTAAGGGTCCCGCTGTGTAGATAAGTACATAAGAACTTAGTACAATCCTTTCTCTTGATACCGCTTCTGCATGCATTCAGTGCCAATAGTGAGGTTTGACTTAATTAAATTTTATCTTTTTCTCAATCATCATCATTGTTATTCCATGAAATAGTGTATTTCAATCATTTGCTTGTTAAAAATCATTCCATTGTGCCGATTTCACTGAAAATTTGTTGATAATCAGATATTTTACCATACATGGTATTTTAGTTTCTATAATTCAGCTGTTAAAGGTATTTTATGCTGATTTCTCATGTGTATTGATAGTACGAACCTGGTTTTACTTAAACATGGTGAAATAAAGGGTTTTTCTTTAAAAGTAAACTTAAACTTGACAGATTTAGATGGAATACTACTCGATGCAGAAAACGTAGAAATTAGAATTTTGTTGAAAGGGGGGCTGTAGAAAAGAGTCCAATACTCCACTAAACATGGTCATATCGATACAAACTTAGTCGATGCGGATGTAAAATACTTCAATTTACATATCTAAGGCTAAAATTCTTGAAAAATCGAAAAAATGAAAAAAATATAGGTGTAACTACAGGAAATCAATTTCATGGGGATTCCCCTCCGTTTTGACTGGTCAACCGTACTGAATAAAAGGTGTCACACCATTGGTCAAAAATGTAGGAAATGTATTTATAGCATATAGAATCAATAAAATGTGACCAGTAGTCGTGATAAATTTATCTTTGAACTTCATCTTGTCTTTTATGCAATCTACAGATCGATTTGAAAATACGTAAAAATTGGAAATTTTTCGATGAGGACGGAGGGGTCCTGTAAAAAAGTGAAATTTGCGAAAAAATGACATGCATGACCCCCCTTTTTCTTTTCATTTTTATGCGTGCCAAAGATGTCGCAAGCGAAAAAGACCAACTTTACAAACTTCCGGGCATTTTAAGTCAGTCAAATCGAGCTAATTCGTTAATCATACAAAGAAGGTTTTGATTTCCTGTAGTTACCCCTATAGGGGAAAATGGACCAAAATCACATTATTCGTTTTTCTTGTAGTTTATTTGAATAATTGAAATAAAATTCAGTACAATTTTATTCTATCGGAAAATTTATCATTCAGTCGACATTTTGAAAACGTTATCGCTTAGCGATCAAAATATACAGTCATACTAAATAAAGAACAACAATGCGCAGTTGAGTATGGTTATGATAGGCAAATTTTCCAACACCAGGATGAGAAACTTTCAGGGAGGAAGACTTACGGAGTCCTGAATATCGCCCAGCATGATACTTTAAAAGTGTTAATCAAATTAAGGGTCCCGCTGTGTAGATAAGTACATAAGAACTTAGTACAATCCTTTCTCTTGATACCGCTTCTGCATGCATTCAGTGCCAATAGTGAGGTTTGACTTAATTAAATTTTATCTTTTTCTCAATCATCATCATTGTTATTCCATGAAATAGTGTATTTCAATCATTTGCTTGTTAAAAATCATTCCATTGTGCCGATTTCACTGAAAATTTGTTGATAATCAGATATTTTACCATACATGGTATTTTAGTTTCTATAATTCAGCTGTTAAAGGTATTTTATGCTGATTTCTCATGTGTATTGATAGTACGAACCTGGTTTTACTTAAACATGGTGAAATAAAGGGTTTTTCTTTAAAAGTAAACTTAAACTTGACAGATTTAGATGGAATACTACTCGATGCAGAAAACGTAGAAATTAGAATTTTGTTGAAAGGGGGGCTGTAGAAAAGAGTCCAATACTCCACTAAACATGGTCATATCGATACAAACTTAGTCGATGCGGATGTAAAATACTTCAATTTACATATCTAAGGCTAAAATTCTTGAAAAATCGAAAAAATGAAAAAAATATAGGTGTAACTACAGGAAATCAATTTCATGGGGATTCCCCTCCGTTTTGACTGGTCAACCGTACTGAATAAAAGGTGTCACACCATTGGTCAAAAATGTAGGAAATGTATTTATAGCATATAGAATCAATAAAATGTGACCAGTAGTCGTGATAAATTTATCTTTGAACTTCATCTTGTCTTTTATGCAATCTACAGATCGATTTGAAAATACGTAAAAATTGGAAATTTTTCGATGAGGACGGAGGGGTCCTGTAAAAAAGTGAAATTTGCGAAAAAATGACATGCATGACCCCCCTTTTTCTTTTCATTTTTATGCGTGCCAAAGATGTCGCAAGCGAAAAAGACCAACTTTACAAACTTCCGGGCATTTTAAGTCAGTCAAATCGAGCTAATTCGTTAATCATACAAAGAAGGTTTTGATTTCCTGTAGTTACCCCTATAGGGGAAAATGGACCAAAATCACATTATTCGTTTTTCTTGTAGTTTATTTGAATAATTGAAATAAAATTCAGTACAATTTTATTCTATCGGAAAATTTATCATTCAGTCGACATTTTGAAAACGTTATCGCTTAGCGATCAAAATATACAGTCATACTAAATAAAGAACAACAATGCGCAGTTGAGTATGGTTATGATAGGCAAATTTTCCAACACCAGGATGAGAAACTTTCAGGGAGGAAGACTTACGGAGTCCTGAATATCGCCCAGCATGATACTTTAAAAGTGTTAATCAAATTAAGGGTCCCGCTGTGTAGATAAGTACATAAGAACTTAGTACAATCCTTTCTCTTGATACCGCTTCTGCATGCATTCAGTGCCAATAGTGAGGTTTGACTTAATTAAATTTTATCTTTTTCTCAATCATCATCATTGTTATTCCATGAAATAGTGTATTTCAATCATTTGCTTGTTAAAAATCATTCCATTGTGCCGATTTCACTGAAAATTTGTTGATAATCAGATATTTTACCATACATGGTATTTTAGTTTCTATAATTCAGCTGTTAAAGGTATTTTATGCTGATTTCTCATGTGTATTGATAGTACGAACCTGGTTTTACTTAAACATGGTGAAATAAAGGGTTTTTCTTTAAAAGTAAACTTAAACTTGACAGATTTAGATGGAATACTACTCGATGCAGAAAACGTAGAAATTAGAATTTTGTTGAAAGGGGGGCTGTAGAAAAGAGTCCAATACTCCACTAAACATGGTCATATCGATACAAACTTAGTCGATGCGGATGTAAAATACTTCAATTTACATATCTAAGGCTAAAATTCTTGAAAAATCGAAAAAATGAAAAAAATATAGGTGTAACTACAGGAAATCAATTTCATGGGGATTCCCCTCCGTTTTGACTGGTCAACCGTACTGAATAAAAGGTGTCACACCATTGGTCAAAAATGTAGGAAATGTATTTATAGCATATAGAATCAATAAAATGTGACCAGTAGTCGTGATAAATTTATCTTTGAACTTCATCTTGTCTTTTATGCAATCTACAGATCGATTTGAAAATACGTAAAAATTGGAAATTTTTCGATGAGGACGGAGGGGTCCTGTAAAAAAGTGAAATTTGCGAAAAAATGACATGCATGACCCCCCTTTTTCTTTTCATTTTTATGCGTGCCAAAGATGTCGCAAGCGAAAAAGACCAACTTTACAAACTTCCGGGCATTTTAAGTCAGTCAAATCGAGCTAATTCGTTAATCATACAAAGAAGGTTTTGATTTCCTGTAGTTACCCCTATAGGGGAAAATGGACCAAAATCACATTATTCGTTTTTCTTGTAGTTTATTTGAATAATTGAAATAAAATTCAGTACAATTTTATTCTATCGGAAAATTTATCATTCAGTCGACATTTTGAAAACGTTATCGCTTAGCGATCAAAATATACAGTCATACTAAATAAAGAACAACAATGCGCAGTTGAGTATGGTTATGATAGGCAAATTTTCCAACACCAGGATGAGAAACTTTCAGGGAGGAAGACTTACGGAGTCCTGAATATCGCCCAGCATGATACTTTAAAAGTGTTAATCAAATTAAGGGTCCCGCTGTGTAGATAAGTACATAAGAACTTAGTACAATCCTTTCTCTTGATACCGCTTCTGCATGCATTCAGTGCCAATAGTGAGGTTTGACTTAATTAAATTTTATCTTTTTCTCAATCATCATCATTGTTATTCCATGAAATAGTGTATTTCAATCATTTGCTTGTTAAAAATCATTCCATTGTGCCGATTTCACTGAAAATTTGTTGATAATCAGATATTTTACCATACATGGTATTTTAGTTTCTATAATTCAGCTGTTAAAGGTATTTTATGCTGATTTCTCATGTGTATTGATAGTACGAACCTGGTTTTACTTAAACATGGTGAAATAAAGGGTTTTTCTTTAAAAGTAAACTTAAACTTGACAGATTTAGATGGAATACTACTCGATGCAGAAAACGTAGAAATTAGAATTTTGTTGAAAGGGGGGCTGTAGAAAAGAGTCCAATACTCCACTAAACATGGTCATATCGATACAAACTTAGTCGATGCGGATGTAAAATACTTCAATTTACATATCTAAGGCTAAAATTCTTGAAAAATCGAAAAAATGAAAAAAATATAGGTGTAACTACAGGAAATCAATTTCATGGGGATTCCCCTCCGTTTTGACTGGTCAACCGTACTGAATAAAAGGTGTCACACCATTGGTCAAAAATGTAGGAAATGTATTTATAGCATATAGAATCAATAAAATGTGACCAGTAGTCGTGATAAATTTATCTTTGAACTTCATCTTGTCTTTTATGCAATCTACAGATCGATTTGAAAATACGTAAAAATTGGAAATTTTTCGATGAGGACGGAGGGGTCCTGTAAAAAAGTGAAATTTGCGAAAAAATGACATGCATGACCCCCCTTTTTCTTTTCATTTTTATGCGTGCCAAAGATGTCGCAAGCGAAAAAGACCAACTTTACAAACTTCCGGGCATTTTAAGTCAGTCAAATCGAGCTAATTCGTTAATCATACAAAGAAGGTTTTGATTTCCTGTAGTTACCCCTATAGGGGAAAATGGACCAAAATCACATTATTCGTTTTTCTTGTAGTTTATTTGAATAATTGAAATAAAATTCAGTACAATTTTATTCTATCGGAAAATTTATCATTCAGTCGACATTTTGAAAACGTTATCGCTTAGCGATCAAAATATACAGTCATACTAAATAAAGAACAACAATGCGCAGTTGAGTATGGTTATGATAGGCAAATTTTCCAACACCAGGATGAGAAACTTTCAGGGAGGAAGACTTACGGAGTCCTGAATATCGCCCAGCATGATACTTTAAAAGTGTTAATCAAATTAAGGGTCCCGCTGTGTAGATAAGTACATAAGAACTTAGTACAATCCTTTCTCTTGATACCGCTTCTGCATGCATTCAGTGCCAATAGTGAGGTTTGACTTAATTAAATTTTATCTTTTTCTCAATCATCATCATTGTTATTCCATGAAATAGTGTATTTCAATCATTTGCTTGTTAAAAATCATTCCATTGTGCCGATTTCACTGAAAATTTGTTGATAATCAGATATTTTACCATACATGGTATTTTAGTTTCTATAATTCAGCTGTTAAAGGTATTTTATGCTGATTTCTCATGTGTATTGATAGTACGAACCTGGTTTTACTTAAACATGGTGAAATAAAGGGTTTTTCTTTAAAAGTAAACTTAAACTTGACAGATTTAGATGGAATACTACTCGATGCAGAAAACGTAGAAATTAGAATTTTGTTGAAAGGGGGGCTGTAGAAAAGAGTCCAATACTCCACTAAACATGGTCATATCGATACAAACTTAGTCGATGCGGATGTAAAATACTTCAATTTACATATCTAAGGCTAAAATTCTTGAAAAATCGAAAAAATGAAAAAAATATAGGTGTAACTACAGGAAATCAATTTCATGGGGATTCCCCTCCGTTTTGACTGGTCAACCGTACTGAATAAAAGGTGTCACACCATTGGTCAAAAATGTAGGAAATGTATTTATAGCATATAGAATCAATAAAATGTGACCAGTAGTCGTGATAAATTTATCTTTGAACTTCATCTTGTCTTTTATGCAATCTACAGATCGATTTGAAAATACGTAAAAATTGGAAATTTTTCGATGAGGACGGAGGGGTCCTGTAAAAAAGTGAAATTTGCGAAAAAATGACATGCATGACCCCCCTTTTTCTTTTCATTTTTATGCGTGCCAAAGATGTCGCAAGCGAAAAAGACCAACTTTACAAACTTCCGGGCATTTTAAGTCAGTCAAATCGAGCTAATTCGTTAATCATACAAAGAAGGTTTTGATTTCCTGTAGTTACCCCTATAGGGGAAAATGGACCAAAATCACATTATTCGTTTTTCTTGTAGTTTATTTGAATAATTGAAATAAAATTCAGTACAATTTTATTCTATCGGAAAATTTATCATTCAGTCGACATTTTGAAAACGTTATCGCTTAGCGATCAAAATATACAGTCATACTAAATAAAGAACAACAATGCGCAGTTGAGTATGGTTATGATAGGCAAATTTTCCAACACCAGGATGAGAAACTTTCAGGGAGGAAGACTTACGGAGTCCTGAATATCGCCCAGCATGATACTTTAAAAGTGTTAATCAAATTAAGGGTCCCGCTGTGTAGATAAGTACATAAGAACTTAGTACAATCCTTTCTCTTGATACCGCTTCTGCATGCATTCAGTGCCAATAGTGAGGTTTGACTTAATTAAATTTTATCTTTTTCTCAATCATCATCATTGTTATTCCATGAAATAGTGTATTTCAATCATTTGCTTGTTAAAAATCATTCCATTGTGCCGATTTCACTGAAAATTTGTTGATAATCAGATATTTTACCATACATGGTATTTTAGTTTCTATAATTCAGCTGTTAAAGGTATTTTATGCTGATTTCTCATGTGTATTGATAGTACGAACCTGGTTTTACTTAAACATGGTGAAATAAAGGGTTTTTCTTTAAAAGTAAACTTAAACTTGACAGATTTAGATGGAATACTACTCGATGCAGAAAACGTAGAAATTAGAATTTTGTTGAAAGGGGGGCTGTAGAAAAGAGTCCAATACTCCACTAAACATGGTCATATCGATACAAACTTAGTCGATGCGGATGTAAAATACTTCAATTTACATATCTAAGGCTAAAATTCTTGAAAAATCGAAAAAATGAAAAAAATATAGGTGTAACTACAGGAAATCAATTTCATGGGGATTCCCCTCCGTTTTGACTGGTCAACCGTACTGAATAAAAGGTGTCACACCATTGGTCAAAAATGTAGGAAATGTATTTATAGCATATAGAATCAATAAAATGTGACCAGTAGTCGTGATAAATTTATCTTTGAACTTCATCTTGTCTTTTATGCAATCTACAGATCGATTTGAAAATACGTAAAAATTGGAAATTTTTCGATGAGGACGGAGGGGTCCTGTAAAAAAGTGAAATTTGCGAAAAAATGACATGCATGACCCCCCTTTTTCTTTTCATTTTTATGCGTGCCAAAGATGTCGCAAGCGAAAAAGACCAACTTTACAAACTTCCGGGCATTTTAAGTCAGTCAAATCGAGCTAATTCGTTAATCATACAAAGAAGGTTTTGATTTCCTGTAGTTACCCCTGAAAGTTGTTTTCCCACGAAGAAACTAAACAAAACATGTTTATTTGGGTAATCCCATGGCGATAAATAGTAAGATGCATTTCTAAGTCATTAATATTTACTTTTTAAGGTGCATTTCCCTTAATAAAGACGCCGGCTTGGTCAGTTCGACCCACGCGCTGATTTTTCTTGTTCTTGCTTTTATTTTACGGCGATCCTGTGGACTATTTGAATCACTTTTTATATATTTAGACATATTAGTATGATTGCTTCCTCCTAAAAAGGAACATGCATCAGGTAAAATCTTTGTTTACTTTGTAGCAAGCTAACCCCCCCCCCTTCCCTTTCCGCCTTTGCCATGGGAAGGATTGGGTAAACTTAAAGATACATGTTCTTCAGGGCGTCAGGATTTTTCATATTGATGTCTTTTCTAGTGTTGTAATGATAGTCACTGAATCTTGAAAAGTGCTGACTATCTATAATGATTTCGAAAATCAATTGTCGCTGTTGAAGTTACACGAAATGATCTCAGTGCGAAAAGTCTTTGCTATAATTCAAAACTAAAAACTAGATGCGATCGCTTTGGCAAAGTTACCGGTTGAGGAAGAGCAGATTTATCCATATCTCGGCAGTACTAAGTCCGCAGCATGGGACTGTTTTGGCTTTAATAGAAAGAAAAAGGAATGCCCCCCTTCTATCATGTCTAAAGCAAACCTCGAGATAAATACCTTTGTTTGCAAGATCTACTTGCATACATACGCCCTGAGTATTCTCCTTCTGAAGATACAAAACATATAACAATTTTAAGGTAAAAAAGTCTGATTCTGATATCGATGTACTCCTCCGATAGTTTCCGATAATTGATAGTAAATTTTTTTCTGATTTTACAACTCTAGTCTTTTCATATTGAGTTCTTTTGTACTTTTCGTTCCAATTATCAGGATTTTTCGTACCAATAGATGATTTTCCAATAAACTTGTGAGACAGTCAAACACCCAGGGATGCAAATAAGCACTCGCCCGCTCGCCAATGCGACCAAAAATTCAGTGTGGACTACCAAAAATGTTTTTCTTATCGCCCACTTGGCGACGGTAAAATTCCAATCTTTATTATTTTCTTGTATCATAGTTGCCGTAACTAACGTTTTGAAACAAAAACTCATGGGTATTTGACAAATTTTCGGTTCGCTTTCTCATGGAAAATGAATAGATCTCTCTTATTTCCTTGTAAAGACGTACTGTAATTTTAGATCAGTACATTAAATGTATATGTGACAGGTGAGGTCAAGGTCAAATATAATATGACCAGGTAATATGTCTCTTATAGACAATTCTCAACTTTGAGAAGTAAAAGTCAAACCGACTTGTTGTATGAACTCCGATATTTCGGATATGTGTCAATATGAATGACAGACTTCTAAAATGTGTGTGTGATCGTATAGTTTTCTGATTCGTATCGCTATGATTTTGGCCCTGGCCAGCTCACAATTTAGAGCCCATATCGCCCTTCTGAATTGTATTTGAGAATATGAACTTCAAATGACTTGAACTAAGTTTCAATATTTTAATATAACATGATGATAAATGAGGCAACGAGATGAAGTACAAAAATATGTGTAACACGTGTAGACACTATCACAGTACAGAATAATCAAAAATCATCCCCCCTTCCCATAATGTACGGACGGACGTATAATCAGTAAGGCTATAACTACATGACTTATAAACTACCGGGTACCTGACTGAGTCTGAGTGAGTGAGGACCCTAACAATAATTTCTATCTTTTAGACATTCATGCCGAAATAAAGTAAACTAGAGTAAAGAGAGGGAATGGTGAACTTGTTGCAAACTTACGGTCGCTTACAAGCACACGCCGCTCCACAAGGTGCAGGGGTTTATATACTCGCTCAGTCTATAGTAATCAATTAACCAATGAAAACATCGGTAAAGTAATCTACCCCGGTATCTACCAATCATGGACAAGATTACAAAACGAGAAGAAATAACGAGTAAAATGGCGCTAGATTCAAGGTAAACAAAATAGACCCATCGGAATGTATAATTTAGCTACCAAAGAACCCGGTATATATCGAATGTGACGACATACGTATGTATGTACTATAAATATAACATGTGTAAAATAACGAATGAGATCTTTTAACATGAGTTAACGGACTTAGCCGAATGTAAACAAGTTATAAATCAATACGCTTTGGTCAACTAGAAACATGTGACAGATTGCGACCGTCACATATATATCCCTGACACCATCGTTGGAAACCCACGTTCGGTCACGCAAGCTCTCCTGTGGGTCATATCAGCAGAATTTTCGCTGGATAGCATTATAAAAATCTAATGCGATTACTTGTCAGTGAATTAGCCATTTAAAGCCACTATGTAAGCAATATTGTTTTGTAACTCCTAAAGTTAAGTATAGGATAAAGACCGAGTTGAGGTCTGTATGAAGGTTAGATGCCCAAGGAGAGAACAGGGTGGTGTTTAAAGACCGAGGCCGAAGGCCGAGGTCTTTAAACACCACCCTGTTCTCTCCGAGGGCATCTAACCTTCATACAGACCTCAACGAGGTCTTTATCCGACTTACAAACCGCAGATTTTCTTCAATTTTTCGAAAAATAAAAATCTAAATATTTAGTACACCCCTGCGTTTCAAAATGAAATTGACCATGCAAATTATCGGGTGGAAATATGCAACGGTAACGATTATTAGGCCATAGAAGTGAAATAATTTGTTATACATCCCGATGAATTTCTGAAAGGTACCCTGTGATCGGTCAAAGAAGAAAAATGAGTTTTATTTCCATTAAAGTTTTTAAATATGTGATAACATTATTGCAAATAGAGATAAGGAAAGATTTTCTAATCAAGTGAGGATAGTATTCCTTCATTTTGACCATCACGTTCCTCAATATACATATGTATTTGAAAAGCATTTAGAATAATTGGTTTTCAAGAATCGCTATAGGGATCTAGATTGATTTGAAATGGCATTTTGGGGTTTTCGGGATAGAAGAGTCTATTCTTTTTCTGTTAACATTTCTTATAAAAGGATGTCTTAGGCGGACTTGAAACACAATATTTTCTATACTATGGCTGAATACTCATTATAATCAAAACAATTCACGCCCGCGACTGAAATAATTTTCTTTTCTCCGCCCCTCATTGTTTTTTATTGACCTCCACACTTCATTGAACGTTCATAAAACCTTGTATATTTAGAATCGTCCGCGGTCTTTATGAAATAAAATGACCGATGAATAACAAAAGAATCACATTTGAAGGTTTGTAAGAAATATTAATCACTGTCAACATTATCATGATTATTTAGGGCATCTTTTGTTGATGGAAAAATAAAATAGATGATATTTTGCTATCGATAACAAATTAACCGACAAGTACTCACATAAGAAAATTCTGTCGTTATGACCCACGGGAGGTGAGCTTGCGTGTCCAAGCGTGGGTTTCCGACAATGGTCAAACACCAGACATAAGTACGAAAGATCCCACTATCAAATTTTGAGGAGCTCAAGTAAATCAACTCTATATAGCAGAAACATAATCTTTTTTTTCTCTGCAATATGTACGAAAGATCTCAGTAACAGGTAAGAAAGATCCCGTATGAAAAATCTCGGTACAAACAGGAATAGGTACAAACATGACGAAAGATCCTGGAACCATTCTTCAGGGGCGGATACAGGATATGATTTGAGTTGGGGGGGGGGGGGGGGGAACGTGAAAAACGGATAGGGTCTTTAGGGCCACCTAGCATTTTCATAGCTGCAAACCAATGTCAGATTTAAAAAGAAATTGTTCATGATTTTATTTCTTAGCTTTTTTAAGTATTATAGGTAGGGCTCGGCCGATCCCATGATGGGTTGATCCAATGCGTATTGCAGTATCAATCTCTTCAAAACAAGCGTACATAATTTGCTCCCCCTTGTTGGATCTCAAATAAAATTTTTTATATTTCACACAATTCTCTGAGCACCATCTAGCATGTCGAGTGAGCATTCAAAATTTATGTCTCTTGATAGTTTGTCATCACTAGCCAATTAATCAGCACACATATTTCGATAGTTTTCATTTGATTGTGCTACATAATCAAGTAACTGACATATCTATGAAACATAAGAAGGTATTGCTAAATATTTTACGCCAGCGTCTTCGGCAGATTTCTGTGGGCGTGTCCGTTTTATTTTCGAACCTTCGCTTCGTATGCTAATCAGGACACTTAAGGTCGATTCTCATTGGTCCAGTGGTTTTGTACATTTGTCTTGAGAAGATGCATGATATCTTACCCTTCCTTATCATAATAAGTGTTGTTTTGAATATTTTGATGTGTCAGCACTTCAGAGAATGACTATTCATCACCAATAAGCCCTTTTCACATAACTGCGGTCCAGTTGTTTTGGACGGCAAAATAAGTATCTTTCCCGCAATATGACGTCAAGGACAATCAGTTTTTAACTGTGACGTAATGAGTTTCGGTACTTGCCGTCCACAAAATACTAGTCGCGCAGTTACGTGAAAAAGGCTTATTGCTTGAATAAATCGCGTCATCATTTTTTTCAATAACAAGGGGCGTGTCTTTATTCAAGAACACGAACAGTTAGAATGGCTAGTTCCGAAGAGTCCAATGGGGTTGTAGTTCAATGTGTTCAAGGAGGGAGATAACTCTTGCCAATTTGGAGGAAATATTGTTATGTGGGAACATTCAGACTGATTATATAAAAATTTTAGATCTGAAACATTGAAATTTAATTTTGGATTCCTCTTTGTAGTGTTGATGGATCTCCACCTTACTACATGTACACGATGATACTCAGTGGTCACTGGTACGTCACTGGTATGTTGGACTTTTGGCTTCTAAAAGGATGCCCTTTCTGTAAAAGATGCTGCACAATATACATGAAGGATGGTATGCCAATATTATTTTTTTCAATTGGTAAACAGATTCTCTTTTTTCTGTGTACATGAGATTTGTATATACATGTACTTGTCTTTCATACAAAATTGATGTCAAAACACACTTATACAATCCCCCCCCCCCCCTTGTGACATGATAAAATGCAATATACAACCAATATTTTCAATATTATACTTTTCAATCATAAAAATCAGTCTGTTCTTTGAAATCTACACTTATATGCACACCAACTTAATAATTACTTATAGATTCAGGTAGGTCTAATCTTTCTAGAATGTGACAAAGTATTTAAGCTTGAAATCTGATTTTATTTACATTTTACAGGTCATCATTTTGCTGTCACTAGGTAGAGGATGACTGGCATGAACCTTTGCCATGTTTGCAATGAAAATGTTATCTAGTTTAAGATAGCAGTAAGTACATTACAGTACGTACATGATACTTTGATGGGTTTTCGTAAGGGCTGTCACGGTTAACTGAAAATTTGGTTACCCTCGGTTCATGCTTGGTCGGTTCGATTTGAATCGTACTTTACAGAGTTCGCTTTTGGTCTGTCTGTATGTCTGTCTGTTTGTCCGCAAAAACTTTAACCTTGGGCATAACTTTTGAATGGTAAGTGATAGGGTTTTCATATTTCACATGTGCATTTCTTGTGGCAAGACCTTTCCATGGATACCAAAATTTTTTACCTTGTGACCTTGACCTTTGAGTTTGACCTACTTTTGAAAAAGCTTTAACCTTGGGTGTAACTTTTGAATGTTAAGTGATAGGGCTTTGATATTTCACATGTGTATTCCTTGTGACACGACCTTTCCATGGATACCAAAAATGGTTACAAATTTGTAACATACTGACATTATGTGGATTTTTTACTTTGAAGTTATCAAATCAATTTTCAACACATGCATAATATAATCAATGTTGTCAAGGGACATATATCACATGTAAACAGAATTTAAGGAATTATATCTTGATTAATAGGAATTACCCAGTCTGTTGTCCATCTATCATACAATCATTTATGTTTTATAACTTTTTATCCCTTTCATAAATTTAGATAATACATGTATAGTCACAAAGTTGATGCCCAGAACCCAAGGATGTGTCATGTTCATATCTGGAAGGCCAAATTGAAGAGAAATGTTGAAATCTTGTCTCATTACTCTCTGATATCAAAATTTTGGGCTCGACTTTAGAGTTTGACCACCTTCTTTTTAAAACTAACCTTGGACATAACTTTTGAATGATAAGTTACAGGGCTTTCATAGTTCATTTGACAGTGTATTTCTAGTGATAAGACCATTCTAAAAATTCCTAGTGATACCAATTGTCTTGACCTAGTGACCTTTGCCTGGAAGTTTTGCATACTTTTCAGACTACAGCTATTATTGTAGATGACAGAAGTACATTAATGTTTCATAAACATATATTGTTTTTCCTCTTCATGATTTTTGAAATTATGTCCAAGAATAGTGTCTTTTATTTTACTCAGATTTTGAAAATAGGTTTCACATCTAGACAAAATGGAAATATAGGAAAATGCTGTTAGGCTACTCTTTTCCTTTGTATGTGTTTCTTGCTACATTTTGATATATAGATTTATTACATGATTATTAATATAAAAATTAAATACTTGTTTCATTCTACATTATTTGGTCTTTTTTCAGTAACATAAGGCAATGTAGATGAAAAATAATTTGCTGATATCAAGATATTCTTGCTATTTGGGGATGCATTGAAAACTCGTTAACTTTTGAGTTTCTACATCAGTACATGGTTTTCAAAACCTTCTGCTGGTTTATTCTGTAATCACACTTGAAGCATTAGTTCCTCGCAATTTACACACTATGTAAACTTTAGAACATCAAGGTTACAAATAGTTTACGCTAGTTTCAACAAGATTACACATTTGGAAACTTTTATACACATGGTTTCCAAATGGTTTACGCAAGTCTAAACATGATATTGTAAGATTCCAAATGGTTTACGCAAGTCTGAACTTGATATTGAAAGATTCCAAATGGTTTACGCAAGACTGAACTTGATATTGTAAGATTCCAAATGGTTTACGCAAGACTCAAGTAAGATTCCAAATGGTTTACGCAAGTCTGAACTTGATTTTGTAAGATTCCAAATGGTTTACGCAAGACTGTACTTGATGTTGTAAGATTCCAAATGGTTTACGCAAGACTCAAGTAAGATTCCAAATGGTTTACGCAAGACTGAACTTGATATAGTAAGATTCCAAATGGTTTACACACTGCATAAACCAGCGTTTATTCAGATTCCAAATGGTTTACGCAAGTTTCAACAAGATTACACATTTGAAAACTTTTATAACGTCAGTTTCTATATGGTTTACGCTAGCCTGAACTTGATATTGAAAGATTCCAAATGGTTTACGCAATGCGTAAACTTGTGTTGATTCAGATTCCAAATAGTTTACGCATGTTTCCATATGGTTTACGCAAGCAGAACCTTTATATCATAAAACGGCAATCAAGTTTACGTAAGGTAAAATATGCGTAAACTATCTGGAATCCTGAAGTTTCAATTGATTACGCAAGTTGGTGCCTTTAAGTTTCAGTTGCGGAAACTTGATGGAAATTACAAGATTACGCTTGTGTAAACCATTTGGAATTTGAGCGGGTAGTCGGGTTACGCAAAGCGTAAACTTGAGTTTCAGCGACGGAATCCTTGCGTAAACTATATGGAAACTTCAGGTTTCCGCAAAGTTTCCATATAGTTTACGCATTGCGTAAACTTGTTTTTTCACCCAGTGGGCCCGTGGGTACCAATTGCGCACCACTGCTTGTGGACATTTTTCATATGCATACGAAGCTGTCTTCAGCCAGACCTTGCTATAGGCGAAAGCACCTCGCATCTCAATTCAATATTACCCTCAGATACATAGATGTCGTGTTAACCATTACTAATCCCAATTTTAAGGATCATCTATATGAACATAAGACAAAAGAGATAATTTTGGATTCAACATAGTAAATTTTCCCTGGCTTGACGGTGATGTTCCTAGATTACCGTCATACGGTATCTACATATCACAGCTCATCCGCTATGCTAGAACATGCACTGAATGTTTTGGATTACAAAATAAATTTAGGTCAACGTATTCGCTTTCATAAACTAGTAAAGACTTTCTGGAAATTTTACAAAAATTATTGTTAATTTTTTTTATTAAATTCGGACCCATAGAGGCAACAGACTATATTACTTTGGGTATTTCACAACCTGCATTTTATGTTGACATATATAACAAGATATGAAGGATCAAAGGTAGAAAGAATTACCATCGAAATTATATTAGAATTATCAAACGCCTTTTATACCCTAGATATAATCCTTCTGTCACCAGACGGACACTTGGCTTTGTACTGGATCAATCTACAGCCTTGTACCAGCGCATTCTTAAGAATTGCACTCTGACTGACTGTGACGACAGGACTCCACAACGGGCCCTGTCCAAACCTCTTTTGAGATGACAGGGCCTCGATCACCAGCCTCTTTGAATATTAGCTGGACTCCTCAGATGATAACATGTATGAGCTCGCTACAGCCGGCAGAGCGCTGACTGTATTTCGCACGCCTTCTGTTTTTATATCCATTTACATATCCATATGTGTGTTTCTTTGACCCCTGCGTCATGCGGTCTGTTTGTATGGACATCTTACAGTGAGGAGGTCATTTTAAACCACTATTGTGCGTTCTTCGAGACTTCTGGATATCGGAAAAGTAGGAGGGTTGTGTGCACGCAATCCGGATATTCATACCGTCTGCATCTGGCATGACAGATGGCCGTTCTAAGTCGGCATCGATTGCCAATTGGTCTCGTTGGTTTGATGTTTCTATGTGAATTTTGCTGTTCCATGTAACTTTGCGTCTCTTTCTGATTGTGTCTGCTCTGTGTACTGCATTGGATGTTTTGGAGTTTTGCAGTGGGTGCTGCTACCGGGTGTTGTTGAAGATCCCTTCCTTTCCTTTATGAAATATATCCTCATGAACTAGAGATCAAGGAAACAACCGTGCGCGACTGATCGGCTTCGTACTTGGTACTTTCGACGCAAACGGCCTTTTGGATACCTAACTGTATGACAAGCGTGATGATTTAAGCTTCCACATAACTTTCTCCTGCTAATAAATGTTCCAAATATGAAAATTTCATCGTTGAGCCAGAGGGCTTGCAAAGAAAACCTTCTTGTTCAGGTTTGTAATACACGACGGCTGAAATCATCATGGTGGAAGTTCTTCAGTCGCTACGGAGATATAATGAAAGCATATCAGATCCCTCTTTCCAGAATTATCAGTGACAGTCTGGATTGCGATTGAATGGCAGACAGACAGATGTGAAGTTAACGCAATATACCACATAATTCTGACTTTCTATCGCGCAGAACAATCTTAATATTGAGATCAGGACTCCCCTAGGGCACATGTACATGTAGCCAAGTTCGGTCAACTTCGGTTGATCGTCTGTCTCTTCAACGCATTCGAAAATTTTTGTTACCAAATTTCTTAAAATTTCTTAAATGTAGGTCCTGTAGCATCATATCCCACCCATCCTGCTTAATCTTTCGGTACATTTTTAACATAATAATTTTCATACTATTTGGCAATATTATATTGTTTAGATTGAGGATCACTGACGAGGGTTAAGTACCTGAAACGTGCATGTTTAGTCCATGCTGCGAATTGATCTGTTCTTAAATGATGCAATCGAATTTGAAGGCGTCTAACATTAGAAAGCGATTTTTTAGTTTTTACATAATGTGCAATATCGATATTATGTAAAATTCTCCACCAATATTACAAGAGAATACATCCATACCAGCCCATAAAGATACAACAATAACTGCACATAATTATGTAAAGACAGCGTAAACTCTAACACAAAAATATGTACACTATCGTCAATATCGTATAATGGCCCTCAACGACCAGCCAATCAGAAACTAGCGACCCAGAACAAGAAATCAGAGGTTATCCCATAATTGTTTGCATGTGGTACAATGCCTTTAAATTACGTTTTTGGAACAAATTGCATCACACCGTCAAACGGAGGAAGAAAATGCAATGATTGTCCAGAATGCGAAGGGGTCGTATGAGCAGCTACACTGCTTGTCTGACTTAGAGCTTGTGGAAGTAAAATGCATTTCGTTCTTCCTTGTTTTGTTGATCACAAAATCTTTGTTATACTAAATCATTTATATAACCTCACTCCCATATCGGGAGTTCGCTTCTTTTCATATGGTGGAGGTTTTTATTTGTTTGCGTTGGTTCATGTTTTATCCTGAATTTGTATGCCTTTGGTTTCTGATTTTCTGAATTATCGATTTTGTGCTGTATACAGGGAAATGGTCATTATCCATATTTGTCATTGACGGACAAAATGCTTCCATATCACAATGTTTGAAATTATCAGAAAAGATACAGAAGATAAAGAAAAAAACCCTTTTTTCAAAATTATTGATGAAAATTTGTCGTCATCTTCAAAATAAGATTTTAAATTTTACTTAGCTGTAATTATGAAGTGTTTAACTCCGTGGTATCGAGGAAATATCTTCTACAAAATATTGCAGTGTATCACTAATCACAAAGTTGGGATGGGGGTATTTAGTTGCCTTTAACTCTAACGTTTTCCAATTGATTTCTATCATACTTTAAAAAAAAAACCCCAAACAAACAAACACATTCACATATCATAATATAGTTTCTTTTTGGTAATTTTTATGTTTGAATTAACATTCTCGAAATTCAAGTGAAAGAATTAGGATTTTCCATTTTACCAATTTATCTTAGAATATGTGCTCATTATCCATGAAGTTGAAATTAGAAAAATCAATTTTATCCCCCCCCCAAATCTTTCAACTTCATTCATCATAATGACATTCATTTCTGTCACCTGGACGATCCATTTCAGCAACTTTCGGATTGAAATACAAACGCGTGCTTGGAATCGTATATATCTACATTCATTAATCGCAAAGATTTTTTGGACATTGGAAAAAGTACTCACCTTCTAACGGACATATGTAAAAGAACGTAAACATGAATTTTAGTATCCATGTATTTCTCATTTTGATACAAAGTTGTAGCTAGCACGCATTCAATTTGAAACAAAGGCTTCCTATGATACAGATTCTGTTACAATTCTTATATACTACTTTCGGAAGTTAAAAAATTAAAAAGAAACAATTCATCAAACGTTGAACACTGTTATGAATTTTGGAATAAATGTTAGCGACGAAATTCCCAACGGTGACATCCAAACGAAACCTTTGTCTGTAAAGATACTAAAAAGACAGGGAAGTCTGAAAGCAATAAGTTGCTACAAATGTTAAACGTCTTTAAATTCAATAGCATCAAAGGCAGGGATGATTGAAAGCAATTTGTTGGTACAAAGACAGGACTTTTTTAAAGGTAGCTGTACAACAAACATACAACTTCTGGTAGATGTGACAGGATATTTATCAAATTACTTTAAATCATATCAGAAAAGAAATGATATCAGAAACTAAATGATATCACAAAAAGAAGTTATATCACAAAAAGAGCGCCTTTTGATATTTTTTTTAATTGAACATTGTGGCGATCGTTTATGAAGATAGTGTCTGATGTGTTATGCTTTTGTCTATGTCTATGTGTGTTTGTTCGCTTTTTCTCGTCTAGTGAGAGTGCGTTTAGCTGTTGGGGGTCTCATCATTGACTCAATTTTGTTTTTGTTTATTTTCAATGCTTTGTATGCATATTTTCTTTCTTCGTGCGTGTTTGAATTTCACTCACTGCTTTACATTATTATGCATAAAAAAGGAAGAGAATGTGTATAATTGACAGATTACCGAAGTCCGATAATGATTGGCTTTTTCATTATAATATCATAATCAATGACTTAAAACATGGTCTGTTTCTACAAGCCTTCATGGGAACACCCAATCGATTATAAGAAATCAAGCCGTTGCGATGTCCACAGCAAGACAAGCCAATAACATTTAAAAAAAAATCTTACCACTTCCAATCCATTCTATGCTCACTTTTGTAATGCTAGAAAGTTCATATTCTACATTTTTATTCTATTCCAATGAAAATTGATTATTAGTCCAGCTGATTCGTGAAAATAAATGGATGAATTGTGCAAATTTTCAGGAAAGCATGAAACTTTGCACAATTGTTCTTTAGGCCATTCTTTACAATATTAGCTAAAGAAATCAAAATGACCGCTGTTTTCAAGATGGCCGCCATTTTTTTTTGAAGAAATATTACCATTCATTTGATCCTTCATTGACGATTTTTTAATCATCAACAGGTCAAGATGAAACGCGTGATTCTTTAGGCCATTCTTTACAATACTAGCTATGGACCCACCTCAAGAAATCAAAATGACCGCTGTTTTCAAGATGGCCGCCATTTTTTTTTTGAAGAAATATTACCATTCATTTGATCATTTATGTATTTTGACCGTTTAAGTTAGGATCAATTGAAAATTATTCATGAAAATGATAGAACCTTCATTGACGATTTTTTAATCATCAACAGGTCAAGATGAAACGCGTGATCTGACGTCATATGACGTTACGTTACTATGTACAAAGAAGTGTTCCACCGTCGCTGTGACAAATCGTAGAAAGGTGAAATTGATATAAAATGAAAGCTTATAAAATGCTCGTGTGTGTGTTGTCAATTTAGTAAATATTTCTGTATAGAATTCAGAGTACTGTTATGTTAGTTGTTATAAAGTATATTTGTACCCTCAATATCTATACATTTGTATGAAGTCCTTGTTTTTTTTTACCTGTATGTACTTATTCAAAAGATATATTTCAAAAAAAAATTTCTTTTATAATAGGATAATACCGAGTTTCTTACGTAAATTGACTGTACCCCATCCCCTTTTCACTAATTGCTCAGACGTTATTTTCTTTAGAAATTATTTATTTTCATTACGTTAGGTAATATTAGTATGGATCAGATTAGTGACAAATGTTTTAAAGGAACATTTTTCGCTCGCATATATCAACCCATTCGTTACTTTCAAGCTACTGAGATAAGTGTAAGTACTTTTAACATGTTAATCCCGATAACCAAACGTGGTAGATAACCGTCTTAAGTCGTCACAGATTGCCCATTGGTTTGTGTGTAGCCTTTCATGTTTAAAGCTTGATGTTCTTAGTTCCTTGCCCCATTTGCGTCTTACATGGATGTTTCAGTGTTTTGCTGTAGGTGCTGCAACAAAGTTCTGTTGGACACCCCCTTGTTTCTCTAATTAAGCTATGGACCAGATCCGCTACGCACCGTTTCTTCATTGTTTTTCACACTGGATAGAAAAAATAGAGACAACGAAACGTAAAACAAAAGTACTGTTTTCATCCCTATGAATCATACATAAAGCATTTTGTAAATCTCACAAATTGCCTGAAATTCTTGATTAACTTCTGGACTGAACATCCTTGCATCATATACATGTGTTTCTATGTCCAACGTTTTATATATTGGGATTGATTTTTTTATTATCGAATTTAGTTGGTTTTGTAGAAGAACCGAATAGGAACAGCCCTTAGATAAATTGCAAAGTTTTTATACTAGTATTTAAAAAGGAAGGAATCTTTGTTGCAGTACCCAAAGCAAAGATTCCTCAAAACCGAAAATCCAAAACACCAATGCAAAAGAAAAGGAAGAGACTACAAGGGAAAAGGAAAAAAACAGCAAACACCACATCAAAAGGTTTTCAAATAAGACACAAAATATAAGATATCAAAATTGTATAAAAGTTACAGTCTTCAATTTGTACTGAGTCGTCTGAAAGCAACTTAGAAGCACACCAACATTCAAAAACAAGCGCAGCAGGTTTTTGCCTTATTCGATTTTAGAACATTCTGCTACGTCTTTCGGTACATCTTTGGACATAATAACTTCCACACTTTTTGGCCATATCATATTGTTTAGATCGATCACTGACAAGGGTTATGTACCCGAATCGTGCATGTCTTGTCCATGCTGCAAATTTATCTGTTCTAAAATTATGTTATTGAATTTGAAAATGTTTTATATCCCGTTGGTATTTGAGTTATCACAGTTGTATATTGTGCGCAATATATGCCAATATAACTATATAAATTAAATATTTTATAGTGATAGATTCTATTTGATATCAAGTACATATGCTATTACTGATCATTATTTATTTATCACAAATTCATTTTAAAGGATAAACAGTCCACATCATTATCATTAAAAGTGCTTGATTTATTCAAAATCAAACATCAATTGTTATTTTAGAATTATTTCAAAAGTCTGAAATTCTGCAATTGATTAAAAAACGTGAGCAAGATATCCTTTTGATACATTTATGACTTCCGATATAGCATCTGAAAGTTTAAAGAGGGGATGGGATGGTCAATCCCGATAACTTAAGGATATTCATTTAAGTTATCTACTAAGTACTTGGAATAATTACATCTAAAATGACAAATATGAACAATATGGAATTTCACACAAATATGGTTAGTCAGGACCTAAATGTCGAAAAAATGACCATATTTTGCGGCACTTTTTATTTAATACATTTCCTGTCGATACTTCAAGCCAATCAATAAATTGCTTAGGTAATTTAGTTTAAGTCCATTCTCCTTCAAAATACTACATTATATTGGTATAATTGCAGAGCACCATTTGTGCATTTCAATAAGCAGATGTCCCATGAGTTGTGCGCAAAGCCGAAGAAAAGGCAACTAAAACTGAATATATATAGAGCTAAATATTAGTACCAACGAATCAGCTAGGGACTTGCCACTCTAACACTCATCCACATATAAGATATACAGAGGTGTAAACACTAAATCGTATAAAAGGAAAGGCCGTCTTGGTTCGAATCCTGATGAGGTTCCCGTGATCGAAAAGGCTCAGATGCCCAAAACCGTTGCGGCCCTTTTTATAATTAGTCAGACTTTTACTGGAAACATCTCCCAAACTTCGTTGTTATCGTACTGCCTTTAACAGACAAGACCAAGGAACGGAAACCAAACAGATTGTAATGGTCCGAGTCAGCAGAAGATGTTTTTAAAGTTTGAAACAAGCTTTGTGAAATTACCCATTCTCAAGTTGCCTGTCATTTTGGTGCATTTTAGACATCATAATTTTCAAACGTTTTGGCCATAGTACACTGTTAAGATTGGGGATCACTGACGAGGGTTAAAATAAGGGAGGGAAGGGGATCTCCTACAAGACCCTATTGCAGCACCAACAGTAAAACACGAAAACACCCGATCCGAAAACACTAAAGACGAGCATACCAAGAGACGGAAAAGAGACATACTACATATACTGTAAATATGAAACACAAAAGACTACACATAAACCTACGAGACCAATGGGCAACCGGTGCCGACTTTGGACGGCCATCTGCCAAGCAAGTAGCAAATGGTGTGGTTATCCTGGATTATGTGCGCACAACCCTCTCATTTCTCCAATTACCCAGAGGTCTCCGAGAACGTACACGTGTAGTGTAAAACAACCTCCTCACTGTTAGATGGCCACATCCGACAGTGACCGAAACGTGCATGCCTGGTTCATACAGCATTTTTTTTATTCTTAAATGATGCAATTAAATTTGATGATATTTAACATTGGTCAGATGTTTATTCTTAAAAAGTACTTGTCGCATCGAGGTATCGGTGCTGCGTTGCTTAATTATAGTGGTTATCATACACTTCCAGCTGAAAACAAAGTTAACTAAATTATGCTACTACAAAAAAGGAATGTTTGGCAGTATCGACGTTCCTGCTTAGTCTTTTGGTATATTTTAGACATAATAACTTTAAACCCTTTGGCTATATTACATTGTATAGACTGAGGATCACTGAAGAGGGTTAGTTCCCAAAACGTACTGTTCCATGCTGCAAATGTATCTGCCCTGAAATAATGCTATTGTATTTGAGGACGTCGAACATTTAAATGATATCTGTATGGTGCCGAATTTGTACTAGAAACTGAGCATAAGCCCTTGATAAATTTGCACCAGGAAAAAGTCAAAAACGCTGGGTTGACTCTGTCCTTAGAGCATTACAGGTTTAGACTCATGTCTTTAAAGGGCAAGGAAAACGTTGGCGCAGACTAAATTTAGCCAAATTTAGCCAGAATGCTATGTATAGATAAGATTTATTAGCTATTTGGTTCAATTGCTTGAGCATATTACCTACATGTATGCGAGTTTCGAGCTTCATCGGATTTCAACTGCTCTCCTTGTGGGCATGTTGTTACATGTACTGGTGACCTTAGTACAGTCATGAACGACAAGTTGAGAGTATTATTATGAAAAGGTCCCAACTTACAAATAAGTAAATCTATTACATTGAACGACAATTTCAAAATTATCATGGTCTCGTGTGAGTAATATGCAAGACGTTGGGCAAAGAAAGAAGATGTACAGCTCTATTCCCTTTACGAATGGATAAAATCATCAGATGGTTACTTTTATCTTAAATTCACAACTTACAAGCAGCTGTAAACAGCAGATTCGAGTCTATCTTTAATGACCCTGCTTTTTCCCAAGAGCTTAACTTCCATTATGTCATCACACCAGTAGAGAATGCCTCAAATACATGTAACCACACATTTACTTGAAAAAGGTACTATTTCGAAAGTCTGGATAAAGAGTTGGATTTGAGTTCGACATGACCTTATCCCAACATACAACACAAAATCGATAATTCATATAATCAGAAACCGAAGGCATACAAAATCAGGATAAAATAGGAACCAAAGCAAACAAACAAAAATCTCCACCACATGAAAAGAAGCGAACTCCCAATATGTGAGCGAGACCATGTGCGCAGGAGGAATCAGCATCTCCTGTTTGCATGCAACACCCGTCGCTTCAATTCGGTAGAATTGTCACATCCGGTAACTTTCATTTCGGAAGATACAAGTACAATCAATGGTTGGGTGGTTCAAATGGTCTACAACAGAATATCATTCACCATTCCGGACAGTGAGACATCATATTGTATGGCGAGTTCCCCGTATCGACCATAGAACTTTCTAAGTGACGATGTTAGTCGGTCACAAATGTAATCCTGACTGAGAAGCTTATCTTAAAGACGCCTAGCTCTCAGAACAAAATCTGTATATTTGGTACTTACTACTTACTCCCCAATAAGCCTCTCTGCCTCGGAAATACTAGATAAGCACAAATCAGCTCTCTCTCTTCCTTCGGCTTTGACACAAATAATTTAGATTTACCATACTTATATTTTATACCTAAAATGCACAAATATCCGTACAAACAACTTTTCATCACTGTTTCCTCAAAATGTTCAATCAAATCTGCATCGATCTTACTAACCAAAGTTTCATCTGAAATCAAATCTGGACTTCAAAAATATTGTTCTACAGTATATTCGCGAAGCGGTATTAACCAGATGTATATTTTAAAGAATTCAAAGGAACTTTCCTATATTATCACTTCGTTAAATACAATCATTCAATTTCGGATATAACAATTACTCCAGTTAAGTCATTCCAAAAACTTAAGAATCAAAGTTAAACTGAAATTAAAAAACGCCGCTTACAGGCTGATCTTACCTGGATAACCAAACTGCAAACTGCGTACCCCCTTGGTCTAAATGATCAGATTTACGGACAAGGTAACATTTCTTCGACCTTTTCAAATATTAATGTCTTTTCAGTCTGTCCTAACACTAAAAGGAAGCATAAGTCAATCTCGCGGTAAAAGAAGAAACAAAAAACTCAGAAAAAGAGCTAGAGTACATCGTACCCTCAAAGATCTATATTACCAATATTCGAATAGATAACTACCACAAAAATCCTCATCTTTTTGAAAATCCAATTTTTAAATCTGAAAGATATTTCAAATCCAAGTTACGTAATTTACATGAAAAATATGTCTTCGCGCCTGCAGACAAAGCAGCCAACAACACCATAATTATTTGAAAACGCTACTACATATCAACTTTAGTTTCGGAACTTTCCTCTACTAATACTTATATCGAAAGCAACGAAAGTGTTCCCAATATTTTGAACAAACATAACAGTGAAATTTCTTCTTTTAACATCCCTATTTCTAAATTGGATCTCCCTACAATATACTGTATACCAAAACTTCACAATTCTCCTTACAAGTTTCGATATATTGCTACTACTAGCAACTGCTCAACAACAATTTTGTCTAGAAATCTGAGGTCAGCACTCACGGCTATGAAGGAGCACATGGCAAAATACTATGAAACTGTCATGAACAGGAATGGCGTAAACTTCTTTTTGTCTATTAAAAATTCAGGGGATGTGATTGACAAACTGAAATCAAGAGAATTTAAAGACGTTTAACATTTGAACTACTTGGTGAGTGTCACTGCTGGTGGACTAAGAGTCCCCTTGGGCACAAGTAGCCAAGTTCGATCAACTTTGGTTGAACGTCTGTCTCTTCAACACATTTGAAATTTCCTGTTACAAAATTTCTTGAAATCTCTAAAACGTGGGTCCTGTAGCATCATATCCCACCCAATCTGCTGCGTCTTTTGGTACATTTTTGGACATAATAATATTCATACTTTTTGGCAATATTACATTGTTTAGACTGAGGATCACTGACGAGGGTATAGTACCCGAAACGTGCATGTCTGGTCCATGCTGTAAATTTATCAGGTTTTAAATCATGCTATTGAATTGAAAGACGT
Source organism: Pinctada fucata (assembly GCA_028142955.1). Taxonomy (NCBI): domain Eukaryota; kingdom Metazoa; phylum Mollusca; class Bivalvia; order Pterioida; family Pteriidae; genus Pinctada; species Pinctada fucata. Next base: position 78,084,539 of record AP027102.1, read on the forward strand.
TTAACATCCTTAATGAAGGATACATTTGTGACCGACTAACATCGTAACCGAGGAAGTTCTACGGTCGATTCGGGGAACTCGTCATACACTATGATGTCCCACTGTCCGGAATGGTAAGGGAATACATGTGGTGCTTTTGAGGAACATGTATGTATTTTACCATTAATTACTATAAGTATATCGTTTTGTTGTAAGTTCGTTCAGTATTTTGTATTAACCTTTTGTACTTTTATGTTTCAAATGATATTTTATCAGTATATGGGTCTATCTTTAATCCTCAGTGCTATCAAGAAGTACGTCACACGTAATGAAGAGATGTCAAGAGATAAAAAGGTCAATGCCATGTAAGGTATATTTTATGTATTAAGTGTATTTAGGATTGTGTCCCCGGTGTTTTGCTAACTGTTTTGAACATAAAATCACATTTTAGATGAAACAGTTCGGTCGATAGCAAGATCCTAAGATTTTACAAAAAAGAATTGTACAAGTTTGACTAATTGTGATCTTGATCGTACCTTCAATTCATTTTCAAATCAAACCGTTCTAGTCTAGATGTAAAACTAGATGAAACTCAGTAAATCTAGATGTTTCCCTCTAAATGGGACGACAATAACACCCCTCCTCCCGCAACAAGTCTTGAATCTTATGATATGGTCATTATCCATATTTGTCATCCTTGCTACCATTTAACAGATACACAAATGTTGTAAATATTCATTTCATGAGTAATGAGTAAAGGAATGTCTTATTGTATAAAGAAATTTCTACAGAAAAGATATAAGAAGTTTGACATCATAGCGAAACACTTGCTTTTGTTTGGCAAATGTAACCGATCGGTTTGCGAGAAATTGCTTTTATAACCTTGTTTAGAAAATATTCCTTACACATGTGCATCGTGTGCTTTGAATATTACGGTACAGTTCCAATGAATTTCTTTTATCAGTGTCATAGTACTTCACTTGCTTAACTTCAGAAGGCAGGACAGGGTTGGCGGGAGAGGTTGGAGCGAGAAGGGGCGCCGGAAATGGAAGGAAGGGAGGAAAGGGAGTTAGGAAGAGAGAGGAACGGGAGGGGGAAGGGAGAAGGAAGACGGAAAAGGAGGCAATGGAAAATGCCTAACATATGCCCTCCTCATTTAAGGAAGTATCTCATACGCATTTGTGGAACATGAGTAAATGAGAAAAAACTAGAAACAGTAATTACGCAAAGAAAATCCACTTCATTCCTTTAAATCTTAGATTATAATTCTAAATATGAAAACTTGTCGAACCCCCGTACCAACTTTGTATCGAAACCCCGGACCAACATTCGAGTTTCAATTTGAATTGTTCTCTAATTCCTAAATGAAGTTCGCAGAAAATGTTTATAGCTTGTTCCTAGCATAACATAGCGTCAGAAGATGGAGTAGGCTTTCCCTCAACCCATGGGTATGTCCTTTTTCTAATATTTGCAATATTAGATTTGACAATTGCAAGAAATAGTCACCCTCAGAGCGAAAGCAATGCAAATGCACCGTGCTCGCGGTCCAACTCCACCAAACCCCCTTATGTTGGTATGGACATGGTGTAGTAGATCGATTAATATATATCGTACTGTAAACCCCGAAATGCGCAATAGGTTTTAGATTCAAGCAAAGTTTTAATCGTTCAAATGACAACTTTCATCTGAATAATTTTTTCTTAAATTTAAATATGTTGTAGATTGGTGTATCACTTCCTTTTTTCCGCATAGAAATGGGATGCCGATGGTATTCTGTCGATAGATTATCTCCAAAAAGGTCAAACAATCCATAGAACATACTATGGTTAACTTCTGACACAGTTAAGGGAAAATATCAAACTTAAGCGCAACGGAAAGCTCACTAGTTAAAGGTGTGTTGTTCCATTAGGACAATGCTCCTGTTCACAAGTCTGTCACTGTCATGGATGCAATTCATGATCGTAGCTTTAATTTCATTGAGCATCCGCCTTATTAGCCTGATCTTGCTCCATCAGACTTTCATCTATTCCAAAAAAATCTGAAAGCAGCTATTTCTGGCACCCACTTTCAATCCGATGATGACGTCATACTTGCAGTGGACGGCTTTCTGACAAGTCAAGATAAGTTCTTTGAAAGTGGTATTTATGCCCTTAAACGCCGGTTGCACAAGTGTATAGATGTTGAAAGGGATTATGTAGAAAAATAATTCAAAATGTCTGATAAAATTCAAATTCTTCAATACAGGGCTCACAGCATATCAAACAACCCTCGTAGTATTGAAATATCAATGTGTTGTTGTGGTTTTTTTTTCAATAAATCGTCCAAAGTGCTTTACAGTGATCCTTAGTTCAGTAGTGTTTCGGTTAGTTTGAATACACCTGTAGGCAGGGGACGAATGTTTCTATTTAGAAAAAGGAAATTTGTAATTTTGAGCTTGAAATCGTCACGTCATATATAATAATTGTAATATTCAAGTGACCATGACATGACATGAAATCTAAATATGAAGCGGAATTAACGCATTCAGTGGTTTCTTTCACCTCTAGTTCAAACGGATACATAGTGCTAAGGTAATTAGGAAAAATTAATTATTTATTTAGCGCACGTCATCGATATCTGACTGTAAAATTGACTTTGAGTGCTAGGTTTTTCTTTCCATGAGAGACCAAAGACTGAAAAACTCGGCTTTCATATGGGTATAGAAAAATATCAACAAGAAGTGGAACACAATTGTTTTCCATCGGAACTCCCAAAATTTGCTGAAATTTCATTCCTCTAAACACCACAAATATGTTGTCGATCAGACAGTTCAACATTTTAATTAACTTTTCTTAAGTAAATCTAAAATTGGAGTCAGAATTTTATTTTCTCAGCCAAAATAGATTTATTGTACCGATACGAATAAAGTTACATTTCACAGTAGAGATGAGAGTAACGATGTAAAAGCACTCAGCCGATACTATGACAAATATGGAAAATTACCATATTCCTGTATACAACACAAAATCGCCAATTCAGAAAATCAGAAACCAAAGACATACAAAATCAGGATAAAACAGGAACCAAAGCAAACAAACAAAAATCCCCACCATATGAAAATAAGCGAACTCCCGATATGGGAGTGAGATTAGGTGTCCAGGAAGGGTAAGCATATCCTGCTTGCATGCAACACCCCCGCTTCAATTCGGTAGAACTGTCACATCCGGTGACTTCCATTTCGGAAGACACAGAGTACAATCTTTGGTTGGATGGTTCAAATTCTATGACAGAATATCATCCACCATTCTGGAAAGTGGGACATCAAAACTTGAAAGCCAAGCAGGGGATGCTTACTCCTCCCTGGAACCTGGTCCCAGCTCTAGCTTGCTAGGGGTCCATCGCTACTTAATTTGGTTTTCTATTGTGAGTGCTGTTTAGATTATTGTCAGGATCTTCTTTAACTCATTTATGTGACACTTATGCCCTTTGCCGTGTGGACCTCGTAAAAAAGTTACCCGCACGGGGTTTGACAGTAAGTGTTTTGAATATTTTCCCTGACATGGTCGCCATAACACTTTCTATATCGACATAACTCAGACAGTGCGTATATTTTACATACATTTTTCATATTCGTAGTTGAACATCGACGACGGGTGCGGCTAGCAAAACAGGGGATGCTTACTCCTCCCGGGCAACTGGTCCAAACTCTAGCTTGCTAGGGGTCCGTCGATGCTCAGTTGTGTGCTCTATTGTGAGTTTTCTTGAGATTATCGTCAGGATCTTCTTTAACTCATTTATGTCACAATTATGCCCTTTGCCGTGTGGAGCTCGTAAAAAAGGTCCCCGCGAGGGGTTTGACAGTAAGAGTTTTGAATATTTTCCCTGACATGGTCGCCATAGCACTTTCTATATAGACATAACTTCAGACAGTGCATATATTTTAGATATTGTTTTCATTTTCGTAGGTGAACATCGACGGCAGGTGCGGCTAGCCAAACCGGGGATGCTTAGTCCTCCCGGGCACCTGGTTCCACCTCTAGCTTGCTAGGGGTCCGTCGATGCTCTATTTGGTGCTCAGGATCTTCTATAACTCATCATAGTGTATGACGAGTTCCTCATATCGACCGTAGAACTTCCTCAGTGACGATGTTAGTCGGTCACAAACATATCCCTGACTGAGAATCTTATCTAAAAGACGCCTAGCTCTAAGAACAAAATCCGTATTTGTGGTACTTGCTCTTGCTCATCGCGTATCGCAACTGAGATATGAACACGCCATAAGAATGCGATGAAGGGATGTTGCTACTCAGAAAAGGAAAGTTTGTAATGCTGAAATTGAAGTCGTCACGTTTGCCATAGAGTGAGGTGTTCATGTGACCATCAATGTCGTAGAACAACATTATGTCCAAATAGGATGCTGAATTATTTGTCTCTCTAGTTTCTTTGACTTCAATCTCCGAAGGATAGATACTGCTGAGGTAATCCGCGAATTTTGGATTATTGTTGGACAACGCTTCGTCTATGTATCTGTAAGTGAATTTAAAGTCAGAAGCTAAGTATCTTTTCCCTTCAGAGACCAAAGATTAAATGAATTCAGCTTCGTACGAGTAAAGGAAAATATCGGCAAGGAGTGGGGCACAATTGGTCCCCAATGGAATTCCGACAGTTTGCTGGAAGACCTTTCCTCCAAACTCCACAAAAATGTTGTTGATCAGAAAGTTTCACATCTGAATAATATATGTTTCAGTGTACTTAGGGGCCTCTGCGTTTTGCGGTTTTGTTTGTGTGAGATCATCCTACAGTAAAGGAGGTTGTTTTACACCACAATTGTACGTTCTTCGAGACCTCTGGGTAATTGAAGAAGTGAGAGGGTTGTGCGGACGTAATCCAGGTTAATCACACCATTTGCTACTCGCATGGCAAATGGCAGTCCAAAGTCGGTACCGGTTGCCCATTGGTCTCGTCGGTTTTTGTGTATATATATGTCTTTTGTGCTTGATATTTACATGTCGTATGTCTCTTTTTCGTCTCATAGTATTCTCGTCTTTAGTGTTTTTGCATCGGGTGTTTGGTGTTTTGCTGTTGATGCTGCAACAGGGTCTTGTTGGAGATCCCCTCCTTTCTTTTATTTTCAGAATCGGATCTTTCTTTTACAAAGTAGGTTTTGTCATAGTTACCAACAATAAATTTGTATTTGCGATTGCGATTGGTATACCATAATACCACATCGTATTTGAGTTTACCGCTTCAATGCTGTCTGTTGTACAACTTTCATATATGGCAGTTATCGCAGTTGCCGCTCTTATAAGTTAAATTGCGGCAGTATTTTCCTTGAAAGTTGGGATTTCCAGCGGGCACATTATAAATTAATAAGTGCAGGAGGGGTTAAAAGCATTGTGTGCCATAATGATCAAACTTCAAAGGAGAGTTTGGTGATTCCAATATTGATGTTTCAATCAGCTTAATTATTTTTCCCAACTTGTTTTGAGTTTGTTCTTGATCAATAGATTTAATATCAGGTATTTCTGAAACTAAAGACTGTATTTACAAGGAGGTGAACATTCCAGCAATTATTGCAGTTTTAAAACCCCTCGGACTATCTGGCTACAAATCATTTTAAATCCATGCCGCACGGATTGAAAATACGGAAACGTCTGATTAAAGTATTTTATAAATGAGTTAAAGAAGATCCTGACAATAATCTCAACGGCACTCACAACAGAGCACACAACTGAGCATCGACGGACCCCTAGCAAGCTAGAGGTGGGACCAGGTGCCCGGGAGGAATAAGCATCCCCGGTTTGGATAGCCGCACCTGCCATCGATTTTCAAGCACGAAAATGAAAACAATATTTAAAATACATGCACTATCTGATGTTGTGTATGCAGAAAGTAATATGGCGATCATGGCAGGGGAAATATTCAAAACACTAACTGTCAAACCCCTCGCGTGGAACTTTTTTACGAGTTCCACACGGCAAAGGGCATAAGTATGACACAAATGAGTTTAAGAAGACCCTGACAATGATCTCAACAATCGCAATAGAGCACAAAATTGAGCATCGACGGCCCCTAGCAAGCTAGAGGTGGGACCAGGTGCCCGGGAGGAGTAAGCATCCCCGGTTTGGATAGCCGCAACCGCCATCGAAGTTCTCGACAATATCTAAAATACATGCACTGTCTGATGTTGTCTATACAGAAAGTGCTATGGCGATCATGTCACGGAAAAATATTCAAAACACTGTCAAACCCTTCGCGATGAACTTTTTTACGAGCTCCACACGGCAAAGGGCATAAGTATGACACAAATGAGTTAAAGAAGATGTATCATCTATCCAACAAACAAACTGCGTAACATCGAGTAGCTTGAAATACGTTCCTTACTTGTTTTCTAATTCTACCACCAATATATGATAAGGCGCCCATCGTTCTATTATTTTGGATTCTTTCATTGAGAGTAATCAATAAGCTCTGTATAGCAGGTCCCGTCTATGATTTTGAGTAAATTAGATATTAGGTACTGGGATCAGAAATTTTGTAGGACTCCATTGATTTTTTTCTTTTCTTTTTTTTTTTATCTCTTTTATTTTAAAGGAAGAGGTTGGGGGTTTAAGTGGTGGCCATTACATCATCCAGTTGTCTAGAAGATGTAAAATCCATTGAGTCGGAACCAAGTGATTGGGAAGGAAATTTTGTGAATGGCTTAATTGGACATTTTAAATGGTTTTCAATATTCCAATAGGATACATGTATTTCTTTAGAAGTACCAAGATTTCAATTGGCCATACTGCAAGCTATTGGGACAATAGCGCATGGCCTTGTCCTTCCCAGGGACCCCATGCCATGCACCCCTTTATGCTACACAAAAAAAAATCGGTGGAGCATATAATAGCCGTCGTGTCAGTCCGTTTGTCTGTTTGTCCGTCCGACCGAGCTCATATCTCTTAAGGCATGTCATTTCTGTAGTAAGGAATTTCAACGATTTTATGAATGTAAACGTCTTCATATTGAATAGCATAATTCAAGAACAGATAAATTGGCAGCATGGACCAGACATGCACGTTTCAGGTACTTAACCCTCGTCATTGATCCTCAAATCTAAACAATTTAATATGCCAAAAAAGTATGAAAGTTACAATGTCGAAAAAGCGTACCGAAAGACGTAGCAGAATGGGTGGGATATGATGACAAATATGGATAATGACCATATCCCTGTATACAGCATAAAAGCGATAATTCAGAAAATCAGAAACCGAAGGCATACAATTCAGGACAAAACAGGCACCACAGCAGACAAACAAAAACCTCTAACATATGAAAAAAAGCGATTTCCCGATATGGGAGTGAGACCAGGTGCCCAGGAAGAGTAAGCATCTCCTGCTTGCATGCAACATCCGCCGCTTCAATTCGGTAGAACTGTCACATCCGGTGACTTCCATTTCGGAAGACATAGAGTACAATCTTTGGTTGGATGGCTCAAATGGTCTATGACAGAATATCATCCACCATTCTGGAGAATGGGACATCATAGTTTATGACGAGTTCCCCATATCAACCGTAGAACTTCCTCAGTGACGATGTTAGTCGGTCATATATATATCCCTGACTGAGAAGCTTATCTGAGAGACGCCTAGCTCTCAGAACAAAATCCGTATATTTGGTACTTGCTCTGGCATAGCGTATCAACTGAGATATGAACAAGCCATAAGCTGGCGATGAAGGGATGTTGCTACTCAGAAAAGGGAAGTTTGTTATGCTGAAATTGAAGTCGTCACGTTTGTCACGCTTGTCATAGAGTGAGATGTTCATGTGACCATCAGTGTCGTAGGACAACATTATGTCCACATAGGATGCTGAATTATTTGTCTCTTTAGTTTCTTTGACTTCAAGCTCCGAAGGATAGATACTGCTGAGGTATTCCGCGAATTTTGGATTATTGATGGACAACACATCGTCTATGTATCTGTACGTGAAGTTAAAGTCAGAAGCTAAGTATCTTTTCCCTTCAGAGACCAAAGATTGAATGAATTCAGCTTTGTACGAGTAAAGAAAAATGCTACGGGACCCACGTTTTAGAAATTTCAAGAAATTTTGATAACATAAGTTTTAGAATGCGTTGAAGAAACGATCATTCTAAGTTGATCGAACTTGGCAACATATGCTCTCGGGGACTCCTGGTGGTAAAATGTTAAACGTCTTCATATTGAATAGCATCATTCAAGAACAGATAAATTGGCAGCATGGACCAGACATGCACGTTTCGGGTACTTAACCCTCTTCAGTGATCCTAAAATCTAAACAATGTGACATGCCAAAAAAGTTACTATGTCGAAAAAGCGTACCGAAAGACGTAGCAGGATGGATGGGATATGATGCTACAGGACCCACGTTTTCAAGAAATTTTGATAACCATATTTAATCAAAGAATTCATGTCAATGAATCATTTCATAGAAAAGCTAATAGGTCGTTGTGAAAATCAAGACTTTTGCTTATTTGTGAAAGAGAGTTTAAAATGCTGGAAATGTGTTGCTAAAAATAGCACATTTGTAATGAAAATAGAAAAAGTGTTAAAATGCACTCATTTCATCTTAATTTTAGTTTTCTATGTTAGCATACAATAAAGCAGGTTAGCAACTTTGTACAAAACAACATAAGTACCAAATTTACAGATCATTTAAACTTTTCTCAATTTTATACAAAAATTACGAAAATCGACTAGTTTTAGGTCAAAATATCAGAGATACGGAATTTCAATGATTTTTTCAAACACACAGTAAAGTGTGCTCCTGTGAAAGACTGTTCATAATATTGAAGAGAAGTATATGTCCGTGTTGAAATAAGAGAGAACAAACAATCAAGAATAGTGTAATTTTGTGGTTTTCTTGAAAAGTATCAGCGAGGTAAAAATAGCTTATTTCGGGTGGAATTTAAACAGGATATAATTTTCCGATATCCTTCAGCTGTACCGCATAAAACATTTTAAGTTAATAATATTCCGCACGTAAAACGAAATTCAGGGCTAATTACTTACGTAAGAGAAATCCGAACTGTTCAAAAGAGTACCTCAAACTCAATCTTTTATAGAAATTACCGCAAAGCATTTTCTAACATATACTTTATTCAGTTAGATCAATTTTCAAACTTAATCACTTTAGGTATATAATGAATTTAAGTATTCCATAGAGTCAGAGATGATTTTTTCCATAACAAATTGAAATGTATATATAATTCAAGCTCAAAGAGTGCTTAAACGGGGATGCGCAAGAATGGTCTTATATCGTGACGAATGACGCACCTTAAATCCTACATCAGAATTTGATCATATTTCACAAAAATGTTCATTAGGATAGATCCTTTGGGACATATGTCATTTAAGGTCAATTATCAAGGTCAAGGCCATGCCCAGGTAAAGAATAGCTTTTTTCAATGAAAAAAAAAATCATTAAAATTCAGCGTTTTGTCTAAATGGTCTGAAATATGTAAAAATACATAATCATTTAAATATGTTTTGCGATTTTTATTGCGTTGGTGTGAAGATGTATGCCGGAAGTGGGGGTTACACAAAAGTTAAGGTGAATGTATATAAAATATATATATATATAGAAAAATTCAGAAATTATTCAACACTTTATTTCCCAAAACGTTTTAGTGGGTTCTTCAGTGGAAATGTTATGATCATATCGGTAAACATATGACGTTCTGATATGTTTGCCTTTATCATGTTTATGATCATAACATTTCCATTTGTCAACTATTCCAAGAGGACTTGAACTTTATACTACGATGTATAAATAGGCTGCTTATGAGAATGACAACATAGATCCCACTATTGTTTATAGGATAGGCCCCTCAAGATCATTAAAGGTCAATGTCATTTCCAGGCTAAAATAGCTTTTTGCAATAATATTTAAAAATTCATTACAAACCAATGTTTAGTCAAACTGGTCTGAAATTTTAAATAATGATAGAGAAATGCATAATGTTTTACATATGTTACTGACTTTTCAGATTTTTATTGCGTTGATGAGAATTGCTGTGCCGAAAATTGGAAAGGGGATTGTTACACATAACTTAGCTGAATGTATATGTAAAGTGTATATATAGGTTGTTTATAAGAATGTCATCATATAAAACACTATGGTTTGTAGGATAGCCTCTTTAGGACAATGGTCACCTTATGTCATTCCTAAAGGTCAGGGCCATTTTCATTCTGGTATAAAGATTCAAGAAATTTATAAGAAATCTATTTCAATTAAAAATGGAAATAAATTTTTAAAAAGTGGATATTTGTTTTGTTTGTTATAGTTTTTTTTATTAGAAATATTTGCATTGATGAGAATTTATGTAGGAAAAAGAGGAGGTGTATTACACATAACCTAGGGGATAATTTGTACAAACTTCGCAATCTGTTTTGCATAATGTGTGCTTTCAGACAAAGGGTTTCAAGGTCATTTAGGGTTAAAGGTCAAAGTAATCCTGAACGATTAAAGATACTAAGAAAATGAAACCTTGTATCAAAATTGTTGCGTTCGGGGAGCATCCATCAGTTTTCCTGATTGCCTGTATTTTCACTTGTACCAAAATGAACGGACTTGATGACATACTTTCGTCAAGTGCTGTTCGATACCTGCAAATTGACTGGATCATTAAATGTGTTTTTATCCAATGAAAGTCGATTACATGGTCTACAACTTGAATGAACCATGAACTTACACGTGACGTATTGAAAACGTAAAAAAAAACATGTAAGTATTCAATCATCTGTTCGCAATTTCAATGTTATATTTTGTTTGTAAGCTTCAGTGTCGTAGAGGCATTCTTGACAAGCCAAACATTTTCAACAATATAACGTTGTAGTGAAGAAAGCAAAATATTCACGCGTACCTTTATTTGTGCATGCTTTTTATACAAATATAACTAAGGAGCTGGTAAGATAAGGGCCGGATTTAGCCCTGAAATCACTCGATTATTTCTCGCCGCTGTCCTTCCAATTTAGATAAAAGTTGGTCAGGATAAAAATATAAGGTATTATACGTTTCATAGTAGGTATTTTATTTAAATAAATTTGGTGAAAGATGTTATGATTACGGGTTGAAAATGTAGGGGTGCAGATGACGGAAAACGTCGAATATCGATCGAAAATGGACAAAAAATGCACTTTTGTATCACATTTTTATGTTTATTGTGCTTCTGTTACCTTTTCATGTCAAAATTGGATAAGAGAAATTAATTTTGAGGTTACTTTATCAATAAAATCGGCAAACTCTGCAATCCGGAAACTGAAAAACGGTTTTATTTCGTTCTTCTCAGCCACTGATGTAGCTTTCTGGTGCGAAATACACACGGTGTTGAAATAGACAACTTTCTCATTTATTTCCTTCCAAACGGTTAAATATTTGATCGGAACACACTCTGAATAGATTGTTTCGTGATATAAAAGGAAAAAGATGGCAATTATATCCTTCTTTATCGCTCTAGAGACAAATTTTAAAAATAGTCATCCATCCCCCCTTTTTTGTTTTTCGCCTGTGGGGCATTGTTCCTCCCCTCGCTTCAGAACCCCGCTTAGTCAGAAAGTGTGTTTTATTTTGATATACACATTTGGTGAAAGTGGCATTGTAAAGCGAGGGGGAACGATGTTGTATAAATTCTTTTCCATTGATTTCTGTGTAAAATACGCTTATTTTGACCCAATTATCGGTCTTATTTTAAATAAATCATCCCATCTGACAGCAGATCCATATGTGGACCACGTTACTTGACATTTCTACCGAAAAAAATTCTCAAATTTTGCATTTTGAAATTTCGACTTTTCAGGGCAGATTTTACGCCTTATCTTCACAACTCCTTCATTGAAAATTGTCGATTAATGAATCCAATAACTGTAGGTACAAAAGTATTTTTCAAAATAACAAGTCTATATCTTAAATTCGCACTCACACCCTCATGCTCGATTTCATCATGATTGATTGGTTGTTTAAATTTTGCCTTTCACATAATTCATCAGTTTAATGGTATCTGGAATCACAATGACACCAATAGTAAACACAAGAAAAACAACACCAACACATCCCAGTAATGTAGAAGACATTCTTTCATCTGATGCACTTATTTTTCTTCGTACTTGTTTTGATAGATCTGATTTGTTCAAATACAGAGTCAGCTTAATATCTTGGATGCGCTCCTTCATAGCTTCCAGGACTGCCGGATCATTGAGACTGCCGAAGAAGATATTGCATCCACAGACTTCGCATTCATCAGTTATGTTTTCACTTGATGGAGAAACCAGTGTAGACGTTCTGGATGTCCCTGTCCAGGGTATGAGCATTTCGTGAGAAGAAGTTGTAGAGTCAAATTGTCTTTCCGAATCTTTTCCATCTTGTGTAAACGTTCCTGATTTCCCTGATGTCATTGCAGTTGAACTGCTATCTTGTCTTTCTGAATCTCTGTTTTCTAGTGCAGTCATTCCCAATTTCCCCGATGATATTCCAGGTGAACTGGTGTCTTGACTTTCTAAACCATTTTCATCAAATTGGGTTGTGAAATCATCTACTGACCAGGGTTTGAGTGTTTCATGAGTAGCAGTTGTAGAGACATCTTTATAACGATAAGAAAACAATCATTAATGCATATCTTTATGGAGGTATTCTAAATATAATCTGTTCATAATTATAAGTATATTAAAATCCATTGACATTGAAAGAGAAATGGGTAGAACCGCGAAGCCCGATATTGGCCCTAATTTTGAACATTGCACTTTATAGAATTTTAAACTGTGATTTGGCATTTTGAAACGTTCTCTACTGAATCACGAATCTAATTTTTGTAAACATTGCGTCTATGAATAGCTATTAGCCCTTTGAAAACACAAAAATATGTCATATTTCGCCAAATTGATGCAAAACTACATATTTCTATCAAAAAAGTAAAGGCCGCATTCATTAACTAAGATAGAAAATTTAAATGCGAAAGATTAATCATTACATCTTTTTGTCATAAACGTTTTATCTCAGTTAATGTATGCAGCCACATTGAATTCTTCCATAAAAGACAAATTTCCCAGCGATTTTTGCCATATTAGGCCTAAATAAATTCTGTGCAATTTCTACGTCGACGGCGCGTTTCTGGTACTTTACCCTCGTCAGTCATCCTTAATCTAAACAATGTAATATGGTCAAAGAGTGTGAAAATTACTATGTTTGAAAATGTACCGAAAAAGCTACACTCACCAAGTGGTTCAAATGTTAAACGTCTTCAAATTCAATAGCATCATTTAAGAACAGATGTGCGTGTATACGTGGGTTTATGATTTTTTTGTCATTTTATACAAGTTTCTTTCTTGTTCTTTCTTTCTTTAGTCGTGTCAGGTGTAACTTACGTCACTCTGCAAAATAATGGTACATGCACTTTTAGCACCGCTGCAATCACGATAATCTACCTGTGATGATATGTGACTGAAACGCTATCTACGAAGAAATTGCATAGAATTTATTTACATTAATCTACCTGTAATGAGTCTAACGACATGTTAGGTGAAGAACATTCACAAACCGTTATAGACACAATAATCTATCTGTAACGATAGGTATTTAAAACGCCGTTGACTAAGAAATTGCACAGAATTTATTTAGGCGTTATATTTTGTCAATAACGTCGAAATAACGTCAATTCATTACGTCATTACAATTAAATGGTATTTTGCTCGGTGATATTTTTCTCTTTACTAAAAGCGGTAAACATTCGTGTATTTTCATGAGAGATATCAAGTATTTCTCATGAAAATGTCTTGAGAAAAATCGAGAGCCGATTTAGGGGTCCCGTAGCCCTACCCCTTTGAACTATTAACCATCTTACCGCTACTTTCACAAATATAATGGTACTCTCTGTCACATATCCATGTCCTATACATCAGCGTTTGAGCATGAAGACGGATACATCGGTCTGTGTCCTGCGCATTAGGTTCTTGAATGCTGGCGTCCCATTTAAAGAATGTTGCTACTGTTCCATCCGAATGACGATATATATAATATTCTTGTCCTTCAGATCGGAGATCTGTCCATACGTCTTCAACAGCATTTCTGAAGAAAAAATAAGACTTTTTCATAGTCTGCTATAAAAGATACATCAGTTTGACCAAAGCTTGTCGATGTTTTTTTTTAATATTTTGAGACCACGGTGTTGGATGTTAGAACCTATGTATTTTTTCTTCAAACCTTACAGCCAAAATCGTAATATCGACAGTGCGTTTACTTTGCAGATTAAAATCATAAGGTCACAATAACGTTCACAATTGAGAAATTCCTATCACATGATATGAAAGATAATAACTTTTCTTCATGGCTTTCCAATCCAAGTATTAGCTAGCTAGAGTGTTAGACGTCTTCAAATTCAATAGCATCATTTAAGAAGAGATTAAATTGCAGCATGGACCAGACATGCACATTTCGGGCACTAAACCCCCGTCAGTGATCCTCAAATTAAACAATGTAATATAGCCAAAAAGTGTGAAAGTTATTTTTTTTCAAAAATACACCGAAGGACGTAGCCGGATGGGTAAGATATGATGCTACATGACCCACGTTTGAGTAATTGAAAGGAAAATGGGTAGAACCGCGAAGCCCGATATTGGTCCTAATTTTGAACATTGCACTTTATAGAATTTAAAACTGTGATTTGGCATTTTGAAACGTTCTCTACTGAATCACGAATCTAACCTAATCTAAATATACGGAAAGTATGGTAACAGAAATTTTCCATTGCGTGTAAGAAACGATCCAACGATGTTGATCGAACTTGGCTACATGTACCCTTGGGGACTCTTGGTCCATCAGCATTGACACACACCAAGTGGTACAAACATGATAGATATGGATAATGACCATATCCCTTTATACAACACAAAATCGATATTTCAGAAAATCATAAACCGAAGGCATACAAAATTAGGATAAAACAGGAACCAAAGCAAACAAACAAAAATGGGAGTGAGACCAGGTGCCCATTGAAGAACAGATAAATTTGCAACATGGACCAGAAACGCCCTCGTCAGTGATAACTACTAATCTTTACTATAGAAAATAAGGTAAACATTGTGTATGCTTCCACAACATCTTCATTTTCTCTTTGTAATAAATGTACGAAAACAGTACATGTCTATCTGTTCTGAATATTCTATACTATCATTTTCTTATATTAAAAGTTTTGATAAGTATTGATAGCATATATTAGATCTCGTTTATTGTAATTTCAAACTTATTCGACCACTCTGTGCTGGGTTGTTCTATTTCTACTTAATTGGATATCTCCCAGAAGGCATGTATAGCTTAGTCCTTAGCTAATTCTTTGGAAAAAAGTTGAGGTCCTGTTCAGAATTCGGCATTATATAGTCGTGATCTTGATTTAAATTTTTCTTCGTCATATAGCATCACGGGTGAGACATTATGTGTTGAAATTCGAAATTATTACAGTAGATATTTGATTTGAGTTCTGAATATCTTAACAAATGAGATGATCGAAAAACGGATGTCTTGTCGATCATTACATACGCCATCGTAGTCTTCTTAGAATAGCTTCCAAGATGGATATCATTAAATGACAAATATGGATAATGACCATATCCCTGTTCACAGCACAAAATCGATTATTCAAAAAATCAGAAACCGAAGGCATACAAAATCAGGATAAAACAGGAACCAAAGCAAACAAACAAAAACCTCCACCATATGAAAAGAAGCGAACTCCCGATATGAGAGTGAGACCAGGTGCCCAGGAAGAGTAAGCATCTCCTGCTTGCATGCAACACCCGTCGCTTCAATTCGGTCGAACTGTCACATCCGGTTACTTCCATTTTGGAAGATATAGAGTACAATCTTTGGTTGGATGGTTCAAATGGTCTATGACAGAATATCATCCACCATTCTGGAGAGTGGGACATCATAGTGTATGACGAGTTCCCCATATCGACCGTAGAACTTCCTCAGTGACGATGTTAGTCGGTCACAAACATATCCCTGACTGAGAAGCTTATCTGAAAGACGCCTAGCTCTCAGAACAAAATCCGTATATTTGGTACTTGCTCTGGCATAGCGTATCAACTGAGATATGAACACGCCATAAGCAGGCGATGAAGGGATGTTGCTATTCAGAAAAGGAAAGTTCGTAATGCTGAAATTGAAGTCGTCACGTTTGTCATAGAGTGAGGTGTTCATGTGACCATCAGTGTCGTAGGACAACATTATGTCCAAATAGGATGCTGAATTATTTGTCTCTGTACTTTCTTTGACTTCAAGCTCCGAAGGTTAGATACTGCTCAGGTAATCCGCGAATTGTGGATTATTGATGGACAACACATCGTCTATGTATCTGTAAGTGAAGTTGAAGTCAGAAGCTAAGTATCTTTTCCCTTCAGAGACCAAAGATTGAATGAATTCAGCTTCGTACGAGTAAAGGAAAATGTCGGCAAGGAGTGGGGCACAATTGGTCCCCATTGGAATTCCGACAATTTGCTGGAAGACCTTTCCTCCAAACACCACAAAAATGTTGTCGATCAGAAAGTTTAACATCTGAATAATGTCTGTTTCAGTGTACTTATTTTCAGAATCGGACTTTTCTTTTACAAAATAGGTTTTGTCATAGTTAACAACAATAAATTTGTATTTGCGATTACTGTTCTTACTTGTAAACGCATTACTTATAATCTTTGCAAGTCTTTCTTTCAAGTGAGAATGTGGAATTGTAGTGAAAGTGTCGAAAAATCGAAGGCTTTGATCGAATGGACTCTACTAAAATAAGTGGATTTCAGATGTTCTAAAAGTTCCTTCGAATTCTTTAAAATCCACATCTGGTTAATAACACTGCGAGAATATACTGTCGAACAATATTTTTGAAGCCCAGATTTGATTTCAGATAAAACTTTGGTGAGTAAGATCGATACAGATTTGGTTGAACATTTTGAGGAACCAGCGATGAAACGTTGTTTGTACGGATTCTAATGCATTTTAGGTATGCAGTATAAGTATGGTAAATCTAAATATTGGTAGTGTCGAAGCCAAAGGAAGCAAGAGCTGATTTGTGGTTATCTATTATTTCAGAGGCAGAAAAGTTTGTTGGGGTGTAAGTGGGATTTCCAGGTGTCGAATTTAAACCCAACTCTTTAACTAGACTGTCGAAATAGTATTTTTTGCAAGTAAATGTGTAATTATTTGAGGCTTTGTCCGCTGGTGTGATGACATAATGTTCTTGGAGGTAGGTAAGCTCTGTGATAACATCAGGGTCTTTAAATATAGACACGAATCTGGTGTTCACGGTTGATTTTAATCGGTTAATTCTAGATAAAAGTAACCCTCTGATTGGTTTTATCCATTCAGAAAGGGTGTCGAGCTGTACATCCTCTTTCTTTGCCCAACGTCTTGCATATTTCTCACAAGAGTCCATGATAATTTTGACATTTTGGTTCCATGTAAAGGACATACTTTCTCTGTATTTGGGACCCTTTTTTAACAATTCTCTCAACTTGTCGTTCTTGACTATACTAAGGTCACCAGTAATAACGTGTCCACAAGAAGAGTAGTTGAAATCCGATGAAGAACATTCGCAGGGAAGTGGATGTAGTGAGGGATTACTTAAATCAATACACTGCAGGAATCGTTCGTAATTGTAAATTTTAGATGCAACTGTTGGTGTGTAGCTATATGAAATACAAGGATTTTCTTTTCTTTTGAAATATGGTGGGACTTTTTGTGTGACAGTTTTGTGATTCAAAATTTGACCAAGATTCAAGTTATCAATACCTTTGTTTGCAAATCTTACTTTTTTGAAAGGGCGGTTTGTTTTCTCCTCCGATTTATCTTGATCTAACTGCTTGAAATAAACGAAAAGTAGAAATGTCCAAGATGACTCCTTGTAGTCTATATTCTGGAGAACGTGTATCGGTATATGCGAGGTCCTTCGTATAATCGTTGATTTCGTGTAACTTCCGTAAAGGAACAGAGTATAATTTGGTACAAATATAATGCAGGCCTAGAGGCTCATTCAAAAATGGAACCAAGTCATCGAAGGAGAAACTATGTATCTCAGGCCTATTATATTTTCGAATGCCATGACTTCGATGTCTCCTTTGTGGTCTGTTGAATAAGCTAGTCACATTAAGCGATTGACAACCGGGACTTGTTAAGTTTCCTATAGTGCTGATGTTATCGTTGCACCCATAGGGCGCTGCAGTATTAAGATTTTTTTTATCCAGAACTCTTCTCTGTTGCGACGGAAATTAAATGCTTTAAATTGCATAATTAAGCGTAAGAAATATTTGCACGAAAATCACTCTAACACCTGCGTTGGAAGGTACGTTCTTGATAAAAGAAAAATACTTTAAATACTCAGGGGAAGTCGGTAACTAGCTATATACTGCTTCAAAGAATAAGTATTGCATGTAGTAATAAAGAAAAAGGTTGTTCCAGCTTTACTACCAGACAGAGGACTTCCGAACATAAGCTTTTCAAATTTGGTGCACCAGACATGTATGTTATGTGATGAATTTTCACCAGCATTACTTCAAACTAAAAACAATCGGATAAAAAAAATATTCCTGTGGTTCCCCTTGTTTTAGTTCAAAAATAAATTGTCTTCAAATCTAATGACTTTTGCTTTTATCAGTCTATTTATAGGCGTGATATTTTCAGTTTGGGGGATATGTGGCCAAAATACTGAATGGTAGTTTGATAATTTTCTTATATTTTCATGATAGAAAAAATGGCAGGTTTTCAACTAGCGCGGGTATTCAGGAAAAAGATAAATTGATGTCTTGAAAAAAAAAAGTTAGAGATACCCCCAGTGTTCAAATGGCATATGATGACATTTTTCTTAGGTTAATAATGTCGAAGGGTTAAGAAATGAAATTAATAGAAATCGTAAAAATAATGCTTTTCAAATTTAGGGTTCAAAACAAAAATACACAAAGGAATCATGTGCTTCGTAGTCTTGTTGCAGAACATTATGAAATTGATTAACCTTTTTTACCATTGCCAGCTTTTACTTACCGCTGTAGCATAAAGTTTTTGACCATTTCGTACTTAGAATCGGTATCAATTCTTACAAGTCTAGTTCCTTTCAAGTGACAGTCATGTTCAGCCTACTCGTAAGATTTCTTGTCAGAACTGTACTGTAAAGCTGTAAAAAAGTCAATGTAAAAATTAAAAATATGTCGTCTTCAAACCTTTAAGTAAGAGAACGAAAAAGTGTTTTAAGTTAGAAAATAATATGTGTGCCGGTGTTTGTTTTTTTAATGTTTGAATATGAAAACCTAATTAACCAAGCTTTGTCAGATAAGATTGAAAACTACACTGTGCTAGATGTGCATTTTCGTATTATGAATCCACATGAGTGATACTTGAAGTCAAAATTTTTGCGATAGGCAATAGTTGTTCCCGCAGCAATTAGATGTCTGGGTATCTTCTTGTGTTGTTCATTTTGGTTTCAATGAAATGCCTACTGAAAGATATGTTATATCAAATCCGGAAATAACTATTTGAAGTACTTTGATGATGCAAACACTGCCTTTTCTCTTTTTCCTGTCTGCTAGTTTGGCAATGCTGCAATGTCTTGTTACATATTTCGCAATATATTGTTTTTAGATCACATATTTTTCTGCGTTCTCTTTCATTTAATGAAACTCGTATATAAAGACTTGGATAAGATATAGGATTTTAAGCGAAAATGGAAGTTGAATCATCTAATTAATGACAAAACAAATATGAAGAATCTGAGTGTGTTATACTTCAAAATCAGATATGTCAATAATTACAATAAAACATTTTTCCGAACGTTTGATTTATCCAAGCTTACATTTGTACTGCTGAAAATTCATTTCAACTTTGAGTATGAATCCGTTGAGAATTACCAATTTCTTTAAACAACAAACTTTGTGAATAAATGTTTTATAAATTATTCATTTGATACAAAGAAAACTGAATCTGTTTATCGACCAAATACGGTGAAATTCTTACTGTTGAGTTCATAAGAACAAATAGTTTGAATAATGCATGTATTTTGTTTCAATCGCTTGAATTAAAAAGTACTATTGTTTATATAGTAAAGTGGCCCTCTTTCAGTGCTGAATCTAAAGTTTTCATGAAGTAATGAATTTGTACCAATATTTATTCTACGATTCGGCTACCAATGAAATGATGCAAATTCCTTAGTTCCTTTTCTCACTTTCATAGAATTTGGGCTCCAAAAATGGTGTATTTTGCTAAATTTCTGGAAAAACGTAATTTTGGGGCTCATTTTCGACAAACTTCCAATCAGTTAGTATCGAGCGGGCTTCTGAACAACTTTTATATTTTGATATGTTGTTACGCCTCTAAGTGCATGCAAAATGAAATAGTTATTCACGATCCCGCTCGATATTATCTCAATGAAAATAATCAAGAATTGTGCTATTTTTCGTGCTATTTATGCAAAATTTACAATGTCTTACAAATTGAGGGGTAGTTTTTGTAACTAGATGACAAATATGGATAATGACCATATCCCTGTATACAGCACAAAATCGATAATTCAGAAAATCAGAAACCGAAGGCATACAAAATCAGGCTAAAACAGAAACCAAAGCAAGCAAACAAAAACCTCCACCACATGAAAAGAAGCCGACTCCCGATATGAGAGTGAGACCAGGTGCCCAGGAAGAGTAAGCATCTCGTGCTTGCATGCAACACCCGCCGATTCAATTCGGATTCAGATTTCTCAAAATATAGATATTTAACTTTCTAAAAATGACAACAAAATTTGATTTAGGAGAAGTCGATTTTAGGGGGCCACTTTACTATATAAACCATACTTACTCCTTTCTATGATTCCCTCCTCTCGTAAAAGTTCAATGACTAGTTCGAGGTTCTCCATGTAGTAGTATTTTTTTTTCAATAATTGTCGATTCATTCCTTTATCTACAAATTACTATTCAACAGCTAAAACTCTTGGACGTACAACTACTGATCTACATGTCCAATGAGTCTTTTCTGCCTAGTCTAGCATTACATTGAAATGTCTAAAACGTGGGTCCTGAAGCATCATATCCTACCCATCCTGCTACATCTTTCGGTATATTTTTTTTACTTAATTACTTTCACACTCTTTGGCCATATTACATTATTTAGATTGAGGATCACTGACGAGGGTTAAGAACCCGAACCGTTCGTGCCTGGTCCATGCTGCAAATCTATCTCTTCTTAAATGATGCTATTGAATTTGAAAACATTAACATTACCTTTCAACCACATTTTAGTAGAAAACAAATCTGCGAATATAGGCGAAATATTGAATAAAGCCAAAGTAAGTACAATGTATTGTATTACGTCTCCTAGAGGGTCCCTTTCTGGAGAATTATAAAAAAGCACACACAAAAAAAAAATATTAAAAAACTGGTTCAGATCAAAGCAAATTCACTATTAGAGTATCATTAAGTTTTAAACCACTCGAATATATAAATGAATATAACTAGTGATGAAATCATGTTTCTCATTTTTCGATTTCCCATTTGAAATATCTCATAGCGAGAGCGACAGATCCGCTTCGTACATGGATACACTTCTATCTTTCGATGCAAAGGGCTAATTGAACACCTCACTGTATGTCAAACATGATGAGTTCAGATTCAGGCTGATTGTCTCTTCAGCGCATTCGAAAATTTCTGTTATCAAAATTTCTTGAACTTTCTAAACCGTGGGTCCTGTAGCATTATATTCCATCCATCCTGCTACGTCTTTCGGTAAATCGTTGGATGTAATAATTTTCACACTCTTTTGCAATATATCATTGAATAGATTGAGGATCACTGACGAGGCTTAACTACCCGAAACGTGTATGTCTGTTCCATGCTGCAAACTTATCTGTTCTTAAATGATGCTATTGAATTTGAAAACGTTTAACATAATTTACTTCCCTTTCATGAGTAACAACATTCTGTCTTCTCCTACTGATGGCGTTTATGTTTCTTATCTGATGCGTTACGCCAGAGCATGTTCCAAAAATGAAGATTTCACTGTTAGAGGCAGA
The DNA here is from genome assembly GCA_028142955.1 of Pinctada fucata. Classification (NCBI taxonomy): domain Eukaryota; kingdom Metazoa; phylum Mollusca; class Bivalvia; order Pterioida; family Pteriidae; genus Pinctada; species Pinctada fucata. The sequence goes on from AP027102.1 coordinate 78,106,545, forward strand.
CGCTTGCAAGTAAGCTATATGTTCAGGGTTATGTTACACAACGACTGAAATCATCTTTGAGGTAATTCTTCGGTCACTTCGGGGAAATGATAATATGATAAAGCATATGAGATCGTCTCTAAAATTCGAAATTATAAACTTCTAAAGTTTGAAAATGTGCTCAAACTCTGTTAAGCCCCTGTCACACATACACGTTCTCTCAAGACGTTAACGTCCTCACTTCGTCCTTCAAGTCCTTAAATTTTATATGAGCGTAGCGAGAACGTGGCATTTTTCATTCGGAAGGGCTTTCCGAAAGAATAATTGACAACTTCAATGCGTGTGCAACACAACCTTTAGCCTCCGTAACACGTTTGTAGCGAGTCCTTCCCGTCTTTAATACGTTTAGTCAAATTCGCACACTTCAAGGGCATCTGTGTTACGAGAGTACAATGTTTATTCTACGTTCTAGAAGTCCTTACTGGTTCACACTACGATCAAGACACGTTCAAGGGATACAGCGTTTGGACAAGGTCTATTTTGACTTTATCGACGAGTTCTTAATACGTTTCCAGCGTCTTTATTACGTTCACGCCACGTTTCGTACAATTTTGGCGGTCGTAGTACAAATGCCATGCCAGAACGTGTAGGTGTGACAGGGGTTTTAGCTTGCTCAAATATGAAATCATCTCTAATATTCGGGGTTATAAAACTTCTAAAGTTTGAGAAAGTGCCTGGCCATACCAAATTAATTAAATGTTCTTTGGATTTTCTTGTGAAAAAAAGGGTGCGATCGAGCGAAAATATAATTATCTAACATCGTCACTGAGGAAGTTCTACGGTCGATATGGGGAACTCGTCATACACTATGATGTTCCACTCTCAAGAATGGTGGATGATATTCTGTCATAGACCATTTGAACCATCCAACCAAAGATTGTACTCTATATCTTCCAAAATGGAAGTAACCGGATGTGACAGTTCTACCGAATTGAAGCGACGGGTATTGCATGCAAGCAGGAGATGCTTACTCTTCCTGGGCACCTGGTCTCACTCCCATATCGGGAGTTCGCTTCTTTTCATATGGTGGAGGTTTTTGTTTGTTTGCTTTGGTTCCTGTTTTGTCCTGATTTTGTATGCCTTCGGTTTCTGATTTTTGAATTATCGATTTTGTGCTGTATACAGGGATATGGTCATTATCCATATTTGTCATCTTATTGTTTTTCAGTATTGGAGCTTTAAAGGTGCGAGCGAGTGATATAAGATGTTTCTGATGTTTTCCGTACTCACAAAGGAATCCCCATAGGAAGCTGGTGACTAAGAAGCCTGACACATAGCAATACGGAAAAGATTTTCGAACATTACCCCGTCTTTGACTTTCAGTGCAATGTATATGGGACAACAAAATTGCTCCCAAGGAAATTTTTCAAACACAAAAATGTACAATCTGAGTCTTCTAGAAGCTATACAATCTGCAGAGATCAGAACCGACCCTTAAAAATTCTTGAGCCAGAAATTTATCGATGTGGGCGAGCATTTTATTTTCATAGTATTATTTTTTAAATCTTTAAAAATATGGTGCGGGAAATCCAAAGAACATTTGATTAATTTGGTATGGCCTTAATAGAGAATTCCACTTGAGATAAATGAGTTAAAGAAGATCCTGACGATAATCTCAACATGGTAGCGGTTATAAAATAATTTGAGCATATTCTCTATTGTGTTTAGGACGGCGTAAATTAAGAATGTCATTTGCCTTTCTTTCTGGCATATTACAAGTGGAGCACTAGTGTTATGGGTTCGAATTCCGCGGCCAGTTTCTTTTTCATTTTCCTTTATTCAGCTGTTTATCGTGTTTATTCATATGAAAGATATTCAAATATTTTCTTATTTTATTTTTGATCAGTCAGGGGCATCACTGATTTCAGCACTCTTTCAGAAATTACTAACATCAGTAATTTTGATTTTGAGTTACTTGCTGCTTTACCTCCAAATGACTGAATTCCATACTTTTTGCGCGCATTCTTATTTCTAGAAATTCAATCCTGTGCATTTTCATTTTATGAGTTAATTGGGTGCAGAATAGAAAGTACTACAAATCCATGGAATTAGATTTCCCTAAATAGTGTAGTAAAGGCAATCAAATGGACAAACTTCAGAATATGACGGAATTCAATCATTTTTATGTGACTGATTACTATCATTTTGCAAAATGAATATCTTTGATCGTGTTAAATTACAAAGGAAATCGAAAAATTAATTATAAGTATCAGTCATTTCCAAAGAGGACTGAAATCAGTGATGCCCCTGACTGTTGATACATATTTTTGTTTGTTTGTTTTTATTTTATTTCCTTTTTATTCAAGTTGACAAATTTCCCGTCATTTCCACCTAAGTTATTATTGCCTGACCATGTGAGGTCAGGCACACCTAGATTTGAAATATGGATAAAACGAAACAAGAAGTCTATGCGGCGTTTGCATGTAAGAATGATGAAAGCGCCGTTTACAAACATTTAGAAGATCAGACTAAACAGCATCCTCCTCTTAAAGAGTTATCGCTCCTTCAACATGCACGCTTATCAATACGTGAAGAAAGGTGATTGAATGAAGATTGGGGATATGCTACAGCAGTATCATTTAGCTAAAAGTGTTCATTTCCTTTACATAATACACGGTCCTTTTCTAATTCTATCTTTTAAGCTTGAAAACCAGTGGCACATTGCAAACATATAAGAAGGAATGTGTCTGGTGGTAGATGAAGTATTACATACTTATTACACACGACAGCGGACCCACTTGACCAATCAGAAGCCGATACACGTTGGCACTCGCTATTTTGGCTACTATATATATAAAATATAACTGAGTTCATGGTGCATATGGAAATGTATACTATAGTTATAGGCTCATATCGACGGTCAAGAATACAAGGTGTTTTTAAGAATTATGAAACGATGCTTTCTGTATATTCACTAGGTCAAGCAACATCAAAGAGACATTCCTGTTTGTTTTTTTTTCTCATGTGTCAATTATGTCATAGTTATAGACTTTTACTAAAGGTAAGGGTCGGTAAAGTAAGAATGAAGACATTGGTATTTTGTTAAGGTCAGGCAAGCTTTTTTGAAAAGCTTATACTTGTTGATTTATCTACATTTGTATATTTTATGTATATTTTATTAATGAACACGTTTCTGAATGAATTTTGATAAAATTTGAATTTCAAATTATTTTGTTTCTCTGCAAGTAAGGAGATGGAGGGATGATGTTTTTCTTTAACTTTTTAACATCTATACTATAATAGGTCATATTTGGATGAAAATTAAAACAGAGGAGAGAATCTCCAACCAGACTTGGTTGCAGCACTCACAGCAAAACACAAAAAAACACCTGATGCAAAACACAGTGTAGACAAGCACAAGAAGAGTCGTGAAAGAGACATTCATGTCATGCCTTCTCGTCTTTGAATAACTGATGGGGTACTTCTTTGATATCATAATCATGCATATGAGTATGTTTGATTTCTTCAGAGTTCCTTTCACAAAGTGATATATGACATATTCGAAAACCAGACAGAAAATCTTTAACAATGTGATTTCAAATAATAAAGGAAAAAACACATTTTTGATTTTAAAAACATATGTTAGGAATCGTGTACACCTATATTTGTTATTTGTGTACACCTACATTTGTTATTTGTTACGTGTCTGGTGCATGTAAATTGATTTGGAATTTTCTTCAAGAAGGTAGAGAGTTGGAACCCTTCGACATTATTAATATAGACACTTATTTCACGTTGCAGTGTGGAGCAGTTAAAATCGTTCCCCGTGGCCTGATGTTTGTCAAGTGTATTAATTTATTCTTTCCAGCTAGCTCTGTCACCTGAAAGAAGCTTTGTTTTGGCCTTTTATCAATGAGACATAAAATATATTTTTTGCTATTTCGGATACTAGCCATTTCATCGATAAACATCATCAAAATAAAAGGAGTTTAACATCTTAGCACCATCCCTCCAATGCTATTTTAAACATAGATTTTATTTGGATATGCTACTGAATCGACCCTACAGGAAATTTGGAGCCGCGCGCTCTCTGTAATGTAAAAATCTAACTTCTAAAAATTAAAGAGGGCGCTACTGAAACTAATTATGGTGGCGCCGCTGAAAGCATCACTGATGAGAATTTAATATTCGAAACACGTGTCTGGTGCATGTAAATTGATTTGGAATTTTCTTCAAGAAGGTAGAGAGTTGGAACCCTTCGACATTATTGATATTCATGAAAGGCAATGAAATAAATTTATAGAAATTTTTACATTTGAAAAAGTACATACCTTCTAAGGGACATGTGTAAAAGACCGTCAACATGTATTTTAGTATCCATGCATTTCGCATTTTGATACAAAGTCGTAGCTAGCACGGTTTCAAATTGTAATCTAGTCTTCCGATTCTGTTAGATAGATTCTTATATACTACTTTCGGAAATTAAAAATTTAAAACTAAACAATTCATCAAACATTGAACACTGTTATGAATTTTTAAATAAATGTTGGCGACGTAATTCGCAATGGGAACATTTATACAAAGCCTTTATAAAGTGACTAAAAAGGCAGGGACGTTTGAAAGCGATAAGTTGCTACAAAGGCAGGGATGTTTGAAAGCAATTAGTTGCTACAAATTAAGGCAGGAATTTTTAAAGGTAGCTGTACAACGTACATCTTCTGGTACATGTGACAGGATATTTATCACTTTACTTTAAATGATATCAGAAAAGAAATGATATAAAAAAAGAAATGATATCACAAAAGAAATGGTATCACAAAAAGAAGTTATATCACAAAAAGAGCGCCTAGTGATATTTTTTTAATTGAACATTGTGGCAATCGTTTATGAAGATAGTGTCTGATGTGTTATGCTTTTGTCTATGTCTATGTGTGTTTGTTCGCTTTTTTTTTTTCTTGTTTCGTGATTCTGCGTTCCGCTGTTGGGGGTCTCATCATTGGCTTAATTTTTTTTCCAATACTTTGTATGCATATTTTCTTTCTTCGTGCGTGTTTGAATTTCACTCACTGCTTTACATTATTATGCATAAAAAGGGAAGAGGATGTGTATAATTGACAGATTGCCAAAGTCCGATATTGACTGGCATTTTTATTACAATATCTTAATCAATGACTAAAAAGGAAAAACATGGTCTATTTCTACAAGCCTTCATGGCAACACCCATTTACATAAAAATACTTTCTTAGCACTTTCAATCACTTCTATGCTCACTTTTGTAATGCTAGAAAGTTTATATTCTACATTTTTATTCTACTCCGATGAAAGTTGATTATAATGTCTACAATATACGAGTGCATATGACAAAAGAGATGATTTTGGATTCAACATAGTAAATTTTCCCTGGTTTGACGGTGATGTTACTAGGTTACCGTCATACGGTATCTACATTTCACAGCTAATCCGGTATGCTAGAGAATGTACTGATTTTTTGGATTTTTATAGTAGAAATTTACAAGTTGCGAAGACACTTTTAAGTCAAGGTTTTCGCTTTCATAAACTAATAAAGACTTTCTGGAAATTTTACTAAAAATATTGCGAACTTCTTATGAAATTCGGACCCATACAAGCAACAGAGTATATTACTTTGGGTATTTCACAACCTGTATTTTATGGTTACATAATTAACAAAATAAGAAGGATCGAAAGTAGACAGAACCATCGAAATTGTGTTAGAATTATCAAACGCCTTTTATACCGTGGACATATTGGCTTGGCACTGGACCATTCTACAGCCTTGTTAAGAATTGAATTCTGACTCCATGACGGGCCCTGTCCAAACTTATTCATGCTATTTAGAGAAGACACTTGGCTTGGTACTGGACCAATCTATAGCCTTGTACCAGCGCATTTTTAAGAATTGTTATCGGACTGACTGTGACGACAGGACTTCATGACGACCCTGTTCAAACTTATTTAGAGAAGACAGGGCCCCGACTATCTGTTCTCTCTGAATCTCAGTCGGAATCCTCGGCTGATAAAATGCATGAGCTCGCCACCGTCGGCAGGGCAGGGACTGTGTTTCGTATGCCGTCTGTTTTTATATCCGTTTACATATCCATATGTGTGTTTCTTGGGACCCAGCGTCATGCTGTCTGTTTGTATGGTCATCTTATAGTGAGTAGTTTATTTTACACCATTATTGTGCGTTCTTCGAGACCTCAGGGTAATCGGAAAAGTAGGAGGGTTGCGCGCACGTAATCCGGATAACCATACCGTCTGCTACAGGCATGGCAGATGGCCGTCTTAAATTAGCATCTATTGCCCATTGGTCTCGTTGATTTATGTGTAGTCAATTGTGTTTGATGTTTATATGTGATTTTGTATTCATTGTACCTTTTGTGTCTCTTTCTGCGCATGTTTACTCTGTGTTTTGCATTTGGTGTTTTGGGGTTTTGCTGTAGGTGCTGCAAACGGGTGCTGTTGAGGATCCCCTCCTTTCTTTAATATTTAATATCATTAACTTAATCTGAGAGGATACCGACTATTAAGTGCTGTCTGAAAAATATTAACTTTGCATTGCCATCATCACTTCTTCATTGCGAGACAAGGAAGAAAAATGAATGTGCAGCAAATTTTAAGCACAAAAAAGAAAACCAAAAACACTTTTGCAAAACCCTCTTGCTATAGAATATATTTTGTAAACAATAACACAAACTAGTATTTGAACCAATTTTTATTATCTTTATCGGGGCAACACATATTCATTTCAAAAGGAATAAGGTTTATCCACGGGGGATGATTTGTGCTGGTCAATTTTATCCCTGGGGAATATTGAATCTTAATCCAATTTATCCGGGGAACAATGTATACTGGGCCAACTTGGGGATTGATTTATCCTACAACACTGGAACTTCCTACCAAGGAAGGCAAAATATAGTGGTTGAAATTATCATTTTTGAAATACTAAGTACACATATGTACTATTGATATAATTTCAGGGCACATTTCAATAAGTAGATGCCCCATGAGTTGCGCGAAGCCGAAGAAAAGGAAACTACATACTGAATATATATAGAGCTAAATTCTAATACCAACGAATCAGCTAGGGACTTGCCATATGAACAGAAAAAAGGTTAAAAGATGATTTGGCGCGCGCAACTCTACCACTCATCCATATATAAGATTTACAAAGGTGTATTCGAATCCTGATGAGGTTCCTATGATCTAAAAGGCTAAGATGCCCAAAACCATTGCGGTCCTTTTTAGGATTAGTCAGACTTTTACTGGAAACATGTCCCAAACTTCGCTGTTATCGTACTTCCTTTAACAGACAATATCAAGGAACGGAAACCAAACAGATTGTAATGGTCAGAATCCACAGAAGATTTTTTTTGAAAGTTTGAAGCAAGCTTTGGTAAATTACCCATTCTTAAGTTGCCTGTCATTTCGGTGCATTTTTAGACATTATAATTTTCAAACTTTTTGGCCTTATTTTGATTGAAGATCACTGACGAAGGTTAAGTACTCGAAACGTGCATGCCTTGTCCATACTGCAAATTTATTTATTCTTGAATGATGCAATTTAATTTGAAGATGTTTAATATCGGTCAGATGTTTATTCTTCAAAATGACTTGTCGAACCGAGGTAACGGTGCTGCGTTGCTTCATTATAGTGGTTATCATACACCTCTAGCCGAGAAAAAGTTAACTAAATTATGCTACTACAGAAAAGGAATATTTGGCAGTATCTTGCCTCGTCTTTTGGTACATTTTAGACATAATAACTTTCACACTCTTTGACTATATATTACATTGTTTAGACTGAGGATCACTGACGAGGGATAGTACTCAAATCGTACATGTCTGATCCATGCTGCAAATGCATCTGCCCTGAAATAATGCATGTGAAGACGTTGAACATTTCAAGGATATCTGTATGGTGCCGAATTTTTACTAGAGACTGAGAATAAGCCCTTGATAAATTTGCACCAGGAAAAAGTAAAAAAAACGCTAGGTGGGCTCTGTCCTTAGAACCCTACAGGTTTAGACTAATGTCTATAAAGAGCAAGGAAAACGTTGGCGCAGGCTAGATTAGACAAATTTAGCCAGAATGCTATGTATAGATAATATTTTGAAGCTTTTTGGTTCAGTTGTATGAGCATATTACCTATATGTATGCGAGTTTCAAGCTTCATCGGACTTCAACTACTCCTTGTGGACATGTTGTTACATGTACTGGTGACCTTAGTACAGTCAGAACAAGAAAGCTCCCAACTTACAAATAAGTAAATCCTTTACATGGAACCACAATTTCTAAATTATCATAGACTCTTGTGAGAAATATGCAAGACGTTGGGCAAAGAAAGAAGATATACAGCTCGATTCCCTTTCCGAATTGATAAAATCCATCAAATAGTTACTTTTATCTAACATTCACAACTTAAAAGCAACTGTGAACAGCAGATTCGAGTCTATCTTAAATGACCCTGATTTTTCCCAAGAGCTTACCTACCTCCAAGAGCATTATGTCATCACACCAGCAGACAAAGCCTCAAATACATGCAACCACACATTTACTTGAAAAGGGTACTGTTTCGATAGTCTAGATGAAGAGTTGGATTTTAATTCGACATCTGGATGACAAATATGGATAATGACCATATCCCAACATTCAACACAAAATCGATAATTCATAAAATCAGAAACCGAAGGCATACAAAATCAGGATAAAACAGGAACCAAAGCAAACAAACAAAAATCTCCACCACGTGAAAAGAAGCGAACTCCCAATATGTTAGTGAGACCTGGTGCGCAGGAAGAGTCAGCATCTCCTGTTTGCATGCTACACCCGTCGCTTCAATTCGGTAGAATTGTCACATCCGGTAACTTCCATTTCGGAAAATACAAGTACAATCAGTTGTTAAAATGGTCTACAACAGAATATCATTCACCATTCCGGACAGTGAGACATCATAGTGTATGACGAGTTCCCCGTATCTACCGTAGAACTTTCTCAGTGACGTTGTTAGTCGGTCACAAACGTAATCCTGACTGAGAAGCTTATTTTAAAGACGCCTAGCTCTCAGAACAAAATCTGTATATTTGGTACTAACTACCCAATAAACCTTTCTGCCTCAGAAATACTAGATAAACACAAATCAGCTCTCTCTCTCTTCCTTCGGCTTTGACACAAATAATTTAGATTTACCATATTTATATTGTATACCTAAAATGCACAAATATCAGTACAAACACCTTTTCATCGCTGTTTCCTCAAAATGTTCAATCAAATCTGCATCGATCTTACTAACCAAAGTTTAATCTAAAATCATATCTGGACTTCAAAAATATTGTTCTACAGTATATTCGCGAAACGGTATTAACCAGATGTATATTTTAAAGAATTCAAAGGAACTTTAAGATCACCTGAAATCCATTCATTTCAATGGAGTCCATTCGATCAAAGCATTTGATTTCTCGACACTTTACACACAATACCACATTATAAATTGAAAGAAAGACTTTCAAATATTATAAGCAATGCATATATGAGTAACAACGGCAATCGCCAATATAAATTTATTGTTTTAAACTATGACAAAACCTACTTTAAAAAAGAAGATTCCGATTCAAAAAATAAGTACACTGAAACAGATATTACATGGATGTTAAACTTTCTGGTCGACGACTTCTTATGGTCTTCGGGGGAAAGGTCTTTCAACAAAATGTCGGAATTCCAATGGGAACCAATTGTACCCTACCACTTGCCGACATTTTTCTTTACTCATACGAAGCTGAATTCATTCAATCTTTGGTCTCTGAAGGGAAAATGTACTTAGCTTCTGACTTTAACTTCACCTACAGATATATAGACGATGTGCTGGCCATCAATAATCCAAAATTTGCGGATTAACTGAGCAGAATCTAATCTATCCATCGGATCTTTAAGTCAAATAAACTACAGAGACGAATAATTCAGCATCCTATCTGAACATAATGCTGTCCTATGACACTGATGGTCACATGAATACCTCACTCAGTTATAGAGTTGGAACAATTCCAAATTACTCTATGACAAACATGACGACTCCCATTTCAGCATCACAAATATTCTTAGTAGCATTCTTAGTAGCAACATCCCTTCATCGCCTGTTTATGGCGTGTTTATATCTCAATTGATACGTTATGCAAGAGCAAGTACCAAATACACAGATTTTGTTCAGAGAGCTAGGCGACTTTCAAATAAGCTCCTCAATCAAGATACATTTGTGACCGACTAACATCGTCACTGAGGAAGTTCTACGGTCGATTCGGGGAACTCGTCATACGCTATGATGTCCCACTGTCCGGAATGGTAAGGGAATACATGGGGTGCTTTTGAGGTACATGTATGTATTTTACCATTAATTACTATAAGTATATCGTATTGTTGTAAGTTTGTTAAGTATTTTGTATTAACATTTTGTACTTTTGTATTTTCAATGATATTTTATCATTATATGGGTCTATCTTTAATCCTCAGTGCTATCAAGGAGTACGTCACATGTATTGAAGAGACGTCAAGAGATAAATACATGTAGGTCAATACCATGTAAGGTACTTTTTATGTATTTAATGTATTGAGGATTGTGTCCCCGGTGTTTTGCTAACTGTTTTGAACATAAAAACATATTTTAGATGAAATAGTTTGGTCGATAGCAAGCTCCTAAGATTTTACAAAAAAGAATTGTACAAGTTTGACTAATTGTGATCTTGATCGTACCTTCAAATCATTTTCAAATCAAACCTTTCAAGTCTAGATGTAAAACTAGATGAAACTCAGTAAAACTAGATGTTTCCCTCTAAATGGGACGACAATAACACCCCCTCCTCCCGCAACAAGTCTTGAATCTTGCTACCATTTTAACAGATACACAAATGCTGGAAATGAATCTTATGGATATAAATCTCATGAGTAATGAGTAAAGGAATGTCTTATTGTAAAGTAAAGTAATTGCTACAAAAGAACTATAAAAAGTTTGACATCATAGCGAAACACTTGCTTTTGTATGGCAAATGTCACCGATCGGATTGCGAGAAATTGCTTTTATAACCTCGTTTAGAAAATATTCCTTACACATGTGCATCGTGTGTTTTGTATATTACGGTACAGTTCCGATGAATTTATTTTATCAGTGTCATAGTACTTCACTTTGTTAACTTCAGAAGGCAGGACAGGGTTGGCGGGAGAGGTTGGAGCGAGAAGGGGTGCCGGAAATGGAAGGGAGGAAAGGGAGTTAGGAAGAGAGAGGGACGGAAGGGGGAAGGGGGAAGGAGGACGGAAAAGGAGGCAAAGGAAAAGGCCTAACATAAGCCCTCCTCATTTAAGGAAGTATCTCATACGTAAGGTTATGAAACGCATTTGAGGAACATGAGTGAATAAAAAAAAATAAATAAAAGCAGTAAATACGCAAAGATAATCCACTTCAAACTGTTGCAATTTGTTTACATTTTCCCCTACTTTGAATAGACTATTTCAGACGAGAAAAGAAAAAAATGGACAAGCAGAGCGAAACACAACTCAGCTCCATAGCAACACGAAGGATAATCTTATCTTATCAACAATACCCAGAGTCAAGTGCAAGTACTTAACGTTTTGTTTGTAGCGCTGTTAAAACGCGCCGTGCTAATTACGAGGGCTTATTGATATGTTTTGAGCCTCGGTTTTCTGGGATGCGGAAGGTATTCTGCCGATAGATTATCTCTATAAAGGACAAACAATCCAAAGAACATACTATGCTACACTTCTGACACAATTAAGGGAAAATATCAAACTTAAGCGCAACGGAAAGCCCACTAGTTAAAGGTGTGTTGTTCCATCAGGACAATGCTCCTGTTCACAAGTCTGTCACTGTCATGGATGCAATTCATGATTGTGGCTTTAATTTGATTAAGCATCCGCTTTATTCACCTGATCTTGCTCCATCAGACTTTCATCTATTCCCAAACACTGAAAGCAGCTATTTCTGGCACCCACTTTCAATCCGATGATGACGTCATACTTGCAGTGGATGGCTTTCTGACCAGTCAAAATAAGTTCTTTAAAAGTAGTATTTATGCCCTTAAACACCGGTGGCAAAACTGTATAGTTGCTGAAGGGGATTACGTAGAAAAATAATGCAAAATGTCTGATAATATTCAAATTCTTCAATACAAGGCTCACAACATATTTATCAGCCCTCGTAGTATTGATGTGTTGTTATGTTGTTTTTTTTTCAATAAATCGTCCACAAAGGTTTTCAGTGATCCTTGGTTCAGTAGTGTTTCGGTTAGTTTGAATACACCATGTAGACAAGGGACGAATGTTACTACTTGGAAAAAGGAAGTTTGTAATTTTGAAGTTGAAGTCGTCACGTCATATATAATAATTGTAATATTCAAGTGACCATTTTTGTCAAAAGATGACATGAGATCTAAATATCAAGCGGAATAAATGCTTTCAGTGGTTTTTTCACCTCTTGTTCAAACGGATACATTGTGCTATGGTTATTAGCAAAAATTAATCATTTATTTAGCGCACGTCGACGTCATCGATATCTGAATGTAAAATTGACTTTGAGTGCTAGGTTTTTCTTTCCATGAGAGAGCAAAGACTGAAAAACTCGGCTTTCATATGGGTATACAAAATATCAACAAGAAGTGGAGTACAATTGGTTTCCATTGGAATTCCCAAAATTTGCTGAAATTTCATCCCTCTAAACACCACAAGTATGTTATCGATCAGACAGTTCAACATTTTAATTATCTCTTCTTTAGTAAATCAAAAATTAGAGTGAGAAATTTATTTTCTCAGTCAAAATAAATTTTATTGTACCGATATGAAAAAAGTTACAGTTCACAGTAGAGATGAGAGTAACGATGTTACAACACTGTCGATGTTTTTGTATACCATAATACCACATTGTATTTTAGTTAACCGCTTCGGTGCTCTCTGTGGTACAACTTCCATATATGGCAGTTATCGGAGTTGCCGCTCTTATAAGTTGAATTGCGGCAGTATTTTCCTTGAAAGTTGGGATTTCCAGTGGGCACATTATAAATTAATAAGTGCAGGAGGGGTTGAAAGCATTGTGTGCCATAATGATCAAACTTCAAAGGAGAGTTTGGTGATTCCAATATTGATGTTTCAATCAGCTTAATTATTTTTTCCAAACCTGTTTTGAGTTTATTCGTGATCAGTAGATTTAATATCGGGTATTTTTTAAACTATAGGCTGTATATACTCGGCGGTGAACATTCCAGCAATTCATTGCAGTTTTAAAACCCCTTGGACTATCCGGCTACAACTCATTTTAAATCCATGCCGCACGGATGGGAAAATACGTAAATGGTCAGATTAAAGTAATTTATACATGTATCACCAATCCAACAAACAAATTACGTCTCATCGAGTAGCTTGAAATACGTTGCTTACTTGTGTTCTTATTCTACCACCAATATATGATAAGGCGTCCACCGCTCTAATGTGGAAATATTTTTCATTGAGAGTAATCAATAAGCTCTGTAAAACAGGTCCAGTCCATGATTTTGAGTAAATTAAATATTAGGATCGGGCGGTCAGAAATTTTGTAGGACTTCATTGAATTTTGTTTCTTTTCTTTGTTTATTGCTTTTATTTTTAAGGAAGAGGTTGGGGTTGAAGTGGCGTTCATGACAGCATCCAGTTGTCTAGAAGATGCAGAATCCATTATAGTCGCAACCAAGTGATTGAGAAGGAAATTTTGTGAATGGCTGAATTAGCCATTTTAAATTTCTTAAAAATTCATTACAAACCATTGTTTAGACAAAGTGGTCCGAAATTTTAAATAATGATAGAGAAATGCTTAGTATTTTACATATGTTACTGATTTTTCTTGCGTTGATGAGAATTTGTTTGCCAAAAATTGGAAAGGGAATTGTTACACATAACTCCAGCTGAAAGTATATATCCTATTGCTTGTAGGATAGCCCCGTAAGGACAAAGGTAACCTTAAGTCATATATAAAGGTCAGGGCTATTTCATTCCAGTATAAGAATTTAAGAAATTTATTAAAAATCTGTTTCAATTAGAAATGGAAATAAATAAATAAAAAAGTGGATATTTGTTTTGTTTGTTACAGTTTTGATTAGAAATGTTTGCATTGATGAGAAATTTTGTACGAAAAAGAGGAGGTGTATTACACATAACCTAGGGAATAATTTGTACAAACTTCGCAAACTGTTTTGCATGATGTGTGCTTTCAGACAAAGGTCATTTAGGGTTAAAGATCAAAGTAATCTTGAACGGTTAAAGATACTCAGAAAATCAAACCTTTTGTATCAAAATAATTGTGTTCGGGGAGCATCCATCAGTTTTACTTATTGCCTGTATTTTCACTTACACCAAAATGAGCGGACTTGATGACATACTTTCGTCAAGTGCTGTTCGATACCTGCAAAATGACTGGATTATTAAATGTATTTTTATCCAATGAAAGTCGATTACAGGGTCTACAACTTGAATGAACCATGGACTTATTGAAAACGTAAAGAAACATGCAAGTATTACATCATCTGTTCGCAATTTTAATGTTATTTCGGGACCTCAACGGCAAAGCATTGAATATACATATTGGAGAAAACAGCAAGAAGCTTCAAAATAGTTTCTTTTCATTTTATTAAATCAAGTGGCATATTTTGGGCGCGGCTGACAATGAATAAATCAACAATTGAAAACAAGCATTCAATGTTCAAGTTTCAATTCAAGTGCATCAAGTTCAAGCAGCAAATTCAAGCAGCAAATTCAAGTCAATGTGTTCACAGATTGGCCCGGCATTTACCGTGGTCCAGTTGAAGCCTTTTAAACCCGAGCATACTCGGGCAATTAAATGCCGGATGCCAAAATGTTCAATACGGGCAAAGCCGGCGTAAGTCCCCTATTTATGAATGGCGAAATTCGCTCCGACCGGAAATGCCGCGCCGAAGCGAATTCGCTTTAAAATCCATTTAACCAGTAATGTCGATTATAGCGTATGCGCCAAGCGCCAGTAGTTAATATTCATAACAGGTACGCCGGCAATTAGTCGATTCATAGGTTGCAGTAATCCCATCGAAGTTCAATATTCGTGCTTCGTTGTAGATACTACATGAGAACAGGCGAGATCAATCCATCAAGAACTTTTAATAGGAATTCGCATCAAAGTCAAAAACAGGAAGTTGAAATCACAATGGCGAAGAGTTCCGAATGAATCCGATGTTCAGTCGTTGAGGATAAACGCGTACTGTTGGCTGGCGGTAGAAAAAAAAGGTCGTCGTCCTTCTCAGGCCAAAGTCGGGAAATCTGTGTCTTTAATCTGTAGGACCGTTGTCAGCCGCACCGAGGGAGACGTCGTCTCTGATCATCTGAAATATAAAATCAAACGAACGGCAGAACCATATCCAAAATACAAAATGGAGACCCCTTGAAACTAAAATATATATAGTGTCATTGGGAGGGTGGGTGGGAATTTTTCTTCTAAAAAATAAAACGAAACATTCATAAACAATGTTGAAATAGCTGAAAAAGAAACAATGTAAACAAGCATGACTGTTACCTTGAGATGTTCTTGAGAAAAGAGGGTAAGCGCACGAGGCAGCTAAGTGACGTCACCAATATGACGAAAGATCACGCACTCTTTGCATGTCATAACTGCATGATTCGGCAACTTAGAACAAAGCGAGATAACTCTCACTTAGGAAGGGTAAAAAGCCACTCGTATTTGTTGATGCCCGAAATAACGTAATCTATCTCGAACGGGGTCGGGGATAGATATAATTATTTCGGGACCTCAACGGCAAAGCATTGAATATACATATTGGAGAAAACAGCAAGAAGCTTCAAAATAGTTTCTTTTCATTTTATTAAATCAAGTGGCATATTTTGGGCGCGGCTGACAATGAATAAATCAACAATTGAAAACAAGCATTCAATGTTCAAGTTTCAATTCAAGTTCAAGCAGCAAATTCAAGTCAATGTGTTCACAGATTGGCCCGGCATTTACCGTGGTCCAGTTGAAGCCTTTTAAACCCGAGCATACTCGGGCAATTAAATGCCGGATGCCAAAATGTTCAATACGGGCAAAGCCGGCGTAAGTCCCCTATTTATGAATGGCGAAATTCGCTCCGACCGGAAATGCCGCGCCGAAGCGAATTCGCTTTAAAATCCATTTAACCTGTAATGTCGATTATAGCGTATGCGCCAAGCGACGTGGGCTGTGAAGCCCACGTTGCCGCCACGACTTTAACAAACAGGGAGTGGCAGCTATAATGACATTACTGTGTCAGCCACGACCCTCTTTATTTATACAGCCTTTTAAAACATCAGTGATTGAAAGCCATGTGGTACGAATCCCTTTATTTATTTAATTGTGGGATCATAGCTGAAGTGTTCAGTCATTCAAAATCATCAACTTTTTTTTTTACCAATATATACAAATATTTCATGTAAATATATATCAAAATTCAATTACGTCAGGTGATAAAGTAAAATTCAATAAATGATTATACATGTTCTATACCTTACCCTGGTGACACCCCTAGGTGACACGAGGGGGAGGATGCGTGATATTAAGGTACAGCTCTAAACAAATGTTTGCGCATGAGTATTGCGAGTACAAATGTTGCACATAAAGAATTTGGAATGGGACTACATGTAATTGTACTTACCACTTGGTTCCATTTGACATGTTTGAGGCAATATACTACGTTTAGAACTATGTCAAATACTACTAGCTTCTAACTTCTAAGTTCCTGAGCAGTTTTTAAGAATTTATCTATTGATCCTTTTGCCTGTCTATTGATTTCATTTATAAATATTTATGTATTTGTCTGATTCATTGGTTATTTATTTATTTATTTATTTATTCATTATTTATCATTTTATTTATTTATTCATCACTATTTTTGGTATAGGATGCTGAGTATATGAGTATTGCGTGTCCAATCTTCGCATATATAAGGAATTTGGGACTAAATATTATCTATATGCCTTGAATTATTTCGTTTGGCATGTTTGAAGCAATACACAAGATCGCAACTAAAGTACGTGCAATATGTCCGTTCTGATTTGCATTATAGTCACGTACCTAAACCATCGTTCAAAACTTGGACACCTTCTCTGTACAAGCAAATTGATGACTTTATGACAATTGAGAACAACCAGAAAGACTTTAAGTGCGCGAGGATATCCGAATAACTTTGGTTAGATGCATTTGCGATCTTCCGCATTCAAACATGTGCTTCTTCTAATATTCCTAGATTTTATGTATGATAATCCATTTATCCGTTTATCTGTCTATTTCTTTGAATACTCTTTATGTCACGAATCGATTACATATTTATTTATTTATCTATCTTTGTATGTATTTATTTACAATACATCAGCTGAGGAAGGCCGTTGGCCGAAACGTACGAAAAGAAAAGTGTTTTTATTGTATTTATATAAGAAACGACTGTGTTTTATTTATTCATTTATTTATTTATTTATTCATTCATTCATTTATTTATTTATTTATTTATCTATTTATCAATTTATTCATTTATTTATTTACTGTTGTTTTTATGTATCTTTACCATTTATTTATTTACTTGTTAATCTATTTATCTGTTATAAAACTTATTACTAATGATTGATGAATCATTTATCTGACTTTTTGTTTGTTTACCATATACCTGTAATAATCTTAATACTTTAAAAATTGGTGTGTAGCAACTAGGTGTTCGATATAATTTATACATGTATACATCCTAACATGTGCCAACATGTAATCTTAAATTTCTCAAACGCTCAATTGATGACAATGTGTAATTGTACAATGTACACTGAACTCATTTTCTGGACGTCTTGAAAGGTTGTTTTAGAGCGATAGGCAGTCGTCGAAGGCAGTCTCCGAATTTTGCCTTTATCGTCTAGAGTAGACTACTGTTTTCATGAATAGAAAAAAAAAACGATGAGGTATTCTAATGACATAGCTTATTATGTAATCTACTTATATTAATTAAGGCTAGCTAAGTCTCGTTTCGAGGTCAAACGGTGGGTAAAAAGTACGTACATCATACTACATGAATCAAATCACAGTGGTGAGGGATAAGGTCCTACCTTATCCCTCACCGCTGTGAGATTTTTGCGAATCAAATTTACGATAAAAGCTAAATTTGGTAAATCGAAATTGTAGGTTGTCCCTAGGTCTCTTTTTGTGGTTTCTGAGATAGGTATCAATTTGTATTCCCGATGTCGGCGAAGTTAGCCGATGATTGACGATAATATTTTAGTCGAACTGAATGGCGATAGATAATAAAATTGTCAAAAGGCAATTCATATTCAAATTAACTTATTCCTCACATACGTTTCAACTAGACTCATTGACCATGTACATGTATTATAATATTGTTTTGATACACCACTCTTTTGGTAGAATTTAAGAAACGAATAACTGAATAGCAAGTATTAATTAATGTCTTCAATGGAAAAGTTAGAGTCCTACTTGAGATTCAGATTGTGGCTCCTATAAGAACGGACATTATTAGTGTCCGAGAAAAAGGAATTTTAGATACGGTAGGATATATAACATTGAAATTATCAATTCCTGGAAAGGTCGCTGTGGATATAATGCAGGACAGTGTAACGGTCGAATTCAGTTAAAAGGTTGAAAAAAAAGGTTATGTTTAAAATCATTCTTTGTTAATATAATTCCTTTTTTTACGGTACTCCTACTTAAAGAGTTACTGCGATTCGAATTTTAAAAAATTATTGATTTTTTAGCATTATTTCATTAGAAATTCAATCGAACCATATTTTCATTATGGTTTATATTTCTTCATTCATTCATCTACTTTTTTTATCATAAAGTGTGTGTGTGTGAGGGTGTGTTTGTTTTTGTTTTTTGTTTTTTTTTTTTGGGGGGGGGGGGGGTTTTTTTTAATCTCATTTGTTTACTGGGCATGTTATTTCAGTCGGATTCTTATTTATCTATTTATTTTATTTCTTTTTGGTAAGAGGTTGAGATCTAACGTATGGCTATGCTGTTTGCGTATCATTCACCGAAATTCGACGTGTAATTTTTTCCCTATTAGCATTATTCATTTATTTATTTAGATAATACTTTTATTTATTTGTTTGTTAATGTTATTATTATCTTATTTATTTATCAATAAAAAATCAATTTATTTTTACTAGGGTGTAGTAGAACTATTCCTCGTTACCTCTTTCTATCTTATTATTCTAGACTTCTTACCATTATGATATCGTAATTATCATTTATTATGTTATGATTTGATGCAAGTACATTGAACCAGGATGCAACTTTGGAGCCGTTGCTTACCTGAATTTACCAGAACTACTGTATTTAAAAATGTCTATATACATGTATGAGAAGCGGGGCATGCTTTCCTCTATAAACATGACCTTTCATCAGTTCTGAACAATTTCAAAATTTCTTAACGTCTAAGAGTGAAAAATATATGGGTGGATTTCAGTATCAAATGTAAAAAGCAAGTATAAATATGGTGACATCTCGAATGAGCTACTGTATATTATCACCCTAGGTAGAAGGCGATGAATTTTTATCCAAAACATTCCAGTTACGCTACTGCTTTCTATGAAAGATTACGAAAATATTCATACTAATTCATGTATAATTCATTAAAACTCATATTAATCAATCTGATAATCAACTATATATCTTTCCAAAAACGGGGATAATATCCATGTACCATACAGCATGCAAACAGGCAAGACAAGCGCGCAGTACAACAAGGTCATGTCACTCGTGATCGCTGCATGTCACGATTCACAAACAAATAAATAATACAGCAATAGTTTCAGTTTGCTCATTCCATCATAAATTTACTTCTCAATATATCATATGAATAATATTTTAATTTTTCTTCTAAAAAATAAAACGAAACATTCATAAGCTGAAAAAGAAACAATGTAAACAAGCATGACTGTTACCTTGAGATGTTCTTGAGAAAAGAGGGTAAGCGCACGAGGCAGCTAAGTGACGTCACCAATATGACGAAAGATCACGCACTCTTTGCATGTCATAACTGCATGATTCGGCAACTTAGAACAAAGCGAGATAACTCTCACTTAGGAAGGGTAAAAAGCCACTCGTATTTGTTGATGCCCGAAATAACGTAATCTATCTCGAACGGGGTCGGGGATAGATATAATTATATTTTGTTTGTAAGCTTCAGTGTCGTAAGATACCAGTCAGACAGCCTATTTTATTGCATTTCATAAAATCAAAATATGAATTATGAACATATATTTCGAATTTTAGGTAACGAATTCCCGATGCTATGAAACCCAAGTTGTTCAAGCATTCCAATAACAAAAAAAAAAAAAACCGCTTATAATGTGTCTAGAGGAAGGTTATTCATAATGACGGAATAGTGAGGAGAAAAAAGGAAATGTAGCATTTATTGAATGTTATGCCAATACAAACTAAATCAAGCATGATGTCATATAGTTCATTATATTAATGATACCGTGAAAGTATATAAAAAAAATTTCTGAATTCATGGTTTTGCAAAAAATATTCTAGATTCTGCTGTCAAAGAGAAACCTTCTTGACAAGCCAAATATTTTCAACAATATAACGTTGTAGTGAAGAAAGCAAAATATTTACGCGTACCTTTATTCGCGCATGCTTTTATACAAATGTCACCGGGGAAGAAATTTCGACTTCGTTTGTTGCTTGGGTGACAACTATATGTGGGTATTTGGATCTGTAAAAGATGACCAAGTCCCGAATTAAGTTTACATCTTTATTGTATGAATTCCAGGCGAAGAGTGACAAATATATAGACCAAACATAAAAATGGCATATAAGTTAATCACAAATAAAGTAAATGGTTATACACAATAATAAATACAACTGACGCGCATGGTCATAAATATTAAATTATAATCAAATAGTTTATATGCAAGAACTTAATGAATTTACTGTGTAGACATTATAAAAACGAAACTATAAAGGAATTTGGGGAAAATTAGCTTAAAAATGAAGAATGCAAAAGTAGAAAAATGGGGAAAATTAGCTTAAAATGAAGTATGCATAAGTAGAAAAATGGGGAAAATTAGCTTAAAATGGGGCACTTGCTTGCAGACAAAGAGATACCAAATTTATGAAAAGTCAGGCCAAAGAACATGAACAATGATTGTACTAAAATAATGACAAAGTAACAAATCAATAGAATCTCAGTCAATGTAAAATATTATCATAAAAATAATGAACAAGTACAAAATGTACTCTTAAAGGTGCAGACACTTGCACATGAATTGTAACCTAACAACAGAAATACACGCACACTAGTGTACCTGTTTTTTAATGATAAATCTACTAATTTTGATTGGCAGTTATAAAATCAGAAAAGGATATGAGCACAAAGTCAGGAGAAAGTTAATCCAGAAGAGTATTCACTTACATAATTTCCAGATTAAAGATTAATATGATTTTCATTACCGTCAGTCATGACTGACGGTATACTGTAATCATTCGTAACCTACTTGAACGGATAGAATACCTCTTGGCAATATGATTGGTTGACAATTGCATAAAATGCGAATATTCGTCAAGGTTATTCAGAATCTGTGAATGAGATTCTCTCACCAGGTAGGCATAAGAGTCTAGATGACCTGACAAATCAAAGTCATATCGCGCCAGTGTATTTTCTTCCGAAATATGCATAGAAAAGTCTTTGTATCGATACGTCCTATAACATTCGCACATTTTCGGAATTTTCCGTCATTTGAATCGGAAATAAACGGAAAAACCCGGAAATGTGCGATTGGTAAATGCGTTTTATTCCGAGTTTATCTAACTAGAATTTTACAACATTTAACGTCAGCTAACTGACGGCAAGCTTTTAGTAAAAGCTAATACTTGTTGTGAATTTCTTTTCGCTCCAATATTGTGAAAACGAAAGTACAAAATAGATGACGCTAAAGAACCTGAATATGTATTTACATTTCCGTAAAAAAAGAACAATGAGGTACAGACACTACATTTCGTAACGATTCAAAAGACAATGCATACGAATAAAAATCATGAACAATAATTGTACACAATATTATATTGATACATTCAAATTTCTACTTGTAAAACCTAAAGTAAAATATATATAAATTTCCTACCTGTAAAAGATGACCAAGTCCCGAATTAAGTTTACATCTTTATTGTATGAATTCCAGGCGAAGAGTGACGCGCTGGACTTTTCGAGGGACGCGATTTGGTCAAAGTAGGGAACAATAGGAGGTGTAATTGACACAACTCAAACTATTCAAAAAGGATTAATTTCGTACCAGAAGAAGGATATAGCGTGGGTCAAATAATAGAAAATCTTAATCTGTTGGTCTATTAATTGACATGACGCAACATCAAACGAATCTTGTCTATTTCAAATTGACTAAAATAAATAATTTACTTGTCCAGAGATTGATTTCGTTTGCTCAGGTGGAAAATAAGCCTGAACTTTTAAAATTGTTTCTAAACTTAAAGAAAGTAAGAATTTATAATTGTGAGAATATTAATGAGAAATTACGAAATTGATTTGTAGGAATTAAAAATTTACAAAATAACATTAAATTTCAATAAATAAGTACTTATGGAAATATACTAAATCATATTTCAGAAGGTCAAAATAACCTGATGATACAAATATAACTAAATCATTGAAAAAATATACATAGAACATTTAGAACAGTTGTTATTCAGGACTTATAAATATATGAACTATTCTGCAAAGAATAATATGCACAAGAAAAATGAAGTTGATATAATCTGTCGATAAATGAATCCAGTATACTGTAGGTACAAAAGTATCCTTCAAAATAACAAGTCTCTATCTTAAATTCGCACATACACCCTGATGCTCGATTTCATCCTGATTGAATGGTTATTTTAGTTTTGCCTTTCAAATAATTGATCAGTTTAATGGTATCTGGAATAACAATGACACCAATGGAGAACACAAGAAAAACAACACCAACACATCCCAGTAATGTAGAAGACATTCTTTCATCTGGTGCACTTATTTTTCGTCGTACTTGTTTTGATAGATCTGATTTGTTCAAAGACAGCGTCTGTTTGATATCTTGTATACGTTCTTTCATAGCTTCCAGGACTATCGGGTCATTGAGACTGTTGTAGAAGATATTACACTCACAGACGTCACAATCAACTGGATCAAGGGTAGTTGTTTCAGATTTCTCTTACAAAAGAACAAAATTAATTTGTATTAAATCTATATTAACTTTCTGTCTTTGCATTGACACGAGAGCTGAATGACAAATATGGATAATGACCATATCCCTGTCTACAGTACAAAATCGATAATTCAGAAAATCAGAAACCGAAGGCATACAAAATCAGGATAAAACAGGAACCAAAGCAAACAAAAACACAAACCTCCACCATATGAAAAGAAGCGAACTCCCGATATGAGAGTGAGACCAGGTGCCCAGGAAGAGTAAGCATCTGTGACAAATTCATGATATCATTGCATTTCATCATCTTTCTAGTTCATAGAAATGACATTTTATTGGCATGGGAGCTGAAATGTGGCAAATTCATTATCTTACCGGTACTTTCGCAAATGAAATGGTAATTTCTGTCACAATTTATTGTCCTGAACAAAAGTGTTCCAGCATGGAGACGGATACAACGGTCTGTGTCTTGCGCATTAGGTTCTCCAATTCCGGTGTCCCATTTGAAAAATGTAGCTATTTCGCCGTCAGAGTGACGATATACGTCATACTTTTGTCCTACAGAGGTAAGATCAATCCAGACGTCATCAACATCGTCTCTAAAAAGGTGTAAAAAACACGCATTTCTACGAGTTAATGAAAATTATTAGGTACACTTGAGTACTGTATGTTTTTAATATGATAGCGATATTCTCTCTTTATCTCATGCCAAAACGAGTATACAGATACAAATTAATCCATACAAAATGTCAATATGTCATGAGGAAGCCTGAATCGACCCCCCCCCCCCCCCAAAAAAAAAAAACGCAAAACAAAACAAAAAGAGCTATAAAACTTTTCGCCAAATATGATTATATTTCAAATTCAAATTGAATCATAAGCATTGATATGCCTATCATTGCATTAAAGCAGGTCCATACTCGTACTACGTCATATGTAACATAGTAGAAAAATCGGTAACGGTCAATTGATAGATTTTCAAGTTATGAAGTAGAAATTATAGTGATTTTCATGAATGGAGACTGTAACATGTAAAATAATTTCAATTTTTCTAAAAACTTTTCTAAAAAGGAACAAATAAGCGGTCTTGATCGATAAGAGAAAGCTAGAAAAATTGACAGGAAATTTAGATGGTAGGTATTTTTAATAATGTATGACACAGACAGTAATGTTCTAAAAGTATGAATATTTGGCATCAATTGAAAAAAAGATGTCACATCTATAAAATAAAATCATTATTTAATCAATAAGAATGATGTACCTTGTAAAATAGTGTAGTTTCTCATCTTGTTTGTATAATTTTATCGAAAATTTTAAGGGGGTAGGCTTCCTTACTTGCCTATAAAGCGGATACTTGATGGTGAATTTATTATACTTCATCACTTTTGTATCACAATATTACTTCTCATCAATATGAAATCCATTTCAAAGAAATTGTTGTGAGGAATCACTCAGAATATTGAGTTGTGTGTGTACGTAGGTTTAATTTTTCTCGGAATTTTCGTAATAAAGTGCTCATATGGGTATTCATATAGTGATTCTTTCTTAATTTTTACGATATCTTGATAAGATTTATACTTATTCTTTCCTTTTCTGATATCTTCACAAAATTAAGACTTGAAAATGAGAAGATTATGAGGGATGTCAAAATCAACACGAATATTTCAAAATAATCTACATAAAGCACTGGGGGTGGGCATACTCTGAGCTATATAACTACTAATCAAGATAACAAATGGGATGAATTTTGCATTTACAAGTAGCTTGAAAGTTTTTCTGTAAAATAAGACTTAACTTTCAGAAATTGTTGTGAAGAATCTGCGAGTATGGAACTACCTTAAGTGTGCTCGCAACTTAGTATTGTTGCACAATATAATATCGTTTGACCTTTGCTTCATCCTTCCCCCTTTTACTTACTGCAATTCCATAAAGCTTTTGACAGTTTCGTACTTAGAATCGGTATCAATTTTAACAAGTCTGGTTCCTTCCATGTGACAGTAATTCGATGCCTGTGCGTGAGACTTCTCATCAGAGCTGTACTGCAAAGCTGTAAATATATGAAAATCGAATTTGTGAGTTACAATGGTATAACAAGGACTAGAAAAAGGACCCGCGCAAGCGTGGGAAAGATTGTTATACTCAGATACGTTATGTATAACTCTAGTATGCAATACATGTATATAGGGATTCTGCTCAGATTTACGTTATGTATGATTCTGCTCAGATTTACGTTTTGTACATTTGTATGACTCTAGTATGCAATACATGTACATAGGGATTCCGCTCAGATTTACGTTATGTACATTTGTATGACTCTAGTATGCAATACATGTACATAGGGATTCCGCTCAGATTTACGTTATGTACATTTGTATGACTCTAGTATGCAATACATGTACATAGAGATTCTGCTCAGATTTACGTTGTGTACATTTGTATGACTCTAGTATGCAATACATGTACATAGGGATTCCGCTCAGATTTACGTTATGTACATTTGTATGACTCTAGTATGCAATACATGTACATAGAGATTCTGCTCAGATTTACGTTATGTACATTTGTATGACTCTAGTATGCAATACATGTACATAGGGATTCCAATCAGATTTACGTTATGTACATTTGTATGACTCTAGTATGCAATACATGTACATAGAGATTCTGCTCAGATTTACGTTATGTACATTTGTATGACTCTAGTATGCAATACATGTACATATGGATTCCGCTCAGCTTTACCTTATGTATGACTCTAGTATGCAATACATGTACATAGAAATTCTGTTCAGGTTTATAGATGTTTTATCTGTGGACCTTTCCTGTATATACCGTATATCAGGGATTTTTCGCGTGTGTCTAATTTTCGCTAAGTTCGCGAGCACCATCAAATCGCGAAAAATGGACACAGTGAAAAAAAGAGACAGATCTTCATCCTTGATCTCATTAATGTTCTTTCATAACGCCTAGAGTTACGGTTATATTTAACTGACCCGGGGTATTTGCACAAATTTTGAATTTTGGTACAAGTAGATTAGCGAAAATTAGACTCACCTTTTTAGGATCAATTTGGCGAAATTTACCCAACGAGAAAATTACCCGTATATCCGTTATACGGTATGAAAATAAGACTGTGTCAAAATAAATGTTTCATCACTTTAATGATATGTGGCTGTTTTGGACGCGGCTGACATTATCAAACAAATTCAATGCAAATACAAATGAGAAATATATTCAATGCAAGATAAATGCAAATTCCATTCAAGTTTAATGCAATCCTATTCAAATAAATGCGAATTGCAGTTCCATTCAATCAAATTCAAATTACCATTCAAGTTCAATTCAATCAAGTTTCCAATTCATCTTCAATTGAAGTTCAAGTTCAATGAAGTTCACTTCAATGTTCAATCAAAGTTTACTTCATTCAAATGTTTTGTTCAAATTGATTCTAATTCCATTGATTTAACAAATAACAGTCAGTTTGTTAAGATTGCCCGGTGAACAGAAAATGCTCGGCCAATTTAACTTCAAACAAATCACAAACGATCAAATCGATCACTTTGCATCAATGATCGGAATTCAAAGTTCAGTGTATTTAGATTCAGATTCCCGTCAATAATTCGGGATCAGCAAATAAACAAATAAGGTTGTATAAATAGTCAGTAATGGCTAGCCTTTAGTTTAACCTATTTATCAATTGTGAATAAGCTCTGCAACCAGTATTCGAAACTAGACTCCCCACACTGGATGTACGGCTAAATGACCGGCGCTCTACTGACTGATGCCTTTTTCCTGAATGTTCTATTGTAAGATGATGCGTCGTATATTTCAGAATAGGAATCTGGATTCTCGAATTTGTGTCGAGGCTAAAGTAGCCTCCTACTAACATGAGAAACGTCTTGCAAGAATCGTCTAACTTAAATATTGATACTTAACATCGGGGATTAGAAAGAGAGTATCATTCAGAGGAATATATGAGGTGAATGTTTAGTGTCTGACGACAGTTTTAAATGTTAGATTTTCTGAGATTTGTTCTTGGAAAATGGTGAGACACAATTGATGATTACAAATTAATTAGAAATAATTCCTTCTAGACAATTATCAAATGCACATTGTCATATCATATGCTATATGTTTAACGTCTTCAAATTCAATGGCATCCTTTTTACCAGATATATCTCCATATCACACCATTAAATGTTAGATTTTCTGAGATTTGTTCTTGGAAAACGGTGAGACACAATTGATGATTACAAATTAATTAGAAATAATTCCTTCTAGACAATTATCAAATGCACATTGTCATATCATATGCTATATGTTTAACGTCTTCAAATTCAATGGCATCCTTTTTACCAGATATATCTCCATATCACACCATTTATCTCTGGTCTCTTCGTTTCGACGGAGAATCGACTTATAGTCCAGTCATTTTTTTAACATGGCCAAACCTTAAACAAATTGCAACAGAATTTATTTGTACATTTTATGTTACATTATTGTATAGGGCATAACATGAAAAATCTAATAGATTCTAATCTATGTACTGAAATACAATATTGCGGGGACGTGGTTTTCTATTAAAAAATCGCTGAAAATAGGAAAGAATGAATAACTTTTATATGGTTGATGATTTAAAAATTAGAATATGTCAATCCGTGAAGCATTTTTCATGCACTTTTAGATAAAATAAGTTTTTAGCTTAAATTATTTCTTTTACTGTGTGTTTTTGGGTTGAAAAGTAGACTTTTTGCAAACTTTCACAGAAACTTGAGAAAATTTTGATTTCTTCCTTTCTTCCTCCTTCTCAATATTGGATATGTTCGGTCAATGATGATTTAAATAATAGTTTTGAAAGGATATATATTTCATATTCTTATTATGTGCGAAATCCTCGTTTTTATACAGAAACCTGTGTTTTAATGAAAAATCTCTGATTTCTGTATTTGTAATTTTAAGAAACCCACTCCATTACGAAATCAATGAAAGAAAGCTATTTTCCAGTGAAATTTTCATACTCTTTCAGATTATATATGTCTTACTGACATTTCATTCGTAGTTGAATTGTTTTGAAGAAAAACGTAATTTTTTTTTCAAAAATCGCTGATTTCTGGAGAATATTAATTGAATTCTTAGGATTTCTTAAAATGATAGCAGCAATATATTTTCAATTGTAGTTATTAAGATCCATTCATGAATTACATGTGTTGAACAAAAAGTATTTTCTACTTTGTTTTGGGGAAAAATGGTATGTTTTTTTTAGGGGGGGGCGGGGGTTGTTTTTTGTTTGTTTGTTTGGTTGGTTTTTTTTTTGTGTTTAAAGATAAAAGATTTCTTGGAAATTCATTACATGTCTTGTATTTTAGCTTAAACTACAGATTCAAAGCTATTTTCATGTAGAAAATAAATCATCTTATCAAAATGAAAGTAAAAAAAAATTAAATGATTCTTTAAGGTCGACATTTTTGGTTGAAATTGTTACTTCTTGCGCAAAAAACACTTATTTTGAGAAAATGATAACTATTTCTTTGAGTCTGCCTAAATTGACACATTGCGAATTTCTAAAACATGGGTCCTGTAGCATCATATCCCATCCATTCTGCTACGTCTTTTGGTACATTTTGGACATAATAATTTTCATACTTTTTGGTCATATTATATTTTTTAGACTGAGGATCACTGACGAGGGTTAAGTACCCGAAACGTGCATGTCTGGTCCATGCTGTAATTTATCAGGTTTTAAATGATGCTATTGAATTCAAAGACGTTTAACATTTTGTCGGATTCTGTTTCTTTTTATGAATGGATATATAACTGAAATATAAGTTCTTTGCTATCATGGGGCAAAAAACTCAGATATGTGCAAAAATCAATTAGTTTTGTGAACAATTTTTGTGAAGAAAGGTGGGAGCTTATTTTGATGTGGTAGATTCTTTCCATCCTTTTCGAACCAACCCCAGTCAAGTAGATCCATGCTTACATGATATTTTCTAATCCACATTTGAACCTTTGTAGGATCGTTTCGAATGTAGGACTGCAGCATCGGGTGTTGGAGGCAAAATTTGAACTTGAACGCACTTATTTCCTGTCATGGCTTTGGTAGTGTATAATCAAAGACGCAGAAGGTCAAGTCCTTCATGAGGCACTCCACCGTTAGAAAAGAGAGAATATTTTCCCCACTGGTTATGATGGTCTCTGCAGAGTTATAACCTTTGAGAATTTCGTCTAACTCAGCCAATTAACTGTCATAACGTGATAATCTTCTGAAAACTGCACCTTTTCCAACATGGTACAGTTTTGATGTTAAATCACATCCTGAAATTGCGTGTATTACAAGCAAAATCTGGCAAACTCTTTCTCCTGATATCCCATTGCTTACCATATGTAGAAATTGAATGTCAATGCAATCAGGTGTAAATGATAGCATAGAAGTACCAGTATATCTGTATCTTCCCCTAAGACAAAGACAGGTTTGGAGCTCGCATGTGGCACAGCGGTTAATGCAGTGAGTGGAATAGCATCTTCTTCTGCATCGGTGCGTCCATTTTCTGTCTCTGAACAAGTAACAACATGAACTGCTGTTTGTTTCTACTGTTTGCATGGAAGACATATTTCTTAGTTTTAAAGATCATTTCTGATCCCACAGTGACATTTGTAGAAAGAATACCCTTGCTACGCTGCAAATGTTTCACATCCTTGGTAGATAGTCCATTGGGATATACATCAAAAACAATAATTGGGTTCTGATATCGCCCGTTGATATATTCAATGTCCTTTGAACAAATGTCGCCGAAAGACATATCCTTCAACCATGGAATACGCTCGATGAATGAGCAGCCATCAAGGATATGCAGTATTTCTTGAACATCATCTTCATTCTGTACAGCAACCCCACAATCACAAAGACTCCAAATCATATCAGCTAATTGATGTTTGTTTTTGAGTCCTAGGGAATCCTGATTAATCAAAACGAGACAATGGGTATGTGGATAGCTCATGCGTAAATACTTCTGAAATATCTTTAGAATATTTTGTAGCGATTGTCGTAAGGCGTTGAAACAACAGCTGCGGGTCGACATCAACTCTGTTATTATCAACTGTTATTTCATTCTTCTGTGCCATGGTGGAAACATGATTCGCGCGTTTAAACTTGAATTATATATATTTTGGTTGACCATTCATTTAATAATCTTCATTCCACACTCTTTTGCCGAATGCGCATTTACATTTTCACCTGCATGGACCCCTGTGTCTAAATTTTGCAGGGAACAGCTCTCTGTAAACGGATCTCGATCGGACAAATAGGAAATAACTCTCATAATGTCTTGTATGTCTCTAACTTGTCTCCTTGTGGCAATCATTGGATTCCAAGTTTACCAAGTTTATTATCATCTCATCACCTCAGTTAATACAATGGTATGGAGAAAAATGTTATACATGGATATAATATTGGACAGAAATGGTGTATAGATCATGTTGACAATTACAGGTGACAATACAATGCTTACAGAGATTCAAAGCCATCAGATAGCGTCATTCATTGATGTACATGCTGGCATCGAAAAGAGCCACTGGAATCTTTGTGCCTCCGTCATACCTCTGCCTCTCGTTAAGCCCCCAGATGTCTTTATACTTCTCATCAATGTTTGTTCAATTACAAGGTCACTAGAAAGACCAGTCTAAAATCTGTAATTTCGTCTGAATACATGAAATCCTTCCATGAACTTTGAATGAACCTCTGGGTGTTCAATTTCAAGATCAACCATGTCAGTGATGTAAATATAAGATGACTTGGCGTACAAATTGAGTCCTGCAGCTGCAAAGTAGGGCAGCATTGCTTTGATAGTTTCGATATGGAGGGTCCAGTTACCAGTTCTTTCGGCTTTGATGAAAGACCGAAGCAGATCAATCATATCAGAATACTGTCTTATATGATCTAAGTCGGCTCTTTCTTTCATAGAGCTTCTGAATAAGTTGATGTGTTACATCACTGTTAAAGATGTCCTCCACCGATGTCTCCCCTTTAAGCAATCTGTCGTATAAACAAGCAGCATCTACTAGATTTGTATTTTCTTGTAGATTCAGGATTCCATCAGTGCTAGAAGACCCAAAAGGTTCTGATAATGTTGACGTTTCAGAGTTTTGAACATCGCTGTGGTGTTCTGTATCAAGCATTTCCATACCAATCATCTTTGTGGCCAGAAGAGCATGGAGTATTGTGTCTACTAAGTTGTGAGCTCGAAAAGCTCTTGGAACTGCCTTTCCTGCTAGAATGTGGCCAACAGTATTTGATGCATAGATGGTCTCAAGGATTTCATAAAGTCCAGATCTTCTCATGATATATCCGATGCATCCCAAGAAACTCATTTCCGTATGAAATGCCCCCAATCGCAATACTATGGACTTGATGTCTTCGTTCTGGGATTCGTGAGTAACAATATTCATTGCCTTGAGATACAAAAGTCAAAATTGGTGTTGTACTGTACTTCCTCGCCTGATCAGAGACGAATTATAAAGTTGAATGAATACAAGTCATGTCACCTGGTTCCATATCAATCATTGGGAGGTAGGTTAATAACTTTCTGTGTGGCTGAGCTGCATAATGCCTGACAAGCTTAGAGTTGGTGAACGGATTGGCCAAAGGATTTTTGCGAGCATATCAAGATTAATGCGAGATTCATCTACAACATCTTGAATGTTAAGCTCGGGAAGAAGCTTCTTAAATCAAGATTTAGGTGGCTGCTTGTAGAAACAGATGTCTATATTACCGGCCATAACTAATTGTGACGTATGTACCTCTTTTATTGGAACCGGTTTACTTGTCGTTGAGCCAGGGGTAGACCAAGCAATGACATCCGTTCCATGGGATGTGCCGAATCCATCCAGCGTTCGCAGGTTATTGTCTACATTGTCTGCAGCGAAATGTGTGAATTTATCATCAGTGTATGTCATTTTCGTGAGAAACAGATGCGCTTTTTTTCAAAGCGTTCAACCTCGGTGTAAGCGGAACAGCATCCTAGGGCGTGAAGTGTGTCGGTGAGAAACTTAGACCCTAAGTGATGGTGTAGAGTTATGCCAAGCCCTACCTGCAACAGGACGTCATGAAGCTGAGTCCTAGTTGCATGATTGACCGACATAAAGACGCTTTTTTCATATTTTCAGGCGCATTACTTAGATTCTTTTCAAGTGATTTGATGTCACCTGAGCAAGGATAGGTATCCAAACGTAGTGCAAGAGTCAGAATGTCTGATTTTACCAGCCTGGTAACAGTTGAGATTATATTCAATTTATCCTTCTCGGTATCGACAGATTTTGAGTTTCGATAGAGGTTCCTCGGAATAGCTTTGGCAGTTTTATCAGTAGGGCGGCCAAGCCGGATTTGCACGTGCGGCGTAAAAAGGAAAATGTGAGTCCGCGAACGCACGACGCACTCTTTCTCGTCGGAGAAAATATGGACGCCTCCGAATTTTGGTCCTTTTCCGAAAGCTCTAGACAGCACAATTTTTTTATTTCAGTAAATAAAATATCGTCGAACTTTTTCTTTTAGCTTTATATTTTACCCTCATATAGTTTATTTTAGACAAACCTGACATTTTAGTTACTAAATCGATGATTGAAGTTGGCTAAATTTTCCCGGGAAAAAATGCCCCAAAAAGTGGAAAATAAAAATGAGGTACAAAAAAATGGTCCCTCACAGATTTTTATAATATTTTCAAAAAATGACATTCACATCGGCATCTTTCAAATATCAAAAAATTACAGAACCACTTTTTCATATATTGAAATAATTCCCGTTTGAAATCAGCTGGTGTCAGCTTCGTTTCGGCATGCGCAGAATCCCGATTTTGCACCCAATACACATTGAACGTGTGTCACATTGTAAACATGAATGAATTACTTTATTCTGAGTTTAAAGTATTTTGTGTATGACAAAGTATAACTGTTGGATGATTTTTATCTCGTGAACTCATTTCTAACCTTGGATTTGCAATTAAGAAGAGATTAATGAAGGTTTCAAGCTGTTTTTGTCCAACCCGACTTCACGAAGGCCGGTGTCAGTGCAGTGCCAACTACAACTGGTGTCGCTGTGATGTAAACTTGATGACGCAAAAACATGGTACGACTTGTGTACTTCACATTCATGTACTTTCTTCAGTTCAGCTGTTTGTTTTATAATGAAATGGATACTAGGCCGATGCCTCGAGAGTCGATGAAGAAATTAATCTAGGAACTACGATTGAAAACAACGACTTTTTCGTCATGCTCAAGGTAAATAAACAAATAT
Organism: Pinctada fucata; assembly: GCA_028142955.1. NCBI lineage: Eukaryota > Metazoa > Mollusca > Bivalvia > Pterioida > Pteriidae > Pinctada > Pinctada fucata. Next base: position 78,140,054 of record AP027102.1, read on the forward strand.
TCTTTCTCTCTCTCTCGTTCTCTCTCTCATACACACATACACACACTTTACTTAATACTACCAAGATTTGTAATAATTTTCAATCACTGAACTGATTAGTTTATTAAGTTAATGTATGTGCCTTTATTTTGATCAACCAAGCCTACCCCCCCCCCTCCTCCCCACCTCATTGGACCCCAAGTCATTTTTTTTTAATTTTTAAATATTACACTTTGGCATTCACAAGTATACATACTATTATAAATGTAGTTTATTTTTTATTTAGGATATAAAGTGAAAAGAGAAAAGAGATTGATGGGGGGGGGTTACTCACATTTACATTCACACATAAACATATGAAATACAACATTGGTAATTTAAACTATTAATTTCTAGATAGATAATAAATCATCATATAATTTGATTATATTGTAGTTCTAGTCATTGAAAATAATTTTCCATGAATTCCATTTGTTGAGTGTTGAATTTATCAGTACTATTCTTTCCAGTGATTTTATGATTGCTAAATGAATAACATATAAAACAAATAGTTATAAAAGATTTCTACAATTTAAGTACAATTTATGAATCATTTTGAATTTTTCAGTATATGACTATGTATTAATGAAATTGTATCAAAGTAAACAAATAAATAAATGAATGAGTTAATAAATGAATGACTAATTGAAAATGTATTATTTTTTTCAGGTCAAACTTGTAAGAAGAAATCTTGCAGTCTGAAACTCACCCAGTGGCTTATTATATGGAAGGCATGCATTTCGACAATCATGTAAAAAGGAATTATTGATTGGAAATTGTGTACTATAGTATATTGATATCATATATACTATTCTACATCGAAAATTGAAGATTCAATGTGCATATTGTCATCATATTCTTCTTTGTGAATTGTGAGTGCGCAAGAATACCATACAAATGGATTATTCACAGAAGATGGAAGAGTTCAAGACCTGTCAACATTTCAGAAATTAGGCATAATGACTGTGAATCTTATTGGGCAATGGCAGATATAGTGAGATAATGAAATAAAATTTTGTGAATTCTTGCAGAGGATTAATTAGTCAATTAAATTTCTTCTTCATGATATAGGAATTTAAATTTCAACTGTCATGGATCATGGGCACATTAAATCATAATAGTTATTTCTTTTGTAGTGACTATCTGGAGTAAAAAATTAAATATAGGCTTCCTTGCAGAAAAAATCATATATTTGTATCTTTTGTTTTCCAATTATTGAAAGCTCCTGTGCATTAAACAGAACAAAATTGGAATTTTTATAAGTCTATTTCTCGGATACACTGAGTATATTTCAAATTGTGCATGTATTGTCTAGCATAACCAAGAAAATGTCATTTTTCCCTTGTGCGTGGCAGTTTTGTACTTGGTCAGAGGAAATTAGGAAGGTCGCTGGAAAAACCTTCGGTCTGTTGAATTCTGGTGATATTTTTCACAATTTAAATGTTTGTTCATCAAAAGGTTAAAACAACCTTTTCTTATAGAATGATAAATTCGAATTTATATTCTGCTTTGTGAATTTCTGATGTCGAAGCGTTCGGTCGATTGACGATTTCTCTAAAATTGTCGAAACTGTGCAGCATGTCGGGGTACATAAATGAGGTACAAAAAAATGGTCCCTCACCGATTTTCATAAAATTTGAGAATTGAACACTTGGATATATTCTCCACAACATATCAAAAAATTACAGAACCACTTTTTAATATTTTTGAAAACGATCCCCCTGTTTGCGAGGAAGGGGGCATGGAAGTCGAACGTTAAGAGTACTGCTGTCATTTTGTCAGCTGATTTTCGACAAATTTACAGAATAAAACAGCATATCTTGGGTATATTTAGAGACATAAAATCTTAAAGAGTTTGTTTAATCTTTTAAAATCCGATGCCATCAATTTGCATCGCTGTTATCAGTATTTTTCTGCACTGAAACAGTTTCGAAAAAATGCTTAGTAACGGCGATGCGAACTTCTTTCGATATCAATGCGCAGTTCTTAGCAACGGTTGCCGTCACGCGCAAATCTGGCTTGGCCACCCTACTGTTATGAATAGTGATGATAATATCCTGCCCACAACATTCTGAAATAAAGATATCTTCACCAAAGTGTTCCACAAGCTTCTGTTTCAAGTACCGAGGTAAATAAGTATTTGCTTTACAATTATTGGCCATATAGCTTACAAGGTCTGCCAATTCATGCTGAAGGTCTTCATTATCCTTTTTTTTTTTTGAAAAGCATCTTGCATGCCGTTTGGAAAGTTCGTGGACGCATGCCTTAAAATCACATTTGAAGTCGTATACGAATAAAACTTTCGAGAAATGAAAGGGACATATTCAGAAAGGGAAAACAAAAAATATCAAATAAAGATAATTTACTAAAATGGCACCTTAATACATGAAGGATAGAGATTACGGAGCGGTAAATTTTGAATTGTTGAAATGAATATTGCTAAATAAAACAAGAAAGAATACTCGACAATCAAACTTTCGATGTCATTAATTCTATTATATGTCATGACCACTGCGAAGTTTTAACAAATTCGGACCATATTTACGAATTTTATGCATGAAATTGTTAATGAAACGAACCAAACAAACACGCTTCTGAATAAACCCTACACAAAATTTGGAGCCGCTCATTTTGGCAAGAGGAAATTAAAGCTCTGTATTGTAGATGGCGCCAGGAAAATTCACTTTGCTTTATTTAAACTGTTTAGCATGAATCACTACTAACGAGGATTAAAATATCCGAAACACGTGTCTAGTACAGCAAAATTGGTACTATAGAACATATATTTCAATATTGACAATTTATGACCTCAGAGTTCTTTACGGAGCACCATACAGTCATTCAGTTTTGAATTTTGTTTGAATAAAACAGACGGAGAATTCAAAACAGCTGATGGATGCATCTTGATATGGACCAAATACATCAAAACTAATGTTGTTAGAAAAGAAGAATGTATTTTTAAGATGAATAGATACAATGTACATGTAAATATAAACACGCGTTTTGGGTTTGAGTTGAACAAAAAAGTAAACGAAAATTAGTAAAGTGATGCAGTTTTCTTCTTGATGGTGACCTGACTTTGAATGATCTAAAGATGAAAGTACATTATGATATAGAGGTAGAAATGCACAAGAAAAAAGGACATGTCTTCCTTATAAATACATGAAAAGATATTTAGATTTTAAACAAATAATTGGTGTTTTATTTCTTTTAAAATGTCCAATTTATGTTTGACATCTGACGACGTTGTTTTCTTTTTGTTAGCTGCTTCGTGACCTAGAACCTTACATTGTTCAAAAGGGAATTTGAAAGGTTGTTACTGACCAATCTTAATGAAAATTCGTATATGTATTCAAATAATCAGTATTATAAGGAAATCAACATGGCTGCTTTTTTATCAAAGAAAAGTTTTTTTTTGAAAGTGCGGAAATTAACGCTGCAAGTTTGATGGTACGCCGCATCTGCCGTATGCAGATCATTCACACTCTCTATACGTTCTCTGATTTCGTGTGCCCAGTTATCACCTCCTGTCAAACAAGTTGATAGGAACGAAAATTGACAGTCTTTTGTTCGAAATGGGTATACAATCAAACGCTCTCTTTTTGCCATTGACTTTTACCGGTTGGCCATATCAGAGACAGTTTTCCTTCGAAGGAAATAGCTGTTTGGACCTCAAGACTGGTAAGCTTGTTCGTTGACTTGATCAAGACTTTGCCTTTTTCATAGATTGTTCAATGATTAACGGATTTGTATAAGTTCGTCTGCATTTATCATGGACCCGATTATCCGTGGACGCTAGTAAATCGTCGCCCCTTTTCTTTGCAGCATCGTTGATACCAGTGGTGCCCTTTTCACGTAATGTTACCATCTCAGATGGTTCATTTCTGCCACAGATTATGCAATTTTGGTCCATCGTGTAGGCACCTGAAAAATTTAATCTTGAATTAAATCAGGACTCCTTACAACGGAGACAAGCCAGTTAACTTGTAATCTGCAAAATTTGAAATTTTGTGTACACCAAGATAGGATTTTTCTTGTTGCATAGGAAAACAAATGAGATCTAGTAATAGTGTAGTTCCCACTAAATGTCTTCTGCTGAGATGCCAAGCCAAGAACTAAACTTGAGCAGATTAATTCGAATGTGACGAGGAAATACTGAAAGAAAACCGAATTAAAGGTTATTAATAAGTGGGCATTAATAGGTGATGAGTTTCTTTAATAAAAGAAGGGCCCTGTCTTCTCTATAGAGATTTGGATAGGGCCGTCCGTCATGTATAATATTTATGATAAAAAGTAAAAATGAAATGTAAATTTACACGAAGAAAAGAAAATGTAATAAATGATAAAACAAAAAAGAAATCAAACTTCCGTACTCTAAAATTAAATTGGGAAAAACATTTGGAATTACAAAAATAATTTTTTTTTTCAAAAATAAAGCTTTTCTTTTTCTCAAAACTGAAGGAAAATAATCTTCCTTTTTAAAATAATAATATCTGTTCTCACCCGAGTTTCAATACATTAAATAATCAAAAGGACCCCCTATAATCGCAGGGAAAAAACGAGTATGTTGTATGTTTTGCTTTTAATGGCTTATTCTTGTTACAATTAACTTGTTTATAACAAATTCTATGCAATTATTCAATTTTGATAAGCATATCAACAATATAAATATGCTGTCCAGAGTCAACGCGATGCAGTCCATGTCTGTGCGATTAGATACTCCGTCAATCAATCCTTTTCTAACAATATCCTACAGATAAGCACATAATATATTAATATGGAATACTAACCTTTAATAGTATTTTGTTGTGTATTTTTCTGACTTAACGAAGCATAAAATTATTCCGGGATCGATGTAAACATGTTCCTCTGCTCTCATGACGTCATTGACATCGTGTACCGCAGCCCAGTCGGAATATTAGAAAACAAAGAAAATGTGCGTGTTTTGGATGCCGAATTAAGATACTTTCCCTTAATATATTTTCTTCGATTTTTTATATAATATGTTGGGATGTAAAAGCATCGTTTACAAAAGAAATTATTTCTATTGCAATTGTTTTTGGGTCACATTGAAATTTTACTGGTTTATTATCGTTCCTTTAGTAGTACAGTTTAATTCATAAATCAAACATCGAAGTTTATCTCTTATGAAATGGTTGGGGTATATAGTGATGCACATGTCCCTCTGTACGTGAGTCCGTGCGTCTGTTCTACCCGTGTTTTCCGGACATTTTAAGGAAAACCGTTACAGATAATCAATTCATTTCTTGGATATTGGTTTTAAACTGAGAATTACAGGTCAAGTTCGAATATGGGTCATGTCATTGAATTTTGTGCAGAGGTATGCCCCTTGAAGCTTAGAAAATTTCAATATTTTGTGGTTTCCGAACATTTAAAGGAAAATCAATTCATTTCTTGGATATAGCTCTTACACCAAGACATACAGGTCAAGTTCGAATATGGGTCATGTCACTGAATTTAGTGCAGAGTTATGTCCCTTGAAACTTAGAAAATTTTAATATTTTGTGGTTTCCGGACATTTAAAGGAAAATGGTTACTGATAATCAATTCATTTCTTACATATAGCTTTTACACCAAGAAATACAGGTCAAGTTCGAACATTGGTCATGACACTCAATTCTGTGCAGAGGTATGCCCCTTGAAACTTAAAAAAATTCAATATTTTGTGGTTTCCAGACATTTCAAGGAAAACCGTTACATATAGTCAATTCATTTCTTGGATATAGCTCTTACACTATGAAATATAGATCAAGTTCGAATATGGGCCATGTCACTGAATCTTAGGAAGAGTTATGCCCCTTGAATCTAATAAAAAATCAATATTTTGTGGTTTCCGGACATTGAAAGGAAGACGGCTGCACTTACTCAATTCATTTCTTTGATATAGCTTTAACACCATTAAATACAGATTATGTTTCAATATGGGTAATTTATGCAGAGTTATGCCCCTTGAAACTTGAGAAAAAAATCAATATTTTCTGGTTTCCTTCCATTTCAATAAAAACTGTCAGGGAATATATTCATTTCTTAGATATAGCTTTATACATTAAGAAATACAGGTCAAGTTCAAATATGGGTCATGTTGCTCAGTTTTGTGTGGAGTTGTGCCCCTTCAAATTTTTCAAACATTGCTTATATGTAAAATATGCCGGGCGGGGGTATCATTGATCCTTTCATCAATATTTTTTTCTTTGTATCTTATGTATCTACTTTGCAAAAATGATGAAATGATTCAGAGAAGCAATATCTGTTTCCAAGCCTTTATTGTATTTCATATATCCCATTTGGTTACAAGAAATGCCTATTCGAGTAAGTTTTCTAAAACATTCCTCTTGCACGTATATAGCCATTTGATGTAGTATGATGTACTTTTTATTCAGACAGTGATCCCTTTAATGTACTGTCATGATCTATAATTTGCATTATATGGATGTTTGATCATCCTCTCCTGCTTTCTCATTCATCTACAGAACAAAAGTTTAGCAAATACCTGTTTATATATGCGGAACTGGAACTTAGATTTCTACAGATGCTTTGTACTATCTGATTCATTATAAGCATAAAATCTCTGTATCATTTCAACATAACAGTCCTTGAGATGTGCAATTTCAGGACTATATGAATATTGTCAGTAAAATCTCTATTAACTGAATGATTGACGCTTACAAAAATATAACAAAAAATTGTTTAGTCAAACCGGGACCAAATAAACGAAGTGGCACGTTATCAACTGTTTTACAATCAAAAAATATTTCATATGTAGTATGACAATGCACAAAGATATATTGAAGAAACAATATCAAAGAAGGAGACCAGCACCACCAAGAATTCCCTTCCCAACCAAATTAATAGGTATGACTATCTGGATTCAATACACAAAGTCCTTCAAGATTTCTTGTACAAAGAAGTCTCCTATAATGCACATTTTTATATGTATCAGAAACCATTCTCAGTGAATGTTAAGTGACGTTACATGTAGAAACAAGGATTCTAGTTAGCAAATCAACTTTGGATATCGAAGTCATCGGTTACACTACAACAAGTGCATACTATTTTTGCACCCATTTTCTCGTTGGTTTGTGTGAGTCTTATGTTTTAAATCTTTGTTGATTTACATTTATTGTCCCTTTGTTGTCTCTTGATCAACTTTTCCACTTTGATTTTACCTTCGGGGTTTCTGCTATATTCTGTGATCCTGTTCGAGGTCCTTCCGTAACTCTTCTGTTTGAGCGTCGTGGGGGCGGCTACTCAATCGGGGAAATATTTTGAATCTTTTAACGAAACACAACCATTGTAACAATAAAAATGACATGATGGCGTTCTTTCTTTAAAAAAGAGCTTTATTCTACAAAATCTACAAAATCGGTTCAAAGAAAGTTGACTGAAAATGAAAAGGAAACCGCTTCTTTTGAAAATTTCACATTTCTCATACACACGTGTCTGGTTAATGAAAATTGATTTGGACTTTTCTTCAAGAAGGTATAGAGTTGGAACTTTTCCCCATTATCAATATAAACACTAATTTCTTTATCTAGAATGGAGCAGTTAAAATCGTTTCCCGTGACTTGTCTTGGGCATTTTTCAATTTGACATCTCAATTGATTAATTATTATTATTTCTGTTTTTGTTTTGCTATTTGGGAATGCTACTGAATCGACCCTACAGGAAATTTGAAACCCCGAACTCTCTATGAAGTAAAAACACACATTTAATTCAAAATATAAAAGCAGATGGCGCTACTGAAGGCCTACTGACGACTCCTCAAGATCATTTTTGCTAGAAGCATCACTGATGAGGATTTAATACCCGAAACACGTGTCTCTTGCATGAAAATTTGTTTGAAATTTTCTTCAAGAAGGTGTAGAGTTGGAACATTTCCCTATTATTCATACGTAACACAACTTATGTCGACCGATCCGTGGAATCTGTGATGTATGTATGTCCCAAACGTCTTACCATTTTGTATTTTTTTTTATGTTTGTATATTTTTCTTGATATGCTTTTCTTCTTTGTTTTCACATAAGGTGTTTTAGTGCATTGCTGTGGGTACTGTGTATTCACATAAGGTGTTTTAGTGCTTTGCTGCGGGTACTGTGTATTCACATAAGGTGTTTTAGTGCTTTTCTGCGGGTACTGTGTTTTCACATAAGGTGTTTTAGTGCTTTGCTGCGGGTACTGCAATCAAGTCTGGTTGGAGATCCCCTCCTTTTTTTAACCTTTTGGCCATACATCTTTTTCTAAACATTATATAATAATCTTTTTACTGATCTAGAAAAGAAAAATACACATACTTTGTCGACACAGATTGCCCACTGGCATCCTTGGTTCATGTGTAGGCTTACGATTTAAGGTTTTTGATGTTGTGTTTGCTGTTCCTTGCCTTATATGTCTCTTTTTGTGCTTTTCTTCTTTGTGATTACACATGTTTTGAATTTTTGCCAAGGATATTGCAACCATGGATTGCTGGAGATCCTCTTCTTTCTTTTACTACTGAAACTCATTCTTGTTTTAAAGAAAATGCCCAAATTACTGCTAGCTAATTACTAGAATGACAGCGCATCAAAAGGTTGTTTTTAATACTTTGTGTAGTCCTGATGTGTTCAACGAAAACAGGTACAAACACCCGGATCAAGAATCGAACTTCTGAATAATGAAGCAATGAAAAATGGTAAGAAAAAAAGTTACTTCAATTGAGAAAAAACCTGTTTTCTTCAAAATTCATTATAAAATAATAAATGTTTCAAATATAGGAAAATATGAACTTACCTTTCGATGGACAAATAAAAAGGAATATAAAGATATATTCTAATGTCCCTGCATGTAGCATTTTTATTTTGAAGCGTAGTTCACAAGTTTCCAGTATCGTATCTTGCCTTAGTCTAACAGGGAATTGTGCGATCAATCTTCATATATCACTTTCAGGAAATTAAAATATAAATGATTCATCCAACATATTCTTTATGACGTTGAAATGCATTTTCTAATTTCAGGCTAGTCCCAACGGTGTCACTCAGATCAAACTTTCCATTTAAGCATTCAGTTAGTAAAAATTGCAGGAAAGTATGGAGGCAGTATCTAACGTCTTTCTGGTTTCTGTAGAAAATGTCCTGTTGCATGCAAGTTTTACATGTAACAAATAGGTTGCAATCCATTTATTACGATAACCATATATTATGTGAATTGTTTTTCATATAATCTATACTATTGAAAGACAAGTCATCGATTTGTGTACTCTATAGGAGAAACATGGTTAGCTATGCCTCGTACATCACTCATGGGGCATTATTTGTTGAAATGAGCATATTTCGCACTTAATTATTATGAAATTGACATCATCGATATTATAATATATGCTGTCTCTGCTGGTGTAGTAATAGTCCCAGAATAAATTGTTCTCAACAATTCACTGTTCGTCTGTACTACCTTGAATGACAAATATGGATAATGACCATATCTCTGTATACAGCACAAAACCGAAAATTTAGAAAATCAGAAACCGAAGGCATACAAAATCAGGATAAAACAGGAACCAAAGCAAACAAACAAAAACCTCCGCCATATGAAAAGAAGCGATATCGGAGTGAGACCAGGTGCCCAGGAAGAGTAAGCATCTCCTGCTTGCATACAACACCCGCCGCACCAATTCGGTAGAACTGTCACATCCGGTTACTTCCATTTCGGAAGACATAGAGTACAATCTTTGGTTGGATGGTTCAAATGGTCAATGACAGAATATCATCCACCATTCTGGAGAGTGGGACATTATAGTGTTTGACGAGTTCCCATATCGACCGTAGAACTTTCTCAGTGACGATGTTTGTCGGTCACAAACATATCCCTGATTGAAAAATTTATATGACAGACGCCTGGCTCTCAGAACAAAATCCGTATATTTGGTACTTGCTCTGGCATAGCGTATCAACTGAGATATGAACACACCATAAGGAGGCGATGAAAAGATGTTGCTACTCAGAAAAGGAAAGTTTGTAATGCTGAAATTGAAGTCGTCACGTTTGTCATAGAGTGAGGTGTTCATGTGACCATCAGTTAGGCCTTACAACGACCGCTAGGTTTCGACTGAGAGTAACGACAACTCGTACCCTAATTGTCAGAAATCGGGACATTTCGAGCCTCTTCATAAACATAATGGGCAAAAATCACTTCGAATCATGAAATTTCTCATTTATTTATCTCTTTTTGGTTGTTGGACAAAGTTGGTATGGTTAAGCACAATACTTTGATTTGTTTCATGTACTTAAAACAATAAATGGGCAAAGAAAGATAGCACAAATTTGCACATTCGATTTCTAGACCGAAAAAAATTTTCCTTGTGGTAAAACATTTGAAGGGAGGTAACTCCTTCATAATATCTGTAAAACTCGGGGACCTTTAAACAAAGAAACGATATGAAAAGAAAAGAAATAAAACGAAAAATAAAATTATAAATTCTACCGTTAAATCATACGTTTAAGATCAAATAGTTGTGATATTTCTTGTATTCTCCTCCCGTGTGCCGCGGGAACCAGTGCTTATCATAGTATCTACATTTCAGCTCTGTTAAGCCCCCTTCATACTTTCAGGGATCGACCCACGGATAGCTACGGATCGAGAAAAAAATTACATCCGTAGCTATCCGTAGCTATCAGTTGCAATCCGTAGCTCGATCCTTCACTAGTCGTGGCAAGTCGTAGCTATCCTTGACAATCAGTAGCTATCCGGGCTGAGACAGACATTTCTTAACATGTTCAAAATTTTCTACGACTCCGCTACGGATAGATTAGTCGTAGCGGAGTCGTAAGGTAGTCTTAGCAACCCGTAGTGGAGTCGTAGGTATCCGTAAGGGAGTCGTAATAACCCGTAGCGCATCCGTAGCAATCTGGGACCATTTTTGTGATAAAAATAGTCATGCGATTCCTACGGATTGCTACGACTCTCCTTCGGATTGCTACGACTCCCCTACGGATTGCTACGGATTGTGTCTGATATAAACTTAAAACCTATATATTGTATGCGTTTTTTGTCAATATATGAGTTAATACTATAACTATTCACTTATTCCAGATTTTTATTTCAAAACCATAGGTATGACAAAACAGAATTGGCTGAGCCTTCATAATGGATCATCGATTACAAACGGTTGGTGATCCAATGCGATTTTATCGATTATTAATCGGTTATGCAGAATTGTTTCATTTACACTCAGTCTGAAAAGTGATTTTTTACGGCAATAATTACTGCATCTCAAATGAGCTTGTATTGATACATCTAAAGGCTTAATGTTGAAATACACTTTCTTTGGAAAAAAGAAACAGGTTTTACTTATTTATATATATTTATTTTCTTAAGGCATATGGGGCTCGGTACCTTTCATTTTCTTCAAAAAACAAAACAAAACAAAACAAAAACAAAAGAAAACGAAAGAAATTAAAACAAAAAGCAAAACACAAAAAAAAAAAAAATCTAACAAGACTTGAGAATGTTTCCCTATATGTACTATAGAACTCGCCTGGTGTAAAATCTCCAACAAACTTTCAGTTCACCAAGCTCTGCCCATGCACGTGCAACAGAGATCGTGCAGAACAATATTAGACTAGCTAGCTGTGATTTGTTGTCCAGTAATTCTCCGAGTCCCACGAACCAATGAAATTATCACCGAGCCGCGAACCGGCTCGGTGATAATTTCATTGGTTCGTGCTTCGCGGCTCGGTGATAATTTCATTGGTTCGTGCGACTCGGGGAATAACTGGACAACAAACCACAGCTAGCTAGTTGTTATTTCTTAAAAAAGAAAAAAAGAAAAAAATGAAAAAAATTTGTTTTTACTTCTTTTCATACTATACTGAAAAGACTGGATTTGCTATATCTGGGGGTCGGGTTAGTTCTTTGGTTATTTTCACCTGTTTGAATATTTTTCAGAGACTTCGTTCTTGCTATACCGAGTAAGTGTTGACCCTTAAAAGACTGACAGACGTACATGTAATTTCATTTGACAGAATAGGAGAAATATCTGGTGGAAGAGGAAGGGATAGAAATATAAAAAAAACAAAAACAAAAACAAAAACAAACAAAAAAACATATCTAGCTGTCTTGTAATACACACATCCCCAACTTGTTTTCATAAAACGCACCGAAATTTGGTTTTTAATGTGAACGTTTATTTGTAAACGAAATAACATCGAAGTATATGAACGGCTTTCCTGATAATAGATTAATTCTACAAATAATCTAGCTGCAATAGATAAATAAAGGATGTATGAGCACAAACGCGAAACAAAACAAAAGAAATATACATGTGTAAATGAATATTCTTCCTGCATTCCTTTGGGAGAAATTGTCGTAGATGGCGCCACTGAATGATTTTTTTTGTCTACCATGAGACAATTCAGAGTATTGATTTTCATTAGTGTTGTATAATCGCACATTTCATAATCAGAATTCAAATCGATTTTTTGAAAATTCTATTGGATTTTGATATTTGATATTTTCACAAAAAAAGTTACCAAAATGAATGATATAACTTCAATAAGTAAGATACTTCTCATCTTCGCAAGCCAATGGTATAGATCCGCCGTGCTCCTCAAATACTAATGCAGTTGTCTTTCTTTACATACCTAGTGTTATTGAATTGTATCAACTAAAATAGCTGCACCAGTAGCTGTGTATCTTTGTACATAATGTTATATCATATAATTTTACAAGTGCTACTGTCAATACATACATGTATGTATCTTATGACTAGAGTAGGAAAAATCATCAAAACCTATAAGTTCTAATGTGATGGAATATTTCTTCCATTATTATATTTATTTCTTGGAAATTTTATCATATAATAATTTTTCCCAAGAACTTTTATTATGTATCAAAAATTCCAAAAGGAAATATTATTATAAAATGTATCGTCCATGATCATAATGAAAATTCCCATTCCATGGAAAATATATTACATAGCAAAAATTCCATCTAGAATTTTTTTTCATGTTCATAATAAAAGTTCTGAAGTACTTAATTAAAGTAGAATAACAAAAATTACAATAAGGATTTCATATACATGTATATGCATAATAAATGTCCCTGGAAAAAATGTTATAATGAACTAATTTGAAAATAGAATTCAGAATAAGAATAAATAAATTTGGCAAAAACAAATACAAAGAGGCAAATGAAGAAAAATTAAGTTCAAATTGTAGATTTTTAATGCAATTAAAAAGAATTTTTGTTATAAGGCCACGTAAAATAAATTCTATGTTTCTCAGATAATTGGGTCTAAAAAAGTGGCGAGGAAGGTAGGGTTTTTATTTTTTGGTTTTTTTTTTCATCAAGAGTGCTCTTATTATTCATGTAAGGCAAAGAAGTCGTCTGTTCTGCCCCCCCTCCCCCCATTATCCATGTAAGGCAAAAAATCCTATGATCTTGATATTATGTATTGTTTCTCTTATTTATGCTTAGTATAGTATTTGAGGAGCACGGCGGATCTATACCATTGGCTTGCGAAGATGGATACTTCTATGCATGGCAAAACAGTCTAGAAAATATTTCTACTACAAAATGATAAAAATTCGCTCTTTAGCACAAGTAAAGAACGGGTGAATTTGCAAAACTAAACTATAACTGAGCTTGTCCTTACCTCTTAAAAAGCTCTGTTCGGTCGGCATAACTTTATTCTCCGTTAATGTTCAATGTTACGTATGGGGGGATGTATTATTTAAATTCTACGCAGCGTTTGGTCAGTGTAACTTTTTTTCCGTTACGCATCTCGAGTTTAGGTCAGGGAACTTCGTTTGCCGTTTCAAAGTACATGTATCTTGAGAATCCGGATCCTATTCATAGTATTCCTGGGCTTACAACGAAACTGACAGAACATGTACCGGACCTTTCAAATTATTTACGGTACGCATGTAGGTTGAACTCATGGATACTATACCCAAACGTACAATGTCATGTAATATAATCCGGTTACTTTTTCCTCCTTTTCTACGTTTTGAATTTCCAATTATAAAAATCTGTATAGATATTTTCTTTGCAAAAGAAAAAAATTCGTTTCGTTTCGTTACTTTTCATTTCTTTTCTTGTGCGTTTCATAATTTAAAGAAACCCGTTAAACTCGGTGAATCTAGAGGTGTCCCGGAAACAAAGTGTTTGTCAAATAGTACAGTTTGAATTGTTTCCCTTCTTAAGCAGATTTTGTTTAGAATTTGGTATTTAAAATTCATTAATTTTCGAAAATTCGCATGTCTTTATCAATTCAAAGTTCTTTAATGCTCTTCAGACACAGATTCAAATGTCGTGAATCACTTTTAAAGGAACATTCTTGGATTTGAAAATTTAGCTGAAAGGTCTACATCAGTGTCGTGGGACAACATTATGTCCAAATGGGATGCTGAATTATTTGTCTCTGTAGTTTCTTTGACTTCAAGCAAGAATCTTATTTTTGCAAATATTCTGATACTTAATTCCATGATGTATTCTAAAACTAAGTGGCATATTCCTATCCCTAGAAGGCTCTTTGGTAAACATTTAAGAATATGTTTTAAACTTAGCTCTTCATGTTTCACTATTTCGATTGCCTTTCTTTCGGCCTCCAGCATTATTTAGTCCCCGAGGATATCGTTTAGTCTCTGAAGATATTGTTAAGTCCCCGAGGATATCGTTTAGTCCCCGAGGATATCGTTTAGTCCCCGAGGATATGATTCACCTAGTTTCTCAGTGTATCGTCACTTGACTTGAAATATATTTCAAAAGTGTCTGTCAAAAAATTCTAAATGTGGGTCCTGTAGCATCATATCCCACTCATTCTGCTACGTCTTTTGGTACATTTTTTGACATAATCATTTTCATACTTTTTGGCCATATTACATTGTTTAGACCAAGGATCACTGACGAGGGTTTAGTACCCGAAACGTGCATGTCTGGTCCATGCTGTAAATTTATCAGGTTTTAAATTATGCTATTGAATTTAAAGACGTTTAACATTATATATTTCAGTGATTTATTTATTTCTTTAAACGCTGTTTCATCTAAATTATCAAAAATATAAATCAAAGTTCTTTTTGCTTATATTTTCTTTGTATCAAGTCCGATTTTATTGAAATATATTTCAAATTGACCGTCTCGGAAAGACCTTTGCAAAAATATATACATTAGTAAGGTTTTTTTCTTTCGAAAAGTCAAATTCAAGATTCGTAAAACTTCGAATCCACATTTTGTCGGAATTCCCCTTTTTTTACGGTAGTCAACTTTTGTTACATCAATGTAACACATTGTAATGTCATGGAATAGGTACTTGCACACTATCCTTTAGTTAAGGTCTTTAACGGGAAAATCATATACTATGTCAGTATATAATTTGATGTATCCAAAAGTAGATCGAAAGTAAGCATAATAATATTCTGTTTGAATGGTCAAAAAGAAATTTAAGTCTTTAGTCATCCTGTTTCAACACCGACAATGGATAGGATAAATGTTTCATGAAACTATCTTTCAGATGGTGATATGTTTCTGCGAGTGTCTCGACAAATCGAACTCTCTCCACTACACTTTCATTCACAGATCATTATATCGACTGTAAACCTTTTTTTTTATGTAAAAGAGAAAAATCTTAAAATAAAACGAAAAAGATGACATGTGTTTAACGTTTCCGGGTTCCAGAACAGTATCCGAAAGAATTCCATCGGAAAGCTCTAGATCAATTATGACGTCATAATTGAAACCGTGACTTTGGTGCGTTTTTCGCGAGAACGTCAGCATGAGGTAACGTAAAAATAAGGGGAGGGGGTAACAAAATCACTATAGCTTAGAAATGACAGTCTTTCAATAAGAACTTATCGGTGTTTCACTTGACATATGAAGAAGATAATATCACGTTTTTATGGAAAATAAATGATAGTGTTTCATATAAACGGACAATTTCTTATAAAAGTCTTTGTGGTCATTTATAATTCTATACATATCCGATTGTCCACATCATATCTAAATGAAAAATACAGAACTTGTTAAAATCTACCTCTTCAGAAGATTTGTTACTGTTTTTCATTACCTAAAGTGTGTCAATTTAAACGTCATATTTACGGCCCATTTTGGGGCTTTCAATGTGCATATATGTACATTCATTCGTAGCTTCAAAACTAACGGTAAAAAATTGATGAAACTTTGCATGTAGAAAACGTATGTCTCAATTATTAACATATATAATTTTTTTTTAAAAAGTAAATGATATGATCTTTATTTAAGTCAGGCTGTCCTGGACCTCCTTAAGAAACGATAAACCGAAGTTGATTGAACATGGCTACATGTGCTCTCGGGGACTCCTGGTCCACCAGCATTGATACTCACCGAGTAGTTCAAATGTTAAACGTACTCAAATTCAAAAGCATAATTTAGAACAGATAAATTTGCAGCATGGACCATTCATCATGAGACATGCACGTTCTGGTACTTAACCCTCTTCAGTGGTCTTCAATCTAAACAATCTAATATGGCAAAAGAGTGTAAAACTCATTAGGTCCAAAACTGTTGCGAGAGACGTAACAGGATTGGTGGAATATGATGCTACTTGCACATAATTGCGGAATAACTTATTATACAATTAAAACATCAAGATTTATTTCATTTCAGCTGCAAAACAGTAGCTTTTGGGACAAAACTTTTACACTCTTATTGCACAACGCCTCGATTTTTTTTAAACATTTCGAATTTTTCTTCATATTAAGTGTTCAAGCAGAGTCACAACTTTCAAAGTTCGCCACAAGTTCCCAACATTAACTATTTCTGGCATCTGCTGTAAATTTTTGCAAGCCATGCAAAGGCCATATAACTTTTTGTAACATTTAGATTATCAAATGTATTCATTACATTGGCAAATAGTCAGGAAGACTTCTTTTAAACATTCTGTTCTATGCCTTGTTCCAATGGGGGACGATCGAATGCTGAATGTTTATCAAGTCTTTCTTTGTCTGTTTCGATTGCGCCATACACAGTGTATACCCCTTGTCAATAAGAACCTAGTTTTACAACGACAGTTGTTGTTCTTTTTCCTTTTCATATTTCATGCCTTATGGGACAATCAAATGTGAAATAACCAAATCAAAACAAAACAATCTGCAAAGAAACAAAGCTAAATGCACGACAAGAGATCAAATGATTGAAATGAGTTAGAAGTATATACCAGAGAGGAAGTACTGATCGTAGATCTAGGTGAATATGGCATAATTGTGGCAAACATATTTTGGAACGCAGGTCGCAGTTCACCGTTCACCAATGCAGTTCACCATTCGATATTTAAAACAGTACTAGTGCAATGGAAATAACTTCATCCCCTACATTTGATATTGACAAAATGATTATGGAAATACTAAGTTTGAGGGGCAAATCTAGCATTGGGGTGATTCTGAACAAGCCGTGCCATCTGGAAGTGTTGATGTAAAATACAACGAACTTTCAATGTTGACAAATTCTCATCATGATAATACTTGAAAACATAAAGCTGATAATAGATAGTAATCCCCTGGTTAGGATACTGAAATTTTCAGGGATTCATGTCAAGACATAGACTCATACATGCTATAAATCAAGTGGGGGTACATGGCCTTATGAGCGAGATATGAGACCGAGAACTTTGCCAATATTTATGCAATTCTAAAAAACTCTCAAATAATTAAGTCCAAACTTTTCTAGTTTCAGTATCCCAACTTTCAGTATCCAAACCAGGCAATGTAAAAGATTATACTTTTATTAATAATTCAGCTCATGACTGCAAGATATTCTGCAGACTATAATTTTCACATGAACTGACAAAAGAAAACATAAAAGTCTGCCCGATAAATGAATATAGAAATAAGTATGTCCATACTTGTTTTTTTTATAACGAGACTCTTTTACTTTAACATGCACATGCATTCTCACTCAAATGCTTCATGATTGATTGGTTGTTT
The DNA here is from genome assembly GCA_028142955.1 of Pinctada fucata. Lineage (NCBI taxonomy): Eukaryota > Metazoa > Mollusca > Bivalvia > Pterioida > Pteriidae > Pinctada > Pinctada fucata. The sequence goes on from AP027102.1 coordinate 78,158,020, forward strand.
TGAGTTTCCCTTTCAAATACTTGATCAGCTTCATGGTATCAGGCATCAAAATGACACCAATGGAAAACACAAGAAAAACAACACCAACACATCCCAGTAGTGTTGAAGACATTCTTTCATCTGGTGCACTTATTTTTCGTCGTACTTGTTTTGATAGATCTGATTTGTTCAAAGACAGAGTCTGTTTGATATCTTGTATACGTTCTTTCATAGCTTCCAGGACTGTCGGGTCATTGAGACTGTTGTAGAAAATATTGCACTCACAGACGTCACAATCAACTGGATCAAGTGTTGTTATTTCAGATTTCTCTTACAAAAGAAGAAATGAATTTGTATTAAATCTATACTTCTATCTCTGTATATCATGATTTTTCTAGTTCATAGAAATAAACTTTTATTGGCATGAGAGCTGAAATGTGACAAATTCATGGTCGTACCTGTAGTTTCACAAATAAAATGGTATTTACTGTTACAATTCCATGTCCTATACATAATTGTTCGAGCATGGAGACGGATACAACGATCTGTGTCCTGATAATTAGGTTCTCCAGCTCTGGTGTCCCATTTAAAGAATGTAGCTTTTTCTCCGTCAGAGTGACGATACATGTCATACTCTTGTCCTTCAGAGCGAAGATCTATCCAGACGTCATCGACAACTTCTCTAAAAAGGTAGAATAAGACTCATCTCTAAGAGACAATAAGAATTCTTATCTTTACTTATCTACCACTTAAATAAGGTAAGTTGAGTACAATTTTTTTATTACGATAGCGATATTCTCTCTTTCTTCCATGCCAAAACGGGAAAACGGATATGAATCCATACAAAATGTCAAAATATCACGAAAAAGCCTGAAACGACCTCCCCCCCCCAAAAAAAAAAAACGAAAGAGCTATAAAACCTTTTGCCAAATATTTAGCATCCTTATGTTTATCATTCTATTTAGTGTGCTCGCAACTTAGTCTAACTGCAAATTTAATAATATCGTTTGACCTATGTTTCATCATTTCCCCCTTTTACTTACTGCAGTTCAATAAACCTTTTGACTGTTTCGTACTTAGAATCGGTATCAATTTTGACAAGTCTAGTTCCTTTCATGCGACAGTCATCCGATGCCTGTGCGTGAGATTTCTCATCAGAGCTGTATTGTAAAGCTGTAAATACATAAAATTCGAATTTGTGTGTTGAAATTGTATTACAAGTACTAGAGAAAATTGTTATAGATACTTTATGTATGACTCTAATATGCAATACATATACATAGAGATTCTGCCCAGATTTACGTTATGTATGACTCTATTATGCAATACATATACATAGGGATTCTGCTCAGATTTATAGATGGTCTAGAATAAGTTAACCAGATGAATTTGAAACAATATATAATTTTCATTGTCACCGATAAGCGGACGACCGTATTCAATTACCGTCAATATGTCAGTATTAAAAAACACCGAATTGACGACTAAGCAAGATCTATTGAACTTTATCAATTTCATATATTTTTGCATGATAAAATTGCGTTTATCCAGTTTCAGAGGTGAGTTGAGCGGAAAGTAGTTACAAACCCTTTTAGTCCGTGAGCCAGAGGGGTTGGTCGGTACCATCTGGGGTGAATAATTTGATGTTGATATTATGATAGATATACCCAAGAGGTTTCAGAAAATGCATGATAACATTTTATCAAAGGTAGCTAAAGGGGTAAACAAGAGTTATTGCCCTTGCGTACTTTCTAAATAATGATTTTTTTCTGGAAAATATTATAACTTTAAAATGGATGGTGATTTTAAAAATTGAAAAGTGTAAATATGTAGTATTTTTTGTTCTCTTTCAGATGAAATAAGTTGCATGTTCCAATTCCTATTTTTATTGTGTCTTTTTGGGTAAAAAAAAAGTCGAATTCTTGCAAAATTTCACAATTTCCAATATTTCATATGATCGTCCAATGATAATTTAAAAACATAGTTAAAGTCTCCTCTTTCAAATGTCATATATTTTTTATTCTTATTTTTATTTGCAAAATCTTTGAAATTGATGTTTTTACACAGAAAACTGGTTTTCAATTTGAAATCTCAGATTTCTGTATATTAATTTAAAAAAAACTTTAGTAATTATGAAAGCAATGATTGAAAGCTATTTTCTAGTGTAACTTTCACACTCTTTCAAATTATATATGTTTTACTAACATTTCATTCAAAATCTGAGTATTTTTGTGGGAAATAAATTTTCATTCAAAAATCGCTGATTTCTGGAGAATATTTATTGAATCTAAAGAATTTCTTGAAATGATAGCAGGAATTTATTTTCAACTGTAATTATTTAGGTTCATTCATGAACTACATATTTGAAACATAAAAGGTATATTTTTTTACTTAATTTTGGTGCAAAAATGCCTTTTTTTCTAAAACTAACAGATATCTGGAAAAATTATATTAATTCATTATCTTAGCAAAAATTATAGATTTAAAGCAATCATCATTTAGAAAGTAATCATCTTGTCAGATGATTGTGAACTTAAATGTAATAATTCATTCAAACTAAATGAAATATGTTTTTTATGGAAAAACCACCTATTTTAAGAAAATAAGTACTAGCTCTTTTAATCTGCCTAAATTGATATCTTTTAGCTTTGAAATTCATTTATAATAAGACACAGTATAATATCAAAGCTAAAATATATAAATTTGGGCAGATTATATGAGCTAGTACTTATTTTCTCAAAATAAGTGGGTTTTTTTAATAAAAAATACATACTAGTATTTTATAAAAAAAATGTTGGTTTTAATGAATGATTACACTTAAGTTCACAATCATCTGACAAGATGATTACTTTCTGAATGATAATTGCTTTAAATTTATAATTATAGCTAAGATAATGAATTAATAAAATGTTCCCAGAATTCTGTCATTTTTAGACCCCCAAAAAAAATCAGGCATTTTGCCCCAAAATCAAGTAAAAAATATACCTTCAATGTTCCAAATATGTAGTTCATGAATGAACCTTAATAATAACAGTTGGAAATACTTTCTGCTTTCATTTAAAAAAATTCTTTAGATTCAATAAATATTCTCCAGAAATCAGCGATTCTTGGATGAAAAATACGTTTTTTCCACAAAACACTTTAATTTTGAATGATATGTTAAACATACATAATCTGAAAAGTTAAATTAGAAAATACCTTTTAATCATTGCTTGCATAATTAGATAGGATTCTTTAACTTACTATACAGAAATCGAAGATTTCTAATTGAAAATACAGTTTTCTGTATAAAAACTCAATTTCGAAGATTTCGCAAAAAATCAGAATATAAAATATATGTCATTTGTAAGAGGAAACTTAAAAGATGTTTTTAAAATCATCATTCGACGATCATATGTAATATTGAGGAACTGAGTAGCAGGAATAACTTTTAATTTTCTCGAATTACTTTGAAATTTTGCAAAAATTCGAAATTTTACCCAAAAACACTCAGTAAAATTAGGAATGGGAAATTGAAACTTATTTCATCTGGAAGAACACCAAAGATATGACATATTCACACTTTTCATTTTTTTTCAAATCATCAACCATATAAAGGTTATAAATCTTGTTCCTATTTTCATTGATTTTCGACTAAAAAGCAAGGTTCCCCCAAAAAACAACTGTCTTAGATATCATACGTTTTCAAACACTAGATATGTCCATTGATTAGAATATATGGGTCTCATTAATTACCTCGGATGGTACCAATGACCCAGAATTTGGGGGTCTGGCTCACGGACTATTTCTTTCGTTAGTATATTATAAGAACGTAAGGTCAACCTCCGAGCCGGAGATCAAGTGGGAGCAAGATGATAAATCACTAAAAACTACGATAGTCCGCCCTAAACGGGATTCGAGCCTAGGCTCTCCAGATTGGATGTCCGGCTCAATGTCCGGTACTCTACTGGCTGACCTATGATACCCCTTTCTCGAATGTTCTGTATGATCGTGCGTCATATATTTCTGAAGACGAATATGGACCTTGAATTTGTTTCGAGTGTTAAACGTCTTCAAATTCAAATTAGCCTCATACTAATATGAGAAACGTCTTGCTAGAATCGACTGACTTAAAAAATATAAACAGAGGGCGCTACTAAAATGAATTTTGACCATGACTAAAAATCACTTTGAGTGTCACTGCTAGTGGACCAGAAGTCCCCGAGGGCACATGTTTCCAAGTTCGATCGACTTCGGTTGATCGTCTGTCTCTTCTGCGCATTCGAAAATTTCTGCTATCAAAACTTCTTGAAATTTCTAAATAGTGGGTCCTGTAATATCGTATTCCACCCATCCTGTTACGTCTTCCGGTACATTTTTGGAATAATAATTATCACACTCTTTGGCCATATTATATTGTTTAGATTGAGGATCTTTGACGAGGGTTAAGTATCCGAAACGTGCATGTCTGGTCCATAGTGCAAATTTATCTATTCTTAAATGATGCTATTGAATTTGAAGACGTTTAACATTGGATTGAAACATCACTGATAAGGATTTATTATCCGAAACATGTGTCTGGTGCATAATAAATTAGTTTGAAATTTTCGTCGGGAAGGTTTAGAGTTGGAAAACTTCAATTATCTCTAAAACATTCCTATTGAACGTAACCATTTGATGTAATATTTGCTTGTTTATACAAATATACAATTTTTTTTTCAGACAATGATTCCATTATTGCATTGTTATGATCCATAAATTGCACTATATTGATGTTTGACCATACTCTCCTGCTTTCTGATTCATCGAAAGAATTAACAAAAGTTTAGCAAATACCTGTTTATATATGCGGAACTGGAACTTAAATTTCTGCAGATGTACAAAGTGCTTTGTACTATCTGATTCATTATAAGCATAAAATCTCAATATCATTTCAACATAAAAGTCCTTGAGATGTGCAATATCAGGACTATATGATTATTATCAGTAAAATCTCTATTAACTGAATGATGGACGCGTTCAAATACATAACTAAAAATCAACTAGTCAAACCGGGACCAAATAAAACGAATTGGCAAGTTATAAACTGCTTTTACAATCTTGAGATGTTTCAAATGTAATACGACAAATGCGTCAAAACATATGGAACAAACAATATCAAAGAAGGAGACCAGAACCACCAAGAATTCCCTCCCCAACCAAATTAATAGGCCTAACTATCCGGACTCAATACATATGGTCCTTCAATTTAATCGTGTAAAAAGAAGTCTCCTATGACGCATATTTTTAAATGTATCAGAAAGCCTTCTCAATGAATGTGAAGTGACGTTATAAACAAGAAAATAATTCGCATGAGCCTAGTTAGCAAATCAACTTTGGATATAGAATTCATGGGTAATTACACTACAAGAAGTTCATACTATGCTTGCACCCATTTGTCTCGTTGGTTGTAGTCTTTTGTGTTTAATCTTTGTTGATTTGTATTCCTTGTCCGTTTGTTGTTTCTTGATATACTGTTAGGTGTTTCTGCTAATTTCTGTGATCTTGTTGGAGATCCTCTAGTTACTTTTCTGTTCTCCTTGGTGGCGGCTATTCATTTTGTATAGGGTATACCAGATCTTTTAACCAAATACGACCGTTATAACAATAAAAAAAACATGCATTACTATAAACCACCACCATTTTATGATGGCGTTCTTTCTGAAAAAAAACTATATTCTACAAAATCGGTCTGCTGTTCAAAACAAGTTGACTAAAAATTCATAGAAAACCAGTTCTCCGGACAATGACAAATTTCTCAAACGTAACACAACTTATGTCGGCCGATTCCTAGAATCTGTGATATATGTATATGTATGCATGTCCCAAACGTTTTATCATTTTGTACTTTATTATGTTTGTATACTGTATATCTCTCTTGCTGTGCTTTTCTACTGTGTCTTCAAATCAGGTGTTTTGGTGCTTTGCTATGTGTACTGCTACAGAGTCTGGTTGGAGGTCCCCTCTTTTCGTTTAATTTTATTTGCCATATATCTTTTTCTTTACATTAAATAATCTTTCTACTGATCTAGAAAAGAGAAATACACCTAATTAGGAGGAATCCTCCTTTCTTTTACTACTGAAACTATTTCTTGTTAAGAAAATGCCCAAATGACTAGAATTGACAGCAGACTAAAAAGTTGTACATAATATTTTGTTTGGATACCGATGTGCTCAAAGAAAACAGATTGATTGATATTCAAGAATCGAATTTCTGAATAATGAAGCAATGAAAAGTGACTTCAATTGAGAAATAACCCTGTTTTCTTCTTCAAAACTAATTTTCAAATAATATATGTTTCAAACATAGAAAAATATGAACTCACCTTTCAATGGACAAATATAAAGGAATATAAAGATATATTCTAATGTCCATGCATGTAGCATTTTTTATTTTGAAGCGTAGGTCACAAGTTTCCAGTATCGTATCTATCCTTAATCTAACAGGGAATTGTGCGATCAATCTTTATATATCACTTTCAGGAAATTAAAATATAAATGATTCATCCAACATGTTCTTTTTGACGTTGAAATGCATTTTGTAAAAAAGTTCCCCGCGAGGGGTTTGACAGTAAGTGTTTTGAATATACTTCCCTGACATTATCGCCATAGCACTTTCGATATAGAAATAACGTCAGACAGTGCATGAATTTTATATATTTTCATTTCCATGCTTCATTAACATCGACGGCGGGTGCGGCTAGCCAACAGGGAATGCTTACTCCTCCCGGGCACCTGGTCCCACCTCTAGCTTGCTAGGGGTCCGTCGATGTTTAATTTTGTGCTCTATTGTGAGTGCTGTTGAGATTATCGTCAGGATCTTCTTTAACTCATTTGTGTCCCACTTATGCCCTTTGCCGTGTGGAGCTCGTAAAAAAGTTACCGCGAGGGGTTTGACAGTAAGTGTTTTGAATATACTTCCCTGACATTATCGCCATAGCACTTTCGATATAGAAATAACGTCAGACAGTGCATGAATTTTATATATTTTCATTTCCATGCTTCATTAACATCGACGGCGGGTGCGGCTAGCCAACAGGGAATGCTTACTCCTCCCGGGTACCTGGTCCCACCTCTAGCTTGCTAGGGGTCCGTCGATGTTTAATTTTGTGCTCTATTGTGAGTGCTGTTGAGATTATCGTCAGGATCTTCTTTAACTCATTGTAGTTTAAGGCTAGTCCCACCGGTGTCACTCAGATCAAACTTTCCATTTAAGCATTTAGTTAGTAAAAATGGCAGAAAAGTATGAAGGCAGTATCTAACGTCTTTCTGGTTTCTGTAGAAAAACTCCTGTTGCGTGCAAGACAAGTTTTACACGTAGCAAATAAGTTGCAATCTATTTATTATGATAACCATATATTATGTGAATTGTTTTTTTACAATCTATACTATTGAAAGACAAATTATCGATTTGTGTACTCTATAGGAGAAACATGGTTAGCTATGCCTCGTACATCACTCATGAGACATTATTTGTTTAAATGAGCATTTGTCGCACTTAATTATTATGAAATTGACATCATCGATATTATAATATATGCTGTAGGATGGTGTCTCTGCTGGTGTAGTAATAGTCCCAGACTAAATTGTTCTCAACAATTCACTGTTCGTCTGTACTACCTTGAATGACAAATATGGATAATGACCATATCTCTGTATACAGCACAAAACCGAAAATTCAGAAAATCAGAAACCGAAGGCATACAAAATCAGGATAAAACAGGAACCAAAGCAAACAAACAAAAACATCCATCATATGAAAAGAAGCGAACTCCCGATACGGAAGTGAGGGCAGGTGCCCAGGAAGAGTAAGCATCTCCTGCTTGCATACATCACACGCCGCACCAATTCGGTAGAACTGTCACATCCGGTTACTTCCATTTCGGAAGACATAGAGTACAATCTTTGGTTGGATGGTTCAAATGGTCAATGACAGAATATCATCTACCATTCTGGAGAGGTGGACATCATAGTGTTTGACGAGTTCCCCATATCGACCGTATAACTTTCTCAGTGACGATGTTAGTCGGTCACAAACATATCCCTGATTGAAAAGTTTATCTGAAAGACGCCTGGCTCACAGAACAAAATCCGTATATTTGGTACTTGCTCTGGCATAGCGTATCAACTGAGATATGAACACACCATAAAGAGGCGATGAAAAGATGTTGCTACTCAGAAAAAGAAAGTTTATAATGCTGAAATTGAAGTCGTTTGTCATAGAGTGCGGTGTTCATGTGACCATCAGTGTCGTGGGACAACATTAAGTCCAAATAGGATGCTGAATTATTTGTCTCTGTTGTTTCTTTGACTTCAAGCAAGAATGTTATTTTTGCAAATATTCTGATACTTAATTCCATGATATATTCTAAAACTAAGTGGCATATCCCTTTCCCTAGATGACTCTTTGGTAAACATTTAAGATAATGTTTTAAACTTAGCTCTTCATATGTTTCACAATTTCGATTTCCTTTCTTTCGGCCACTAGCATTATTTAGTCCCCGAGGATATCGTTTAGTCCCCGAGGATATCATTCATCTAGTTTCGCAGTGTATCGGCACTTGACTTGAAATATATTTGAAAATTTTCTGTCAAGAAATTTAATGATAATTTTCTACAACTAAGGGATCTCTTCCTGATGGAATAACTCTGTCCATAGCAGGTAGTTTTGTAGAAAACTCAGTTTAGACTTTTGCTCTTCATAATGTTATATTAGTTGGATTCCCTCTCCTTCTGCCTCGAGTATCACAGATAACACATAATTTTTTGAAATGCGCATATAGTGTACTGAATAATAGAACTTATATTCTAATATTGACAGTCACTGATGAGACATTAAAGTATTGCGATAAAACATATTGCTACAATGCATAACGGAAAATAAATGTCTCTATGATTCGTATTAAATTATTTCGTGTTAAAATATTCGTACAGTTCAGTCACGTGACTGATTGGTCAAGTGTGTTTTAGTGTAGTCGGGTATTGCCCGTGTAGTATTTTACAAATTGTAAAACATTGGTAGATTTTTTTTTATTGGCAGTGTTTGTTTATTTCAAGGGAACGACAAAAAGTTAAATGTACCATGAATTCTTCCTTTCAGATTCATTCAGAAAGTATTTATGGTGTTGTTGTTCAGAAATCAATTTCTAGTATTCGATATAGATGTGAGTCCCATCATCTAGCATCTCGGGCAGCGAATTATTTTTGTCATTGATGTGGTATACAGATTTCCAGAGTATTTTGCAGAAAATTTTTAATATTTCTAGTTTTACCTTGCCGGTCATGTTGCTATTGAGGGGCTTTGAACTGTCTATTGGATTGTAATTATAGTGTAATAACCTACAATGGATCCAGGAATTATGTAACGCATATTATGAGAAACTTAATTCCCGGATCCATTGTAGGTAATCACATTCCAAAAGACAGTTATTATGTATATTTGCATTCCATTTTCCACGATTAAAATGACGTTTACATACGTTTAAATCTCCATTCCTAATTATCTGTTACTACGTACCGTCATAGTTCAAATCAAGCCAAGTACGTTTGGCTTCATAGTTCAAATCAAGCCACCTCGTTTTTTTTATACTAATGAATGGGCATATATAAATATTGGAAGAGAAGAAGGAGGGGATCTCCAACAACACTCGGCTGCATCACCAACAGCAAACCCCCGAAAAGACCAACTGCAAATACACAAAGCAAACACGCAGATAGTGAGACGGCAATGGTAAAATGAACGCCAAATAACATAGAAACATCAAACATAAATAGATACACATAAACCAACGAGACCAATGAGCAATCGGTGCCGACTTAGGACGGCAATCTGCCATGTCAGTAGCAGACTGTGTGGTTATCCTGGATTACATGCGCACAACCAAGAGGTCTAGAAGAACGTACAGTTGTGGTGTAAAACAACCTCCTCACTGTTAAATGACCACACACAAACAATACCGCAAAACGCAGGGGCCCCAGCAACACAGATGAATATGTAAATTGACATAAAAAGAAGGCGTGGTTTATACAGTGCGTGCTCTGCCGGCTGTAACGAGCTCATGTATGTTATCACCCGAGGAGTCCGACTGACATTCAGAGAGAACAGGTGGTCGGGGCCCTGTCTGCTCTAAAGAGTACAATACCTCTGTAGAGAATTATTGTATAAGTTTGAACTGATTGGTCAGTGGTTAATCAGTAGTCTTTTGCATTTAGTGTTTGATTCTAACTTTGTGTTTTTCCATTACATAAGGTGTTTCTATGTTTTTCTGTGGGTGCTGCAACCTAGTCTTGTTGCAGATTCCTTCCTTTCTTGTGCATATATTTTTTAAATAAATAGATAGGTTTTGATATTGCTAATATAAAGATGTCTTAAATAATTTAATTCTGGTGCATTGATTTTTTTCTATAAGAAGATAGATTTTGATAATTTAAAGATCTCTTAGATAATTGAAAGCACGGACTGCATGACGTAACCCCCCCTCCATTTTTACATCCATTTACATATTCATCTATGTTTCTTAGGCCCCTGCGTATTACTGTCTTGTTTGTGTGGTCATCTAACAGTGGGGGGTTGTTTCACGCTATACTTGTGCTTTCTTCAGAAAAGTGGGAGGTTTGTGCACACGTAATCCGGATAATCACACCATTTGCTACTTGCGTAACAAATGGTCGTCCTTAGTCGGCACCGGTTACCCATTGGTTCAGAAACCTTTTTCCCGAGACCTTAGTCTTTTGTTTTTAATGTTTCTGTGTCGTGTGTCTCTTCTTGTCTCTTGATGTGCTCGTATTTCGGTTTTTGTCTTTGCGTTTTGCTGATTGTACTGCAACAGGGTCTGGGTGGAGATCCCCTCCCTTTCTTTATGAAAAGAACAAACGCCATACATTTGTGTGTGTGTAGAATCAGCTCATTATAAGCAGATGTACAATAATACGGAAGTATTCAAACTCTATACATTCTCGAACCAATTTTCATGCACCAGAAACGTGTTTCGGATATTAAATTCTCCTCAGTGATACCAGCAGCCTAAGTGCTTTTTATGAGCCACCAAAATTCAATTCACGAGCGCCCTCTGGTTTTATTTCTAGAAATTAGATTTTTGCATTTTTAAAATAAACAAAAAAAACAAAAACTAAAAAGGGATAAATACAATAAAAATCATTTTTGTCACATTTTGGACAGGAAAATCATCAGTTTCGCTTGGAAGGAATTTCCTTTTCCTCTCCCATTTGCCCTCATGTGGGATAGAGTTTGCCCATTGCGACGCGTCATGTAGGGTCACTGTATCCCACATGCCCTCGAGTGACTTTTGACGTCGGCCGTTTAGGTCGTATCAATTTTGACGTCATGATTTTTGTACCTAAAGCAGCGACCTCTCAACGAAAACGTCGGTTTTAAAACTTCTTTTTTCTACATTCTAATGCTACGTTTCATTTTCTAATATTAGAAATTAATTTTCTAAAATTAGAAATTCATTTTCTGATATTAGAAATCCACATCGAACTGTCTTTTGGATTGTAATTATAGTGTAATAAAATTAATTTCTAATAAATTATAGTGTAAAAAAATTAATTTCTAATATTAGAAAATTAATTTCTAATATTAGAAAATGAGTTCTAATATTAGAAAATCAATTTCTAATATTAGAAAATGATTTTCTAATATTAGATATTACCTATGATTTTCTAATATAAGAAATTCATTTTCTAATATAAGAAAATACCGACTTTTTTCTTATATTTTGAAATTCATTTTCTGATATTTGAACATCATTTTCTAATATTAGAAAATAATTTTCTAATATAAGAAAATCATTTTCAAATGTTAAAAAATAATGAATTTCTTATATTAGAAAATAAACTGAATTTCTTATATTAGAAAATGAATTTCTAATATTAGAAAATGAATTTCTTATATCAGAGAATGAATTTCAAATATTAAAAAAATAATTTCTAAAGACAAATATGGATAATGACAATATCCCTGTATACAGCACAAAATCGATAATTCAGAAAATCAGAAACCGAAGGCATGCAAAATCAGGATAAAACAGGAACCAAAGCAAACAAACAAAAACCTCAACCATATGAAAAGGAGCGAACTCCCGATATGGGAGTGTGACCAGATGCCCAGGAATAGTAAGCATCTCCTACTATCATGCAATATAAGAAAATGAATTTCTGAAATTAGAAAATGATTTTTAAATATTAGAGATTACCTATGATTTTCTAATATTAGAAATTCATTTTCTGATATTAGAACATGATTTTCAATATTAGAATTTTAATTTTTAATATTAGATATTCATTTTCTTATATTAGAAATTCATTTTCATATATTTGAAAGTAGAAGGAATTTTAAATATTGGAAAATGAATTTCAATATTAGAAAATGAATTTTTAATATTAGAAAATGAATTTCAAATATTAAAAAATGAATTTAAAATATTAGAAAATGAATTTTTAAATATAAGAAAATGAATTTCTTATATTAGAAAATGAATTTCTAATATTAGTAAATACCTATTTTTGTCCACATTGGCTTGCCATAGAAGTTAGCCGTTGTTGAACGGAGTTGAGGCCACAAGTCTTTTATGCCGAGTTGAAAGGCGATAGATAAAAATGTAAAAAAGAAAGGACTATTTCATTCATGATCAACAAATGAACCGTTTCTTGGCGTTACAATTTTACGTGTTGACGCCCACATGATATTCTCATATCATGTGTGTTTCTTCCTTTGTGGTCAGTATACCATCTTCTCGTTTGGGGATCTTATCATAACTCTGTATTGAAAGGGATGTGAGTAAGCTAGAAAAGGAGTTTAAGCAATTTGAAATTGAAATGCTGTTGATTCAGTATTCATCCCAGCATCTCCAAAATAAAGTTGATAAGAAAATCTTCATGAAAACTGTTTCATATTATCATATTCAGGATTTTTAAAGTAAAATATTTTTTCTCGTAGTTAACAAGTACGAATTGAGACTCACGACCGCCATTTCACGCATAGAATACGCATGAGCCTGCATTTTAAGTTTGAATAAGGAATTGTTGTTTAGAATGTCGAAATATAAAAAAATCGAGAGAAAACTAATCGAATATGCCAATGACAAATATGGATAATGACCATATCCTTGTATACAGAACAAAATCGATAATTCAGAAAACCATAAACCGAAGGCATACAAAATCAGGATAAAACAGGAACCAAAGCAAACAAACAAAAACCTCCACCACATGAAACGAAGCGGACTCCCGATATGGGAGTGTGACCAGGTGCCCAGGAAGAGTAAGCATATCTTGCTTGCATGCAACACCCGCCGCTTCAATTCGGTAGAACTGTCACATCCGGTTACTTCCATTTCGGAAGACATAAAGCACAATCTTTGGTTGGATGGTTCAAATGGTCTATGAAAGAATATCATCCACCATTCTGGAGAGTGGGACATCATAGTGTATAACGAGTTCCCCATATCGACCGTAGAACTTCCTCAGTGACGATGTTAGTCGGTCACAAACATATCCCTGACTGAGAAGCTTATCTGAAAGACGCCTAGCTCTCAGAACAAAATCTGTATATTTGGTACTTGCTCTGGCATAGCGTATCAACTGAGATATGAGCACGCCATAAAGAGGCGATGAAGGGATGTTGCTACTCAGAAAAGGAAAGTTTGTAATGCTGAAATTGAAGTCTTCACGTTTGTCATGTGACCATCAGTGTCGTAGGACAACGTAATGTCCAAATAGGATGCTGAATTATTTGTCTCTGTAGTTTTTTTACTTCAAGCTCCGAAGGATAGATACTGCTCAGGTAATCCGCGAATTTTGGATTATTGATGGACAACACATCGTCTATGTATCTGTAAGTGAAGTTGAAGTCAGAAGCTAAGTATCTTTTCCCTTCAGAGACCAAAGATTGAATGAATTCAGCTTCGTGCGAGTAAAGGAAAATGTCGGCAAGGAGTGGGGCACAATTGGTCCCCATTGGAATTCCGACAATTTGCTGAAAGACCTTTCCTCCAAACACCAGAAAAATGTTGTCGATCAGAAAGTTTAACATCTGAATAATATCTGTTTAAGTGTACTTATTTTCAGAATCGGACTTTTCTTTTACAAAGTAGGTTTTGTCATAGTTCACAACAATAAATTTGTATTAGCAATTACCGTTCTTACTTGTAAACGCATTACTTATAATTTTTGCGAGTCTTTATCAATATAACTTCAGCAAACAATATTATCAAAATCTTTATCAATATCACTTCAGCAAACAAAATTACTTCTTTGTGAATGAAACATATTTACGACACTTTCGCCATTCAAATCTTCAAGTACATGAAATAAATGTACTGTAAATATAGGTTTTGCAATTGGTAGCTCAGTTTAAGAAGTTTACATAAGCAGGAATCAAATCCATTGCCTGTGCATACTTTGAAATATTTTTATGATGACATGAATAAAATGATACTTAAGTTTGTTAGCCAAGAACTGCCTATTTCTGCAATAAATTACGCTTTTTGTCGACAACCTATGACATGCTAATGGTATACTGATATACGACAACGATCGAGAAGAATTAGATGTGCCGACAGACTCGGCTGTAAATTATAAATTGTTTATTCCAAAAAAATTTTTTTCATTTCATTTTCTTTACATTTTCATTTGCGGGGCTCATTCTAATTCATTTGATACCAAACAAGATAACAATATTCCAAATTGACGCCTAGAAATAATTTCACACATAAATGAAAAAATGGCCATCAAAGTTATTTTTGCTTATATTTTCTTTGTATCAAGTCCGTTTTTATTGAAATATATTTCAAATTGACCGTCTCTGAAAGACCTTTGCAAAAATATATACATTAGTAAGGTTTTCTTGAAAAGTCAAATTCAAGATTCGTAAACTTCGAATCGATATTCTGAGAGAATTCCCCTTACATCAATGAACAAATTGTAATGTCATGGAATAGGTACTTGCACACTGTCCTTTAGTTAAGATCTTTAACTGGAAAATCATATACCATGTCAATATATAATTTGATGTATCCAAAAATAGATCGAAAGTAAGCATTACAATTTTCTGTTTGAATGGTCAAAAAGAAATTTAAGTCTTTAGTCATCCAATTTCAACACCGACAATGGATAGGATAAATGATTCATGAAAATATCTTTCAGATGGTGATATGTTTCTGCAAGGGTCTCGACAAATCGAACTATCTCCACTTCACTTTCATTTACAGATCATTATATCGACTTAAAACCTTTTTTATGTAAAAGAGAAAGATGACATGTGTTTAACGTTTTCAAATTCAATAGCAACATTCAATCAATTTGCAGTATAGACCAGACATGCAGGTTTTGGGTACATAACCCTAGTCAGTGTGTTAATTTAAACGTCACATTTACGGCCTATTTTGGGGCTTTGAATGGTTATATTTTACGTTCGTGGCTTCAAAACTAACGGTAAAAAATTGATGAAAATTTGCATGTAGAAAAAGTTTGTCAATCATTAACATTCATAATTTTGAAGAAATTAAATGATAGGATCTTTGTTTAAGGTGGTAGTCTCACCATAACCCCTACATTCAATTTTCTTCATAATTGCAATATAAATGAACTATGATGCCATGTATCTTTTGCTAAAGTTTGAAAGAAATCGAACCAATCGTTTTGCGTGGGTCGCAATTCAAAATCTCCAAATTTTGTCCCCCTGTCAATGCAGAAAATGGCGACTTTGTCACGAAAGATATTCAATGAGCCTGCAAATTTATTAAGTATCAGCTTTGCATTTCAAAGAATATACATACATATTTCTTTTTTAGGTAAAAGTTTGATGTTTTAATATCACCATACTTATTTTAGAAGCGATTTTAATATAAAATAAGGATAAACATGTACCTTTCTGAAGTTCCGAAAATTGTCACATTTACATAGCTCATGAAAAAACGCATCATTTAATTTCAATAAAAAAAAACTAGTAGAAAAGAGATTAATTATTTCTCTTAAATCTGTGCAAATTTCAGGGAAATCGAACCTATTTTTACCTAGTTAGCGCCATTTGGGTTACCCCTACCCCAATTTTTTTTACGTCTCGATACGTTACGTCGAGGTTAATCATAGCGTTGTATGTCTTGTTGGCAAATCTATAATCAACATGCTCACGCGAAATTGTTAAATTAATTTGAATAAATAACAGTTATCATTATTTCAGAATTTGGACGTAATTCGTGCATTTCACTCAGTCGATATTACGATTAAACACGGAAAGCAACCAAACAAAAAGTAAAATAAAAATAAGAAGGAAAACAAAGGAAAAGGAAAAGGAAAAATTTGATGGACTGTCCAATGCGCGGGTAAAGATAGAGTCGAGTTATTTGGAACCGAAACACCCCCCTCCCGACCCACCCTGGACCTTTCCTTTTGAAATCTATACAACATTTTTATTTTCCCGATCTTTTTTATAAAAACTAATCGTCCCATATTGTCGAGCTGGACACCTTTCCCCCTTTGTAAGATACATGTACATCTTTTTTTTTTTCTTCTAAATGATCTTCCTATCAAACGAAGGTATCATATAGGCCTTTCAACTAAATTTTAAAATCCAATAATTTTCCTTTGAAAGTGCTTCACGACTTGTGAATCTGTGTCTAAATAGCAGTAAGGAACTTTGAATTGGGAAAGACATTCTAAAAATCAATAAAAAATTAATTTTTTCTACCGAATTTTAAATTAAATCTGCTTAAAGAGGGAGGTAATTCAAACTATAAAATTTAACAAACATTTGATTCCCGGGACTCATCTTGAGTAACCGAGTTTTACGGGTTCTTTAAAATATGAAACGCACAAGAAACGAGATGAAAAGAAACGGAACGATTTTTTTTTTTTGGTCAGCAAAGAATTTTAAAAAATAAACGTAATAGTAAACGACGCAGACATAATAGAAAAAGCCCTGTAAATTACAATTTTAGGTTCTTGTTATCATTGAACTTATTAAATCAAAATTCACGAAAAATTTAAAATCAAACGGTTTAAACACAAGTTGTTCACAAAAGCAAACAAAACAAATTACAAAAATAAAAAAAGATGAAATTTTCACGATTTTCAGATTTCTAAACTGAGTTGTACAGAAAAAATCTGAGTGACTATATGAATACATTTCATTTAATTTCAGAGATCCCTTTTCTTTTGGCATGCATGGATTGTTTGCTATAGACATGTAAAAGAAATGTCCATATCGTCATGATTCTTCACTTTGAAAACAACATCTTCTATCTTTAATACTGCTACATGCAGGGATAACTAGAAAAAAAAAAGGGGGGGGGGGGGGGTCCTATCCCATATTTCATTGAACAATTACTGGTCGACATCATGCAGTGAACTTATGATGGTTTTCTTTTTTGTTAGTTTAAAGCTGAGCAAAATTTGTCAAAAACATCGATTACGTACGTAGTTTATTTTATTGATGTAAGAACCTTAAGAAACGTTTTTTCTTTCTTCTCCAGAGGGAGGGGATGGGGCGGTCAGCCTATCCAACACATGGTTTTGAAAAAAAAAAACTGAAGAAAAAAATTGAACTCGCGTATACGTATATTCAAATAGAGTAACAGAACATTCTGGATCAGATAAGAACGGTAAATGACTCAAAATGAAATTTGATCAAAAATAGGTACTGAAAAACAAGGTTTTTTCACATTCATGGTGGTGTCCAAAAGTGGGAACCGATTATAACAAATAATCGATTATCACTCGATACTTGATTCCGATTATCGATTATGGCTCTCAATAATCGATTACATAGTGACGTGAGTTTCAAGTTGAATTGTCTAGTAAAATAATGTAAAATTACAGGCGTCCCGCCTCTTGCATATTCTTGATTAAACAAACCACTAAACGGCTGTGTACAGGGTAGTCTTCTATTTCAAGGTTGTTCTGATGTAAACGGAGTTACCAAATCTGAACTGCAAAAAAAGGTATAGCCCATCAAGTCTTTTCAGTTGAGTTTAAAAAGAAGTAAACTTTTCTGTCTTTTTTTTTTTGGAAAGGAGATATCGAGGCAGTGAAACCCTGTGCCTACAAAAATAAACATATGAATAAGCAAAACCAGACTCTTTTATCATAAAAAGTGTATTTCGTCATTAAGCAGCCAAATGTATTCATTTTAACACATATGAAGTGCTGAAGTCATCATTGTCTTGACTGAGGCGTAAATCGCATTGGATGGCGAAACCATAGACTATGAAGGCTCTGCCGATTCATCGTCACTTATGATTTTGTATATAAGCTGGAAAAACATAACTAACTTTTTTGTAAATTCAAAGGGGGGGGGGGGGTCGGACTGATCCCTCTCCTTAACCAATCCCCTTAGCTCTTGATCCACGCTTTCAAGTGCCGAGCGGACTTTAGGTGACATATTTTGAGTACAAGTTTATACAATTAAAATATAAAAATAAAAATATATAGCGATGTACAAATTTATCAAATATTGAGAAAAAGAAAATGTAGAGCACAGCCCTGTACTCACACTTTTAGAAATAGATCAGTGGCGAATCCAGGATTTCAGAAAGGGGAAAGGGACGTACATGTTTCTCATTTCTCCCTCTGGAGTCCTTTATATGTGACCTTCAAATGAATTATATTTATGCTAAATTAAGTGATGTAGGCGAGCGAATAAGAGCGAGCAGTTTTTTGCTGCGTCTGGGGTAAAAATGTCAGAATTTTTT
Source organism: Pinctada fucata (assembly GCA_028142955.1). Taxonomy (NCBI): domain Eukaryota; kingdom Metazoa; phylum Mollusca; class Bivalvia; order Pterioida; family Pteriidae; genus Pinctada; species Pinctada fucata. The sequence goes on from AP027102.1 coordinate 78,176,727, forward strand.
TTATCTACCCTCTATAACTCTTTAGGGAGAAAGGGTACATCGGTAAGTCGCATTGTTATGAAATGATCATATACATATAAGTGGTTAAAAACTGGCGAGCGAAAGCGAAAGTCAGTGAATGTTTTTTTTTTTTAATCGTTACAAAAAGATGGTCAATATTTATCAATTACGATCTCCATTGCATAATATTCATATATTCAAAATCAAAATTCAAAATCAAAATTCAAAAACCCCCTCTACCCCCTATTGATATGACAGAGATCAATCCAATCAAAACATTAAAGAAAAGAAAGCAGAATGCAGAAATGTATTGTAAAATCTGAATCGGAAATCGGAAAGTTCCCGTTGGCCTTATCCAAATCAATAGCTTTTGATTGAAGGGGGGGGGGAGCCCCCCCCCCCCCCCTATATGCATATTAAGCAGATTCACAGATTTTAACATTTAGAACGCCGGCTGGGTATACCCTACCTCTTTAGCGAATGGTTGAATTACAAAATACATGTATATCCATAACACAAACAATTTTCAAACATTATTCACTTTTCATGTGTTCTTTAAAAACTTCTTGTCCGACTTGTAAACCCTTTGCAAGCACGGCATAGGCGCCAGGCGGCCAACGCCCTCCAATTGAAACTGAATCATACAGAAAGGATTTGTTTTACAGATTGTGGACGAGGGGTGATTACATCAGTACCTCTTGTATGAGAAGTAAAGCTGAAATCTGTATTAAAAACATTTCTACGTCTTTTTTATAGGGTGGGGGTCATTGCAGTCACTTTTTTTTTATAAAAATGTGTAATATTGAAATAATTTTTTAATGTTATGGATAATCATAGACACGCGCTCTCTCTCTCTCTCTCTCTCTCTCTCTCTCTCTCTCTCTCTCTCTCTCTCTCTCTCTCTCTCTCTCTCTCTCTCATTCTCATTTATTCTCTATATTTTCCCCGATAGTTTTGATGATGTATTCGTTATGCATACTTATCGACATATTACTTGTATTTTTGTTCCTAACTCATGATATTTATCTTAACACATACAGGTATATCTGCTTTTTATCTTTTTATGTTGATTTATACTGAGAAGTTCGGCATACAGTTTTTAGTGAATACTAATGCCCCCCCCCCCCTTTCCCCCTTTATATAAGCAGAGTTTAACGAAATCGGTTACATCTATGCCTAGATTAAACCTTGACAGCTATAAGATAGTCTTTTGCAGATCTGAAATGTAGATTATGAAATATGTATAAGACGTACATGTACTGATCTTTGACTCGCAGTTCCCTAGGCACATAGGGTGTACAAGGGGGAAAAATTACCACAGTTATATCGTAAACGAATGATGAAATGGTAAAATTTGTAATTTTGTTTTTCGTTTCATTTCGTTACTTTTCACTTCGTTTCATAGTTTCAAGGGTCTCGAATTTTACAGATATTATTGAAGAGTTTTCTCCCTTACAATATATTACCACATGAACATTTGTAACTCGGTCTAAAAATCTGATGTGCAATTTTGTGCTATCTTTCTCTGTCCTTTTATTGTCTTTAGTACATGAAACAAATTAAAATATTATACTCAATCCTACCAACTTTGTCCAACAACCCAAAAGAGGTAAATAAATAAGAAAATTCATGATTTGAAGTGATTTTTGCGCTACATTTTTATGATGAAGCGCGAAAGGTTCCGATTCTGACACTTTGGGTACGAGTTGTCGTTACTCTCAGTCGACACCTAGCGTTTGTTGAAAGGCCTATATCATATAAAGGTAAATGTACTCTATTTACACTTATCACGCTCAAATAAAATCGAAGCAATCGTGGTCATAATTATCAGATGACATCAGATTTCTTTCGACATTTACGTTAGGTCAGGATGAGTCTAGATACTGAAAATATCAAAATGATAAAGAAACGTATAATCTCGGAGACATATTCAATCTATAAGTAAAGCTCAATTTCAGGAAATAAAACAGAGAAAATGAAATGCATACTTATGAAAATAGATAATGATATAAAGAAATCCCATTTACCTCCGTGTACCACGCGGGAAATTCCCCTATTATGACGTCATGATTAAATCATGCAGATGCTTTTCGTGAAAACAAACGATGGTAACGTAACGCCAGACGACAAACGTTCGCGAGAACAATTTTTAGTTACGTCCCTTACCCTGAGACTACCATCTTAAGTCTGACTGTCACGGACCTCCTTAAGAAACGATAAACCGAAGTTGATCGAACTTGCCTACATGTGCCCTCGGGGACTCCTGGTCCACCAGCAGTGATACTCACCAAGTAGTACAAATGTTAAACGTCTTCAAATTCAATAGAACAGATAAATTTGCAGCATGGACCAGTCATCATGAGACATGCTCGTTTCTGGTACTTAACCCTCTTCAGTGATCAAAGAGTGTAAAACTAATCAGGTCCAAAACTTTTCCGAAAGACGGAACAGGATTGGTGGGATATGATGCTACAGGACCCATGTTTTAGAAATTTCAAGAAATTTTGATAACAGAAATTTTCGAATGCATTTCAGTTATCACAATGGGACAGAAAAACACACGTGACATAACACGTGGACAATAAAGGTTAACAACGGATCAATCAGCACTCTTAAAACTATCCATTCAAAGATATGACAGAGACAATGAAATCAATCCCACCAAAACAACCCACAAACCAAACACAATTAGCACATTTAGTTTCGATAGACCTCAATCAGTAGGGATAATTTTCCTCTTTCACATAATTGCGGCATAACTTATTGAAAATAAAAACACTTAAAACATCTAGATTTATTTCATTTCTGCTGCAAAAGAGTAGCTTTTGGGACAAAACTTTTACACTCTTATTGAATAACGCCTCGATTTGTTTAAACAATTCGAATTTTTCTTCATATTAAGTGTTTAAAAAGAGTCATAAGTTTCAAAGTTCGCCACAAGTTTCCAACTATTTCTTGCATCTGCTGTTAATTTTAGCAAGCCATGCAAAAGATCGTATGCTGAATGTTTATCAGGTCTTTGTTTGTCTGTTTCTATTGCGTCATCCACAGCTTATACCCCTTGTCAATAAGAATGACAAATGATAATGACCATATCCCTGTATACAGCACAAAATCGATAATTCAGAAAATCAGAAACCGAAGGCATACAAAATCAGGATAAAACAGAAACCAAAGCAAACTTACAAAAACCTCCACCACATGAAAAGAAGCGGACTCCCGATATGAGAGTGAGACCAGATGCCCAGGAAGAGTAAGCATCTCCTGCTTCCATTCAAAACAAAGGAGGGGATCTCCAACAACACCAGGATGTAGTACCCACAGCAAAACCCCAAAACACCCAATGCAAAATCACAAAGCAGACAAGCACAAAGAGACGCGTAAGGGACATGGAACGTCAACGCACAACACAAAAACATCAAACACAAAGGAATACACATAAACCAACGAGACCAATGGGCAACCGGTGCCGACTTAGGACGGCCATCTGCCACGGAAATAGCAGAAGGTATGGTTATCCTGGATTACATGCGCACAACCCTTCCACTTTTCCGAGAGAGGTCTCGAAGAACGTACAATTGTGGTGAAAAACAACCTCCTCACTGTAAGATGACCACACACAAACAAGACCACAAAACGCAGGGGCCCAAGCAACACAGATGAATATGTAAATTTATATAAAAAGAGGGCGTACGTAATTCAATCCGTGCTCTGCCGCCGCGAGCTCATGTATGTTATCACCCGAGGAGTCCGACTGACATTCAGAGAGGACAGGTGGTCGGGGCCCTGTCTTCTCTAAAGAGGTTTGGACAGGGCCCGTCATGGAGTCCCGTCGTCACAGTCAGTCAGAGTGCAAGTTTTAAGAATGCTCTTGTACAAGACTGTAGATTGGTCAAGTACCAAGCCTAGTGTCCGTCTGGTGACATTAGGATCATACCCACGGTATAAAAGGCGTTTGATGATTCTGACGCATTTTCGATAGTAATGTTGTCTATCTTTGATCCTTCTTATCTTGTTAATAATGTCACCATAAAATGCAGGTTGTGAAATACCCAAAGTAATATACTCTGTTGCCTGTATTGGTCCGAATTTCAGAAGAAGCTGACAATAATTTTTGTAAAATTTCCAGAAAGTAGCAACATCCCTTCATCGCCTGCTTATAACTACTCCTCATATCTTAGTTGATACCCTATACTGTAGATTGGTCAAGTACCAAGCCTAGTGTCCGTCTGGTGACATTAGGATCATACCCACGGTATAAAAGGCGTTTGATGATTCTGACGCATTTTCGACTCGATTTGGTACTTGACCAATCTACAGTCTTGTACAAGCGCATTCTTAAAACTTGCACTCTGACTGACTGTGACGACGGGACTCCATGACGGGCCCTGTCCAAACCTCTTTAGAGAAGACAGGGCCCCGACCACCTATCCTCTCTGAATGTCAGTCGGACTCATCGGGTGATTACATACATGAGCTCGCTACAGCCGGCAGAGCACGGACAGTATTACGCATGCCCGTTTTTTATATCCATTTACATATTCATCTGTGTCTATGGGGCCTCTGCGTTTCGCGGTCTTGTTTGTGTGATGTCATCTTACAGTGAGGAGGTTGTTTTACACCACAATTGTACGTTCTTCGAGACCTCTGGGTAATTGGAGAAGTGAGAGGGTAACCACACCATTTGCTACTTGCATGACAGATGGCCGTCCAAAGTCGGCACCGGTTACCCATTGGTCTCGTCGGTTTATGTGTAGTCTTTTGTGTTTGATGTTTACATGTCGTGTGTTTCTTTTCCGTCTCGTGCTGTACTCGTCTTTTGTGTTTTTGCATCGGATGTTTTGGTGTTTTACTGTTGATGCTGCAACGGGGTCTTGTTGGAGATCTCCTCCCTTCTTTTCAGAAAACGAAAGCTTGTAATGATGAAATTGAAGTCGTTACGTTTGTCATAGAGTGAGATGTTCATGTGACCATCAGCGTCGTAGGACAACATTATGTCCAAATAGGATGCCGAATTATTTTTCTCTGTAGTTTCTTTGACTTCAAGTTCCGCAAGACAGATGACAAATATGGATAATGACCATATCCCTGTCTACAGTACAAAATCGATAATTCAGAAAATCAGAAACCGAAGGCATACAAAATCAGGATAAAACAGGAACCAAAGCAAACAAAAACAAAAACCTCCACCATATGAAAAGAAGCGAACTCCCGATATGAGAGTGAGACCAGGTGCCCAGGAAGAGTAAGCATCTCCTGCTTGCATGCAACACCCGTCGCTTTAGTTCGGTAGAACTGTCACATCTGCTCTGTCACGTACTGCTCATGTAATCCGCGAATTTTGGATTATTGATGGACAGCATCTGTAAGTGAAGTTGAAGTCAGAAGCTAATGAGTTAAAGAAGATCCTGACGATAATCTCAACAGCACTCACAACAGAGCACCAAATGGAGCATTGACGGATCTTTTCCCTTCAAAGACCAAAGATTAAATGAATTCAGCTTCGTACGAGTAAAGGAAACTGTCGGCAAAGAGTGGGGCATAATTGGTCCCCATAGGAATTCCGACAATTTGCTTTCCTCCAAACATAACAAAAATGTTGTCGATCAGAAAGTTTAACATCTGAAAAATATCAGTTTCAGTGTACTTATTTTCAGAATCGGACTTTTCTTTTACAAAGTAGGTTTTGTCATAGTTTACAACAATAAGTCTGTATTTGCGATTACCTTTCTTACTTGTAAACGCATTAATTATAATTTTTGCGAGTCTCTCTTTCAATTTAGATTGTGGAATTGTAGTGTAAAGTGTCGAAAAACCAAAGGCTTTGATCGAATGGACTCTACTACAATGAGTGGATTTCAGACGTTCTAAAAGTTCCTTCGAATTCTTTAAAATCCACATCTGGTTGATACCCCTGCGAGAATATACTGTCGAACAATATTTTTGAAGCCCAGATTTGATTTCAGATAAAACTTTGATATAACCTAGTAATACTATGACAGTTGTTGTTCTTTTTCCTTTTCATATTTCATGCCTTATGGGACAATCAAATGTGAAATAACCAAATCAAAACAAAACAATCTGCAAAGAAACAAATCTAAATGCACCAATGACAAGAGATCAAATGCTTGAAATGAGTTAGAAGTATAACAGAGAGGAAGTACTGATCGTAGATCTAGGTGAATATGGCATAATTGTGGGAAACATATTTTGGAACGCAGTTCGCAGTTCACCATTCACCAATACAGTTCACCATTCGACATTTAAAACAGTACTAGTCGAAATAACTTCATCCCCTACATTTGATTATGACAAAATGATTATGGAAATACTAATTTCGAGGGGCAGATCTAGCATTGGGGTGATTCTGAACAAGCCGTGCCATCTGGAAGTGTTGATGTAAAATACAACGAACTTTCAATGTTGACAAATTCTCATCATGATAATACTTGAAAACATACAGTTGGTAACAGATAGTAATTCCCTAGTTAGGATACAGAAATTTTCAGGGATTCATGCCAAGGCATACACTCATACATTCTATAGATTAAGTGGGGACCTTGGTCTTGTTACCGAGAAATGAGACCGAGAAATTTGCCAATATTTATGCATTTCTGAAAAACCCTCGAATAATTTTAAGTCAAAACTTTTTTCCGGGATTCATGCCAAGGCATAGACTCGCACACACTATAAATTTGGTGAGGGTATATGGCCTTGTTGCCGAGAATTGAGGCCGAGAACTTTGCCAATATGTATGCCATTCTGAAAACTCTCATATAATTAAGTCCAAATTTTTCTAGTTTCAGTATCCCAACTCTCAGTATCCAAACCATGCAATGTAAAAACAATATACTTTTTTCTAATAATTCAGCTCATGACTGCAAGATATTCTGCAGAATATAATTTCAACATGATCATTTAAAACACCGACAAAAGAAAAAATAAAAGTCTGCCCGATAAATGAATATAGAAATATGTATGTTCATACTAGTTTTTTTTTTAATAACGAGATTCTTTAACTTTAACATGCACATGCATTCACACTCAAACCCTTCATGATTAATTGGTTGTTTTGAGTTTCCCTTTCATATACTTGATCAGCTTCATGGTATCTGGAATCACAATGACACCAATGGAAAACACAAGAAATACAACACCAACACATCCCAGTAATGTAGAAGACATTCTTTCATCTGGTGCACTTATTTTTCGTCGTACTTGTTTTGATAGATCTGATTTATTCAAAGACAGAGTTTGTTTTATATCTTGTATACGTTCTTTCATAGCTTCCAGGACTGTCGGGTCATTGAGACTGCTGTAGTGGATACTGCAGTCACAGACTTTACAATCATCAGTTGAAACTGGTTGAGTATCTTGTGTAAACGTTTCTGGCATTTCTAAAGATAAATAAAATTACTTTCTATCATATTATTTTTGTTTGTATTTCATTCATACATTTGAACGTAGATTTTTGATCTACACTTTCTAGTTCAGAAAATGATTTTCTATTTTTATGAAAGCTGAAATTTCTCAAATTTACGAACTTACCGCTTGTCTCACAAATATAATGGTATTTATTGTGACATCTCATTGTCCTATACTTAAGTGTTTGAGCCCGGATACGGATACATCTGTCTGTCTTTTGATAGTCTGGCTCTACTGTGTCCCATCTAAAGAAAGTAGCTACCTCTCCGTCAGAATGACGATACACATCATACTCTTCTTCAGATCTTAGGTCCGTCCAGACGTCCTCATCATCTTTTCTGTGGAATACCAATAAAACAATTCTTTTGTGAAATTTTTACTTTCTAAAAAGCATGCTATAGGTTATCATCAAAGTGATTGTTTATCTAACATCAAGCCGATAGGTAAAACTCGAAAGAAGAATAAACTGTTTTCTATTGACATATCTGTTAAAAGAAAGCATTGAGCATCATCTTTGGAGATATGACTATGAAGGATGCACTGATTTCCCTTTAGTATGGGTGCACTCTGGTCTCCTACCTTTTATGTGTTGTCATTAATATTTGATGTTTCTGTAAGTCTGTTCCGATTGTTTTGTATGATGTTCTAGTGAATATTGCGTCTTTTTGCGGTTTGTAGTTTTGTCTGATATAATTTATGTTTCACTTTCTTGTGGGTTTGTTTCGCTGTGTGTATGCATGGTGGTCATGCTGGAGGTAATTCCCTTTCTTTTGTAACCACTTGCCATAGATTGGCATTGCTCCATAACGTTGTGTCCATGTTAATAACTTCCGCCTATTGTCGAATATGGAACTGGTACCCGAGGAGACTGTTAATCTACCGCCTAATTTATGTACAGAAATACATCATTTTCTATTTAGACTTGTTGCAGATTTTTTAAAAATATCTCTTGACATTAGTTGACAAGTACATTATCATTTCCATTGTTTGACGTACTTCTTTTGTATATATTTTTTGATGATTTCGAATTTAGAAATACTGTCAATTTTAACAAGCCTTCCTCCTGTCGAATTACAGTCCTGTAAAGCCTGTTCGTATGATTTCTTTTCTGAGCTGTACTGTAACGCTGAAAAGAAAGAAAAGCGTAAAAAAAACCTTAAGGTATTACAAGAATAATGAACGAAATCATGTCTAAAATATTGAAACTATGTGTATAAATTATTTCATATTTTTCTGTCTTTTGATGTTGCACATGCTTTTGTATTAGGATGGTAGATATTGGATAAAGAAATTTTAATAAATCATTTTATGATTTATCTACCATTGAATGAAAATACTAAAGAAGATCTCAACGGTAAACTTGAAATTTTTAGTGAACATTGATAAATTTTTTTTAGAAAATTTTCATCCATTCATACATGATCCCCGATAATTTTCTTGGAAAATGACTGAAACTGTGTCTATCCATACAATTTTAAAATACATTAAATCTGAGGTCCCATAACTTTATTTCAACCAAGCATTGGTGAAAATTTTTAAAGAAATATTTACATTATATCTGTCATAAGTTTAGAATTCCTTACTCTATAAATGGTCTCGTATATTCCTCACTATACATATAATACCCTAATAGTGTTTATAATTTAAAAGAATTTGTATGTCTCACTTAAAGTACTAGTGTCTTCAATCTTCTATTTATCATTAGTTTCCAGAATTTTCAATTCGATCATGAGTTTTATTATATATAATATATAGATTTGACAAATATGGATAAAATATGGATAAAGGCTTAATTCGATTTTCTGAATCAATGAATCAACAACCATGTTAAGCCAGATAAAATATGGAAAACGAAGAAAACGGAAAAAACACTCTACTGTATGCTTATGAATGAACTACAAAACTTGGAGTGACAGAAGAGGGTACATCTCCTATGGGCATTTCGCACCACGCACCAGTCATCCAAGAACACATATAGTAAATAGAGCAACCGGTATTAGCGTGATAAATACCTGCGATCCCAGCGTAGAAGAAAACGTTCAAATGCCATAGTTAATTTCTTCTTGTTCAAATTAAGATCGTCAATTTAATCAAGACATTACATAACGTTTTAAAGAAAGAATCATATGTCATTCCGGTTCTTTCTTCGTGTGGACCGTAGAATGTTTTTTCAGAGACATGGCCAATGTCCGTGTATTTAAAGCTTGTATCATTATGCCGTATTAACTTATCTATACACTATTGAGCGGGGTTACTTCTACTAGAGAGGAAAGTTTGTGATACGGAAATAAATTATTGTCACGTTTTTCAAAATGTTACGTGTTCATGTGATAATTCACATTGACATTATATCTAAGTACGAATGTTTGACTTCTGGAAGGTTAGGAGTTGGAACACTTCAATTTTCTTTTTAGATATATATTTATTTTATCCTCTTTTGAAATGTGAAGTAAAAAACATGTTCTCCGCGATTGTGTTTTAATCATATTCCTTACAATTCAGCTTTGCAGTAGCCCTTTATCAATTTGTTACCATAAAAGACTTTCCTATTTTGAAATTTGGTCATTAAAATGTCGGCAAGGAGTGGGGCACAATTGGTCCCCATTGGAATTCCGACAATTTGCTGGGAGACCTTTCCTCCAAACACCACAAAAATGTTGTCGATCAGAAAGTTTAACATCTGAATAATATCAGTTTCAGTGTACTTATTTTCAGAATCCGACTTTTCTTTTACAAAGAAGGTTTTGTCATAGTTAACAACAATAAATTTGTATTTGCGATTACCGTTCTTACTTGTAAACGCATTACTTATAATTTATGCGAGTCTTTCTTTCAATTTAGAATGTGGAATTGTACTGTAAAGTGTCGAAAAATCAAAGGCTTTGATCGAATGGACTCTACTAAAATGAGTGGATTTCAGATGTTCTAAAAGTTCTTTCGAATTCTTTAAAATCCACATCTGGTTGATACCACTGCGAGAATATACTGTCGAACAATATTTTTGAAGCCCAGATTTGATTTCAGACAAAACTTTGGTGCCTAAGATCGATACAGATTTAGAACATTTTGAGGAACCATCGATGAAACGTTGTTTATACGGATTCTTATGCATTTTAGGTATGCAGTATAAGTATGGCAAATCTAAATCTAAATTGTTAGTGTCGAAGCCAAAGGAAGTAAGAGCTGATTTGTGGTTATCTATTATTTCAGAGGCAGAAAGGTTTGTTGGGGTGTAAGGGGGATTTCCAGGTGTCGAATTAAAACCCAACTCTTTAACTAGACTGTCGAAATAGTACTTTTTGCAAGTAAATGTGTAATTATTTGAGGCTTTGTCCGCTGGTGTGATGACATAATGTTCTTGGAGGTAGGTAAGCTCTGTGATAACATCAGGGTATTTAAATATAGACTCGAATCTGGTGTTCACAGTTGATTTTAATCGGTTAATTCTAGATAAAAGTAACCCTCTGATGGATTTTATCCATTCGGAAAGGGTGTCGAGCTGTACATCCTCTTTCTTTGCCCAACGTCTTGCATATTCCTCACAAGAGTCTATGATAATTTTGACATTTTGGTTCCATTTAAAGGACATACTTTCTCTGTATTTGGGACCCTTTTTTAACAATTCTCTCAACTTGTCGTTCTTGACTATACTAAGGTCACCAGTAATAACGTGTCCACAAGGAGAGTAGTTGAAATCCGATGAAGAACATTCGCAAGGAAGTGGATGTAGTGAGGGATTACTTAAATCAATACACTGCAGGAATCGTTTGTAATTGTAAATTTTAGATGCAACTGTTGGTGTGTAACTATAGGAAATACAAGGAGTTTCTTTTCTTTTGAAATATGGTGGGATTTTTTCTGTGACAGTTTTGTGATTCAAAATTTGACCAAGATAGTTAAACGCAACGGTCTCTTGTAACACATATTCTATGTAAATGGATCTAAATCATTATATGGCATGCATATAACTATTTGTGATCTGCTGGCTGAAGCGAGCTCAAGATCAATCACCCGAGAAGTCTGACCAACTTTCAGATAGGACAGAGAGTTAGGACCCAGTCCTCTCTTACGAGATTTGAACAAGGCCATTCATGGAGTCCCGGCGTCATGGTTGACCAGTATGCAACGTTGGGAAAGATATTGGTACAAAACTGAAGATTGGTTCAGTACCATGCATAGTGTTTTTGTGATGACTTTAGGATCATGTCCTCGGTAAAGCAGGCGACCGACTATTTTCTTACACTTGTGGTCTTCTTTAACTCATTAATGTCACACTTATGCCCTTTGCCGTGTGGAGCTCGTAAAAAAGTTCCCCGCGAGGAGTTTGACAGTAAGTGTTTTGAATATTTTTCCCTGACATTGTCGCCATAGCACTTTCTATATAGACGTGGCCTCAGACAATGCATGTATCTAATATATTCTTTTCATTTTCATGCGTGAACATCGACGGCGGGTGCGGCTAGCCAACAGGGGATGCTTACTCCTCCCGGGCACCTGGTCCCACCTCTAGCTTGCTAGGGGTCCGTCGATGCTCAATTTGGTGCTCTATTGTGAGTGTTGTTGAGATTATCGTCAGGATCTTCTTTAACTCATTGAAGTTTGATCAGACTTTGATCATTCTGATTTTGTTTATTAGGTCACCGAAAAATAAAGGCAATGAAATTACAAATGATACGTACTCTGATGCTGGAGTCGTCCCAAATTTAGAACAATTATTGTAAAATTTCCAAAATAAACTACACTTTACTAGTTTATGATATCTAAATCTTTGACTGATAAAACTCCGTACGGCGGCTTCGCCTAGCATACAAAGCAGACCGCTCATACCGCAACGCAACGGTGACAACCCTGACTGATAAGTTTGTTTTGTAATTTGTGTACTCTATCATGGAATCAACCTTCAATGAAACCCGCCGCTTCCCATCTCTCTCTAGTCAAATTTTAGAGGCGGATATTCTTGTGAATCGTTGGCATCGAGCTCCTGTGTTTGATTCATATTATTCCTATGTATTGATTAAGACGCTAAACGAAATTTTCCATTTAATTTCTTTCATTTGATTCATATTATTCTTAATATTGATTAAAACGCTAATCGATTAAAATAACTGTTTATGATGTTCATGATCAGAAGTTTTGCAGAGCTTTGTAAAACGCCTATTTTGTCTTTGGTTTCCATTCTGCATTTCTGGTATCACAGTATTAGAGGGGAATCCCTGACTGCCTTTGAAATCTTGTTTTCCACTTTCAGAAATTGACTCTTAATCAGTATAAAGACGTAAAATAATAATAATTATCTCATCAAAGGTCAATCAATCAGAAATTGATATGAATTATTTATTGAATTAGTTAATAACTTAACCTATGGATGAAAGTTCGATTTATAAGGGGTCCTATCACGAATTCAAAAATCACATTTTAGATAATTGGACCTTAATCTTCAAGTGGCTAGATCTTTTTTTCAGACTTCGTTGTAAACTTTTCTCTTGTTATTATTTTTCGGTACATGTACCATAAACTTTGTGTTTATAACTTTTAATGAAACAACCGGGTTAACGTTGTGCGAGACGAGGGAAGCAATTAAACAGAGGTTGGCTCTCCATAGACTTAGAGGGAAAAGGCATTTACTTCTAAGATTTGACGTCGTATATTTCAGAAAACGAAATGGAATCTTGAATTTGTGTCGAGGCAAAATTTGCCTCCTACATGTACTAACATAAGAGACGTCTTGGAAGAATCGTCTTACTAAATTTATGATACCTAAAATTCGGGGATTAGAAAGGAGGTATAACTGCGAAGAAAATAGGAAGTTAAAGGTTAGTGTCTGACGCCGGTTTTGAGCTTTAGATTTTCTAAGATTTATATAAGGAAAATGGTGAGACATAATTAATTATTACACGTTAATTAGAAATGATTTCTTCTAAACAATTATCAAATTCACAATGTCACATCATATAATTTATATCTTCATATCACACATTTAATGAATTTGAAGACGTTAAACATTATCTTTGTACTCTTCTTTTCGACGGAGAATCGGCTAATTCATTCCTTAAGTAGTATAGATACGGAAGTGTTCCAACTCTATACTTTCTTGAAGAAAACACCAACCAACTTTCATGTGCATATATTTCAGATATTAAATCCCCATCAGTGATGCTTCCAGCCAAAGTGATTTCTAGACACAGCAAAATTCAAATTGCGGTGCTAGAATACCTCTTTGTGGTAGTATCATATGAACATATATCACATAGATTGAGGTGCTAGTATACCTCTTTGTGGTAGTACCATATGAACATGTATCATTTAGGTGCTAGTATACCTCTTTGAGGTAGGATCATATGAACATGTATCATTTAGATTGAGGTGCTAGTATACCTCTTTGAGGTAGGATCATATGAACATGTATCATTTAGATTGAGGTGCTAGTATACCTCTTTGAGGTAGGATCATATGAACATGTATCATTTAGATTGAGGTGCTAGTATACCTCTTTGAGGTAGGATCATATGAACATGTATCATTTAGATTGAGGTGCTAGTAAACCTCTTTGAGGTAGGATCATATGATCATGTATCATTTAGATTGATGTGCTAGTATACCTCTTTATGGTAGTATCATATGAACATATATCATTTAGATTGAGGTGCTAGTATACCTCTTTATGGTAGTATCATATGAACATATATCATTTAGATTGAGGTACTAGTATACCTCTTTATGGTAGTATCATATGAACATGTATCATTTAGATTGAGGTGCTTGTATATCTCTTTATGGTAGTATCATATGAACATCTATCATTTAGATTGAGGTGCTAGTATACCTCTTTATGGTAGTATCATATGAACATGTATCATTTAGATTGAGGTGCTAGTATACCTCTTTATGGTAGTATCATATGAACATATATCATTTAGATTGAGGTGCTAGTATACCTCTTTATGGTAGTATCATATGAACATGTATCATTTAGATTGAGGTTCTAGTATACCTCTTTGTGGTAGTATCATATGAACATATATCATTTAGATTGAGGTGCTAGTATACCCCTTTGTGGTAGTATCATATGAACATGTATCATATAGATTGAGGTGCTAGTGTACCTCTTTGTGGTAGTATCATATGAACATGTATCATTTAGATTGAGGTGCTAGAATACCTCTTTGTGGTAGTATCATATGAACATATATCATTTAGATTGAGGTGCTAGTATACATCTTTATGGTAGTATCATATGAACATGTATCATTTAGATTGAGGTGCTAGTAAACCTCTTTGTGGTTGTATCATATAAACATGTATCATTTAGATTGAGGTGCTAGTATACCTCTTTGTAGTAGTATCATATGAACATATATCATATAGATTGAGGTGCTAGTATACCCCTTTGTGGTAGTATCATATGAACATGTATCATAAAGATTGAGGTGCTAGATTACCTCTCTATGGTAGTATCATATGAACATATATCATTTAGATTGAGGTGCTTGAATACCTCTTTGTGGTAATATCATATGAACGTATATCATGTAGATTGAGGTGCTAGTATACCACTTTATGGTAGTATCATATGATAATGTATCATTTAGATTGAGGTGCTATTATATCTCTTTATGGTAGGATCATATGAACATATATCATTTAGATTGAGGTGCTAGAATACCTCTTTATGGTAGTATCATATGAACATATATCATTTAGATTGAGGTGCTAGAATACCTCTTTATGGAAGTATCATATGAACATATATCATTAAGATTGAGGTGTTAAATACCTCTTTACGGAAGTATCATATGAACATATATCATATAGATTGCGGGTACAAGTATACCTCTTTGTGGTAATATCATATGAACGTATATGATGTAGATTGAGGTGCTAGTATACCACTTTATGGTAGTATCATATGAACATATATCATTTAGATTGAGGTGCTCATATACCTCTTTATGGTAGTATCATATGAACATATATCATTTAGATTGAGGTGCTTGAATACCTCTTTGTGGTAATATCATATAAACGTATATCATGTAGATTGAGGTGTTAGTATACCACTTTATGGTAGTATCATATGAACATATATCATTTAGATTGAGGTGCTAGCTTACCTCTTTATGGTAGTATCATATGAACATATATCATTTAGTTTGAGGTACTAGTATACCTCTTTATGGTAGTATCATATGAACATGTATCATTTAGATTGAGGTGCTAGTATACCTCTTTATGGTAGTTTCATATCAACATGTATCATTTAGATTGAGGTACTAGTATACCTCTTTATGGTAGTATCATATGAACATGTATCATTTAGATTGAGGTGCTAGTATACCTCTTTATGGTAGTATCATATGAACATGTATCATTTAGATTGAGGTGCTAGTATACCTCTTTATGGTAGTATCATATGAACATATATCATTTAGATTGAGGTGCTAGTATACCTCTTTATGGTAGTATCATATGAACATGTATCATTTAGATTGAGGTTCTAGTATACCTCTTTGTGGTAGTATCATATGAACATATATCATTTAGATTGAGGTGCTAGTATACCCCTTTGTGGTAGTATCATATGAACATGTATCATATAGATTGAGGTGCTAGTATACCTCTTTGTGGTAGTATCATATGAACATGTATCATTTAGATTGAGGTGCTAGAATACCTCTTTGTGGTAGTATCATATGAACATGTATCATTTAGATTGAGGTGCTAGTATACCTCTTTATGGTAGTATCATATGAACATGTATCATTTAGATTGAGGTGCTAGTAAACCTCTTTGTGGTTGTATCATATGAACATGTATCATTTAGATTGAGGTGCTAGTATACCTCTTTGTAGTAGTATCATATGAACATGTATCATATAGATTGAGGTGCTAGTATACCCCTTTGTGGTAGTTTCATATGAACATGTATCATATAGATTGAGGTGCTAGATTACCTCTTTATGGTAGTATCATTTGAACATATATCATTTAGATTGAGGTGCTTGAATACCTCTTTGTGGTAATATCATATAAACGTATATCATGTAGATTGAGGTGCTAGTATACCACTTTATGGTAGTATCATATGAACATATATCATTTAGATTGAGGTGCTATTATATCTCTTTATGGTAGGATCATATGAACATATATCATTTAGATTGAGGTGCTAGAATATCTCTTTGAGGTAGGATCATATGAACATATATCATTTAGATTGAGGTGCTAGAATACCTCTTTATGGAAGTATCATATGAACATATATAATTAAGATTGAGGTGTTAAATACCTCTTTACGGTAGTATCATATGAACATATATCATATAGATTGCGGGTACAAGTATACATCTTTGTGGTAATATCATATGAACGTATATGATGTAGATTGAGGTGCTAGTATACCACTTTATGGTAGTATCATATGAACATATATCATTTAGATTGAGGTGCTCATATACCTCTTTATGGTAGTATCATATGAACATATATCATTTAGATTGAGGTGCTTGAATACCTCTTTGTGGTAATATCATATAAACGTATATCATGTAGATTGAGGTGCTAGTATACCACTTTATGGTAGTATCATATGAACATATATCATTTAGATTGAGGTGCTAGAATACCTCTTTATGGTAGTATCATATGAAAAAATACCTCTTTACGGTAGTATCATATGAACATATATCATATAGATTCAGATGCTAGTATACCCCTTTGTGGTAGTATCATATGAACATATATCATATAGACTGAGATGCTAGTATGCCCCTTTGTTGTAGTATCATAAGGAGATCAAATTATTTATTTATCTGACCGTGAACTTGTCATTTTGAAGCAAAGATATTTTTTCTACTGAAAGATTAAAAGTTAAAGCCATTCTAGACTGGGATACAATCAATTTCCATATCAATGTCAAGAAATTGTTGGAATAAGAACGTGAATAATTGAGTAAAACCAACCTTTGAAACCAATATAACTATAACATAAGAAGGCGTGTAACATTGAAAAGAAGAGGATCGTGCGTGGTGTCTCTCGACATCCCCCCCTTTCCAATTGATTTCGGAATTCTAAGTTCGATATAATTCCTCGGGAGAGAAATGCATTTATTTTCAGAAAACTGATTTTAGAAACTTCTAAATACCTATCGATGCTTTCTTAGGATTTGAAAAAAATCCTAATTAATATCGTGAAAATAGAATTTTTCTCAAATTTTCAATAAAAATGGCATGAATTTATACTATTTCCTTTCAAATAACATAGAATGGGATCGTGAACAGCTTATTTTGTGTTCACATAATTCAAAACTTGCAAGTCAACATAATTATATTAAAGTATTTTTAAATAGTTGTTCAGTATGGTGGCATTCTGCCACCCTACATGCGAGATATTTTATTACAGTATACGTGCAAAATAATTATGTCGACACATAAGATAATTATGTCGACATGCAAGATAATTTTGTTGACATGCAAGATAATTTTGTTGACATGCAAGATAATTAAGATGCATGTTGACATAAATAAAGAGAAGGGGATTATCTCCAGCATGACCACCCTGCACTCACCCAGCGAAACAAACCCACAAAAAAGCGATACGTAAATGACATTAGACAAAACTACAAACCACAAAAAAATACACGACAAAAATCACTAGAACATCATACAAGACAATCGAAACAGACGTACAGAAACATCAAACATTAATGGCAACACATAAAAGGAAGGAGACCAATGTGCACCCGGCGCCGACTTTGAACGGCCATCTGCTATAAGCAAATAGTGTGATTATCCGGATTACGTGCGCACAACCCTCCCACTTATCCGGATACACAGAGTTCTCCATAGACTCACAATAGTTGTATAAACATAAAATTCTCACTGTAAGGTGACGTCACAAACAAGCCAGTTAAACGCAGCGGCCTTTTGTAACACAAATTCTATGTAAGTGGATCTAAAAAAATTCTATGGCATGCGTATAACAGTCTGTGCGCTGCTGGCTGAAGCAAGTTGCATGTCGATATGGATAAATAAGCTTCATGTTGACACATTTAACATGCATGTTGACATATTCTGAAGAAAAATATATCGCATATAGCGGGCAGAATTTATGCCACCATCGGTTCAGAAACCATCTCGATATTGACTATTGGGTGGTTTGTTGAAAACCATGCAGCCCCAAAATTATATTTGTCTGAGATTTTTACATGATATACTAAGTTGAAGCCAAAAATCAAGAAAGGAAGTGAAAGATATTCACATGAAGCCTATATTGAGGAATTAAAATGGGTATAAATTCATCATCTTATGAAACTTTGAAATTTTGTTCAGAACCCTTATTTACCATGTAAACATTATAAACCCCTTTGATATCTTAAATCGATATATGAACAAAAATGACGATCACAAATTGATACATTTGTACCTACGACGTCAATTTTTACTTGAGAATGGAAGGTGAAACATACTTGTAACTCACTTTTCTTGTTTTCCTTTTTATAATTTTTGCAAAGGTGAAAGCAGTTTACAGAATAAGAATTCGAAATTAATTTGAATTATCTTTTACAGATAATTGAATACAAAAAAAAAAAACTTTCGGAATAGCATAAGATCAAAGTAATTTTGGGATATCATATACAAGTATCTAAATTTGATTTGAATTATGCAAGATTATTTTTCCAGAACGTTTGGTGTATCCAAATAAATTGCTCGAAAGAAATCCATTTCAATTTTCTGTGCGACTGGTCAAAAGAAAACATATCCTTTCCATACTTAATCTACCATGCATGGAAGATATATATATATCAACATTTTCAACCGACATGAAGGCGCTAGCGATTAAAATAATGTGAAATTACTTGTCTGAATTTTACTGACAGATATATAATTCATATCTGTCAGTAAACTTATATTTGTACATCTGAATCAAAGGGTTTTCCGCTACAGAATACAAATCATACAAATCATGAACATGTAGCGACCTGTGTAGTGCCTTGTCCGTCCTCTTGGACAACATTTATGTAAGATTTGGCGAGGATCTGTACAAGCACGTTGTAGGGATTCCTTTGGGTACAAATTGTGCGCCTCTTCTTGCAGATTTATTTTTATACACATATGAAAAAGAATTTATTCAAAATCAAAACATGATGATGTGAAATGTTTCATTGGCACTTCTAGGTACCTGAATGATATTCTTACTATCGATAATCCTGTTTTTGAAAAGTATAAGGATGTTATTTATCCACAAGAATTGACTCTAAACTAGGCAAAAGTTATAGACACAGAAACTCTATTTTTTGACCTAAATATCAAAATTGTCAATGGAGAAATTCATACAAGTGTGTATGACAAACGAGATGATTTTGGATTCAACATAGTAAATTTCCCCTGGCTTGACGGTAATGTCCCTAGATTACCGTCATACGGTATCTATATCTTACAGCTCATCCGGTATGCTAGAGCATGTACTGATGTTTTGGATTTTCATAGTAGAAATTTACAAATTACAAAGAAACTTTTAGGTCAAGGTTTTCGCTTTCACAAACTAGTAAAGACCTCCTGGAAATCTAAAAAAAAATATGATCAACTTCTTTTGAAATTCGGACCCAAACATCCAACAGAGTATATTACTTTAGTTATTTCGCAACCTGCATTTTATGGTGACATACTTAACAAAATAAGAAGGATCAAAGGTAGACAGCATAGCTATCGAAAATGCGTCAGAGTCATCAAACGCCTTTTATACCGTGGATATGATACTAATGTCACCAGACGGACACTAAGCTTGGTACCCGACCAATCTTCAGTCTTGTACGAGCGCATTCTTAAGACTTGCACTCTAACCGACTGTGACGACGGGACTCCATGACGGGCCCTGTCCAAATCTCTTTAGAGAAGACAGGGCCCCAACCACCTGTCCTATCTGAATGTCTGTCAGACTCCTCGGATGATAACATATATGAGCTCGCTACAGCCGGCAGAGCACGGACTGTATTACGCACGTCCTCTTTTTATATCCATTTACATATTCAGCTGTGTTGCTTGGACCCCTGCATTTTACGGTCTTGTTTGTGTGTGGTCATCTAACAGTGAGGAGGTTGTTTTACACCATAATTGTGCGTTCTTCGAGACCTCTGGGAAATCGGAATAGTAGGAAGGTTGTGCGCACGTAATCCAGGATAACCACACGGTCTGCTTCTTACACAGCAGATGGCCGTCCTAAGTCGGCATCGGTTGCCCATTGGTCTCGTTGGTTTATGTGTGGTCTTTTTTGTTTAATGTTTCTATTGTGTGAGTCGGAGTTCCTTGTCCCTTTTGTGTCTCTTTCTGTGGGTGTATGTTCTGTGTTTTTAGCATTGGATGTTTTCGGGTGTTACTGTGGGTGCTGCAACGTAGTGTTGTTGGAGATCCCCTCCTTTCTTTTATGTGTACAAATTTACTTTTCTTCATATACATGTATGTGTATTCCTACATCTTAATTAAGTGACCTATTCAGTTGATGGTATATTTCTGTAATTACCGTATCAAATCGACATCTCTATTGATTTTCGAGTCATATATGTTGTTGACGTCGGTTGAAAGAAAGGAGGGGATCTTGAAGTTTTGTAAGAGTAGGAAACGATATAATAGAAATATGTAGACGAGATCTGCAACTAGACCATCCCGCGCCGACCATCACGAAACACACACACACACACACACAGGAAGCAACAAACATCAGACAAAATAACGTCTGAGAAACAGTTCCAAAAGAGACGTCTACAGCACCCAAGCAGAAAGATCGAGCAATCAAAGTAGATACATCAAAACCTGTAATATGAATGACAGTACAGCATCTGGGGATGACAACCGAATTTGGACGTTCATTCGTTGGATAGTAGCGAATGGTATCATATAATTCAGATCACTAACGCACAATCCAACCTAAACAGAGACACAAATATCTTTAGAGACGTACAGCAGCTAATTGATTGTAATGATATAAAGAAGATCCTGACGACAATCTTAACAGCACTCACAATAGAGCACCAAATTGAGCACCGACGGGCCCTAGCAAGCTGAGGAGGGACCAGGTGCCCAGGATGAGTAAGCCTCCCCTGTTTGGATAGCCGCATCCACCGTCGATGTTCACGCACGAAAATGAAACCAATATCTACAAAACATGCACTGTCTGAGGTTACGTCTATATCGAAACTGCTATTACGACCATGTCGGAGAAAACATTTTAAACACTTACTGTCAAACCCCTCCCGGGAAACTTTTTACGAGCTCCACACTGACGACAATCTCAACAGCACTTACAATAGAGCATCAAATTGAGAACCGACGTTAGTTATTATTTTAACAAAGATTAATTAAAATATTCCGGACTTTCTGTATATCGCAGATTAATCAGGTGTAAATGACAAATATGGATAATGACCATATCCCTGTCTACAGTACAAAATCGATAATTCAGAAAATCAGAAACCGAAGGCATACAAAATCAGGATAAAACAGGAACCAAAGGAAACAAAAACAAAAACCTCCACCACATGAAAAGAAGCGAACTCCCGATATGAGAGTGAGACCAGGTGCCCAGGAAGAGTAAGCATCTCCTGCTTGCATGCAACACCCGTCGCTTCAATTCGGTAGAACTGTCACATCCGGTTACTTCCATTTTGGAAGATATAGAGTACAATCTTTGGTTGGATGGTTCAAATGGTCTATGACAGAATATCATCCACCATTCTGGATAGTGGGACATCATAGTGTATGACGAGTTCTCCATATCGACCGTAGAACTTCCTCAGTGACGATGTTAGTCGGTCACAAACATATCCCTGATTGAGAAGCTTATCTGAAAGACGCCTAGCTCTCAGAACAAAATCCGTATATTTGGTACTTGCTCTGGCATAGCGTATCAACTGAGATATGAACACGCCATAAGCAGGCGATGAAGGGATGTTGCTACTCAGAAAAGGAGAGTTCGTAATGCTGAAATTGAAGTCGTCACGTTTGTCATAGAGTGAGGTGTTCATGTGACCATCAGTGTCGTAGGACAACATTATGTCCAAATAGGATGCTGAATTATTTGTCTCTGTAGTTTCTTTGACTTCAAGCTCCGAAGGATAGATACTGCTCAGGTAATCCGCGAATTTTGGATTATTGATGGACAACACATCGTCTATGTATCTGTAAGTGAAGTTGAAGTCAGAAGCTAAGTATCTTTTCCCTTCAGAGACCAAAGATTGAATGAATTCAGCTTCGTACGAGTAAAGGAAAACGTCGGCAAGGAGTGGGGCACAATTGGTCCCCATTGGAATTTCGACAATTTGCTGGAAGACCTTTCCTCCAAACACCACAAAAATGTTGTCGATCAGAAAGTTTAACATCTGAATAATGTCTGTTTCAGTGTACTTATTTTCAGAATCTGACTTTTCTTTTACAAAGTAGGTTTTGTCATAGTTAATAACAATAAATTTGTATTTGCGATTACCGTTCTTACTTGTAAACGCATTACTTATAATTTTTGCGAGTCTTTCTTTCAATTTAGAATGTGGAATTGTAGTGTAAAGTGTCGAAAAATCAAAGGCTTTGATCGAATGGACTCTACTAAAATGAGTGGATTTCAGATGTTCTAAAAGTTCCTTCGAATTCTTTAAAATCCACATCCGGTTAATACCACTGCGAAAATATACTGTCGAACAATATTTTTGTAGCCCAGATTTGATTTCAGATAAAACTTTGGTGAGTAAGATCGATACAGATTTGGTAGAACATTTTGAGGAACCAGCGATGAAACGTTGTTTGTACGGATTCTTATGCATTTTAGGTATGCAGTATAAGTATGGTAAATCTAAATCTAAATTGGTAGTGTCGAAGCCAAAGGAAGCAAGAGCTGATCTGTGGTTATCTATTATTTCAGAGGCAGAAAGGTTTGTTGGGGTGTAAGTGGGATTTCCAGGTGTCGAATTTAAACCCAACTCTTTAACTAGACTGTCGAAATAGTACTTTTTGCAAGTAAATGTTATTTGAGGCTTTGTCCGCTGGTGTGATGACATAATGTTCTTGGAGGTAGGTAAGTTCTGTGATAACATCAGGGTCTTTAAATATAGACACGAATCTGGTGTTCACAGTTGATTTTAATCGGTTAATTCTAGATAAAAGTAACCCTCTGATTGATTTTATCCATTCGGAAAGGGTGTCGAGCTGTACATCCTCTTTCTTTGCCCATCGTCTTGCATATTCCTCACAAGAGTCCATGATAATTTTGACATTTTGGTTCCATGTAAAGGACATACTTTCTCTGTATTTGGGACCCTTTTTTAACAATTCTCTCAACTTGTCGTTCTTGACTATACTAAGGTCACCAGTAATAACGTGTCCACAAGGAGAGTAGTTGAAATCCGATGAAGAACATTCGCAGGGAAGTGGATGTAGTGAGGGATTACTTAAATCAATACACTGCAGGAATCGTTTGTAATTGTAAATTTTAGATGCAACTGTTGGTGTGTAGCTATAGGAAATACAAGGAGTTTCTTTTCTTTTGAAATATGGTGGGATTTTTTCTGTGACAGTTTTGTGATTCAAAATTTGACCAAGATTCAAGTTATCAATACCTTTGTTTGCAAATCTTACTTTAATGAAAGGGCGGTTTGTTTTCTCCTCTGATTTATCTGATCTAACTGCTTGAAATAAACGAAAAGTAGAAATGTCCAAGATGACTCCTTGTAGTCTGTATTCTGGGGAACGTGTATCGGTATATGCGAGGTCCTTCGTATAATCGTAGATTTCGTGTAACTTCCGTAAAGGAACAGAGTATAATTTGGTACAAATATAATGCAGGCCTAGAGGCTCATTCAAAAATGGAACCAAGTCATCGAAGGAGAAACTATGTATCTCAGGCCTATTATATTTTCGAATGCCATGACTTCGAGGTCTTCTTTGTGATCTGTTGAATAAGCTAGTCACATTTACCGATTGACAACCGGGACTTGTTAAGTTTCCTATAGTGCTGATGTTATCGTTGTACCCATAGGGCGCTGCAGTGTTAAGATTTTTTATCCAGAACTCTTCTCTGTTGCGACGGAGAGGTGTGCTCAAATTGGGATTGTTTGTGGGGTGATATATTTTCTCCAGGATTCTGACTCTCATAGATAAAACAGAATGATCCGCCTGGTCAAAATGTCGATAAAGGAGTTGACTTCCTTTATTATTTATTTTTGACCGGTGTCCTGACATTCTTTTTCGGAGCTGGCCTTTGGTTTCGCCCACATAAATCAATCCACAAAGTGAGCACTCTATTCTGTACACAACATTAGATGTCATGCAGTTAAGGTTTTCAAAACTATGCGTGTTAAATGTTTGTTTTGTGAGATTACTTGAGAATGAAGTGTCTGTTATTAGGATGTTACAAGTTTTGCAGTTCTTCATGCTACACTTAGAAATTGAGCAATCGCTTGGTGAAAATAGGTGCTCTTTTAGTATATCGACCACTTCAATCTTACAGGGCTTGATTTTAATATACCCATCTGCATGTTTATACCAAAACTCATGGTTGTTACTAACTACAAATGTTTCATCATTAATGTCGTGTAAGTTAATTCTAGGGACACCTAAGTTACCTGTTGCGTATGTGTCCGTAGACGCAACAGGTTGGGGCCTTTTTATAGTGGGCGACGCCCCAGCCACTTTGTAGGTCTCTTGAGTTCTATCCATTTAAGCAAAAGACTGCTCGACAAGTGCACTCGGGGACAATTTGTCCACCAGCAGTGACACATGAACAATGGTAAAAATGACAAATATGGATAATGACCATATCCCTGTCTACAGTACAAAATCGATAATTCAGAAAATCAGAAACCGAAGGCATACAAAATCAGGATAAAACAGGAACCAAAGGAAACAAAAACAAAAACCTCCACCACATGAAAAGAAGCGAACTCCCGATATGAGAGTGAGACCAGGTGCCCAGGAAGAGTAAGCATCTCCTGCTTGCATGCAACACCCGTCGCTTCAATTCGGTAGAACTGTCACATCCGGTTACTTCCATTTTGGAAGATATAGAGTACAATCTTTGGTTGGATGGTTCAAATGGTCTATGACAGAATATCATCCACCATTCTGGATAGTGGGACATCATAGTGTATGACGAGTTCCCCATATCGACCGTAGAACTTCCTCAGTGACGATGTTAGTCGGTCACAAACATATCCCTGATTGAGAAGCTTATCTGAAAGACGCCTAGCTCTCAGAACAAAATCCGTATATTTGGTACTTGCTCTGGCATAGCGTATCAACTGAGATATGAACACGCCATAAGCAGGCGATGAAGGGATGTTGCTACTCAGAAAAGGAAAGTTCGTAATGCTGAAATTGAAGTCGTCACGTTTGTCATAGAGTGAGGTGTTCATGTGACCATCAGTGTCGTAGGACAACATTATGTCCAAATAGGCGAGTAATGATCCCCGAAGATTAATTACCGGGGGTCATTATCAGTGTCGTAGGACAACATTATGTCCAAATAGGCGAGTAATGATCCCCGTAGATTAATTACCGGGGGTCATTATTAGTCTAGAAAAATGACCCCCGATCAATATTCTACGGGCAAGGGGTCATTTCATGCCTGTAGAATAAATTTTACCAACCCCAAAAATAACACACCTCTCATGAAAGATATTGACCCCCGTAGAATACCGACCCCCTCTAGACATTTTTTTAACAATTATTGAAATTGATTCTTCAACTAATATTTCAAAGCTACAGACAGATAATAGCTTCATGAAAGTCTGTATGTATTACGGTATAAGTATAATCATTCGCTGGCTATTTCTTTCGCGGATTTATAAAAGTAAATTTTTTCGCATGGACAATGGTCCGCAGATTGATATTAGGTTCCTTCAGTTATGCCTTTGGTATTACTATTCACTGAGACAAACTTTCACGGTAAGAGGCTGACCGCGAAAGCAGCGAAGGTAAATGCACATCGAATGATTCTACGTATACAGTATCTTGAATTTTATTGAATAAGTTTGTCCTAATTTCAGGTCGAACTCGTTAAAACAGATCTATTATCTATTCAAAAGAAAGCTTAAAACTTTTCAATAGAGATCTGACATCGACAACATTTTTGTGGTGTTTGGAGGAAAGGCCTACCAACAGATTGTCGGCATTCTAGCGGGAACAACTTGAACCCAATTAATTGCCGAAATTTGTTCTTCACTCGTGCGAAGTTGCATTTATTCAATCTTTGGTCTCTGTGGGAAAAATTACCCCTAGCTCTTAATTTCATTTTCACATACAGATACATAGATTATTTGTTGTCTATCACTGATCCAAAATTAGCATACTACTTGAGTACGATCTACCCCACTGAACTTGAAGTCAAGGAAACCACAGAGACAAATAATTCAGCATCCTATTTCGATATAATACTACGTTGATGGTTACATGAACACCGCAAAAGTGCGATAATGATGGCCCGATACTACGATGGGGATAGTGTGATAGCGCGGTGGCTATTGTGCGAAAGTGTAATCACTATGGTGCAATGCCGATAGCGTGATAATGCGATGACGAGATAGAGCGATGACGATAATGTGATGCTCACTAATGCATTATCGCTATCGTACTATCTCGTCATCGCCACCGCGCTATCGGGCTATCGCAATCGTACTATCGCAATTTATCGGTATCTTACTTTCGCACTATTGTCATCTCACTATCGCACTTTTACTATCACACTATTGTACGATGGTGCGATTGTGAATAACATGGACCTGTCGTGAGAAAAATCATAAATGATAATGTTATCTTGTAAAAACTAAAAATTGAGCAAAATTAATTTCCATTTTCATAATCGTTCTGTGCATATTTTTTGTGGAACATGTTCAGAGAATCTTCAAACGACTTTACTGTTTTTGCAGAAAAACATTACAAGAGTTTTACTAGTAGTTTTGCTGGACCAAGAGTCCCCGAGGGCACATGTAGCCAAGTTTGATCAACTTTGGTTGATCGTCTGTCTCTTCAACGCATTTGAAATTTTCTGTTACAAAATTTCTTGAAATTTCGAAAACGTGGGTCCTGTAGCATCATATCCCACCCATTCTGCTACGTCTTTTGGTACATTTTTGGACATAATAATTTTCATACTTTTTGGCCATATTACATTGTTTAGACTAAGGATCACTGACGAGGGTTTAGTACCCGAAACGTGCATGTCTGGTCCATGCTGTAAATTTATCAGGTTTTAAATGATGCTATTGAATTTAAAGACGTTTAACATTTGAACTACTTGGTGAGTGTCACTGCTGGTGGACCAAGATTCCCCGAGGGCACATGTAGCCAAGTTTGATCAACTTTGGTTGATCGTCTGTCTCTTCAACGCATTTGAAATTTTCTGTTACAAAATTTCTTGAAATTTCGAAAACGTGGGTCCTGTAGCATCATATCCCACCCATTCTGCTACGTCTTTTGGTACATTTTTGGACATAATAATTTTCATACTTTTTGGCCATATTACATTGTTTAGACTAAGGATCACTGACGAGGGTTTAGTACCCGAAACGTGCATGTCTGGTCCATGCTGTAAATTTATCAGGTTTTAAATGATGCTATTGAATTTAAAGACGTTTAACATTCTAACACTTTTTGAAAAGCTTGCGTTCACATATTAAAAGTCGCGTGTTGACATAATCTGTGGGAAAAACATTCTTGCATGAACGGGTAAAAGTATGCATATGCCACCTTGTCTCCCTATTTCAATAGTAAATACCTGCTATACATGAATGTTGGATCGATACATGAATGTTGGATGTACTACATTGGATACTCCGTATTTCAAATGGTCTTTAGGCCACTAAACGAGATAAATCCAAGCAGTTACCGTAAAATTATGTATATTGTCAGTTTCATCCAACCCTCTACAACCCCTTCATGAGTTACGGATATGATTATCTACCATCTTTGTGAATGTCATTGGTTTGAACTATATATTTCCATAATCATTTGATCAATATGACATTGTCGCCATAGCACTTTCCATATAGACATAACGTCAGACAGTGCAGGAATTTTATATATTTACATTTCCATGCTTCATTAACATCGACGGCGGGTGCGGCTAGCCAACAGGGGATGCTTACTACTCCTGGGCACCTGATCCCACCTCTAGCTTGCTAGGGGTCCGTCTGTGCTCTATTGTGAGTGCTGTTGAGATTATCGTCAGGATCTACTTTAACTCATTTGTGTCACACTTATGCCCTTTGCCGTGTGGAGCTCGTCAAAAAGTTCCCCGCGAGGGGTTTGACAGTAAGTGTTTTGAATATACTTCTCTGACATTGTCGCCATAGCACTTTCTATATAGACATAACGTCAGACAGTGCAATATTTTGTATATTTTCATTTCCATGCTTCATTAACATCGACGGCGGGTGCGGCTAGCCAACAGGGGATGCTTACTCCTCCCGGGCACCTGGTCCCACCTCTAGCTTGCTAGGGGTCCGTCCATGTTTAATTTTGCGCTCTATTGTGAGTTCTGTTGAAATTGTTGTCAGGATCTTCTTTAACTCATATACATATTCAAGAAAGCAAGTGAAAATACTAATACAGTGATGATTCGTTAGTCCGGAATTCGTTACTCCGGAAAATTCGTTACTCCGGACGATTTTTCAGGGAACAAACGTGCGTAGTGCAAAAATGATCCGATAATCCGGAAATCCTCGTTCCGAATCTGGACGGTAGTTTTCGGGAACGGACGTGCGGATCATATGTTATTTTGTCCCGTTAGTCCGGACGATATAAGCAACTACGGACGTGTTTTCATAACAATTAATTTTTACCTTGAGAAATCTACACGGACGTGTTTTCATAACAGTTAATTTTTACATGGAGAATTCTACACGGACATGTTTTCATAACAATTACTTTTCATTACAATCAATTTTTACTTAGAGAAATTTACCTTAAAACCGGTTGGTTATTTAGGCGATGGGATACGCAGCACTAGTCACGGCTCGGGGTACGTGTACTTACGTAGTTATCAAATCTATGCATTAAAAGACTTAATTTATTGTTCGCTTCTTTAGTCCCTTTCTTAATTTTTATCGTGACATTTTTCAGCTTGTAGCGTTCAACCATTATTTTGAACAGATGCACTCCCTAAAATCATTTCAAATTTAAGTTGATATTTTTAATTCTAATGTTTGTATCACGATGAAGATGAAAGTGAACAGCTTGGATATTGATCGAGGGCTTGTTTTGTTGTTAAAACAGAATCGAAAACGGCCGATGATTTCCGTATTTTTCAGAAGAAAAGTGGTACGTACGTACGTGTCGGTAGGTATTGGTAAGTATCGGCGCCCGCGGAACCTCGATGTTTAGATAGAATTTTATTCTTATTTTAAAGGTTAAAGTAACGCTCTACCCCCCCCCCCCCCCTAAAACTGACTGATATCATCGTAATAAAACGGAGGCCTCCCTTCACTTTATTTGATCTTTATTCTTGTGCATTTTGTTCTATTCATTTCTATTACTTTGATAAGAATTATAAAGAAATAAAACTACTTGTATATTTATTTTCAATGATGAGAAAAGTATTGACTTCAAGGCGATCTTACCAATACAAAAAAGCGAAGACAAAATCCCGGCGCCCGAACCATCTCCCCTTTTCTAGGTTTTAGCGCTCATGTTTTAAATACATATCTAGAAATTTAGTAATACGTTATTATCAAGAAATAAACATTTAATCAAATTATCTATGATGATGATTATCTATTTGTTTACAAGACAATTTAACGGTACAAACATACGCACAAAAAACGGCCGATCCTCCCCCCCTTTCATTCGGAATTTCGCGCTCAAGTTTTGACATTTTTAACATGATTCAATAATCCGGAAAATTCGTTAATCCGGACGAATTCATCGGGAACCAATTCGTCCGGACTAACGAATCATCACTGTATATCAGTTTTTCTTTTATTTATGTCCTAAATCTAAAAACAAATTTAGAACATTTTAACGGTAGGTTGTGCTGTTTTCTAAATGAGATCCCAAACTTTGTTGTGTAGATAATTATTATGGAGTCATTTCTCTATGGGGGTCATTTTTCGATAGATCTGACATGTTGAAAAAGACCCCCGGGTAAAAATTCTACGATTTGGACGACATGTTTTAGAAAGTAAAGAAGTAATGCAGGGTTAACGGATAGATAAAAGAAAATTTATCGATCATTGATATGGATTTAAATAATGAGGAATTCTACGTATCAATGATTTATCGCCCGTGAATTTTGATCGTCCCACTGACCAAAACAAAATAAGAAGATTTCAAACAAGAAGGTAAGATAGGCTGAACACACAGACATGAGACACAACAGGGAACAGTATGTAAGAGAAACAAATACCAGATTAATACCAGAACAATATAAACAAATAATCAAGGCATAACATAATTAAAATATAAATGACAACACATAAAAAGAAGACCAATGAGTTTCATGATATGAGCATGTTATTCAATTAACTAAATAGTATGATAAATGAATAAAGGCAACTTCAAGGTTTTCAATTGAAACAAGCTTAACGACTTACATTCATGGCGCACGTAAGTTGCACTTCTGCCTTAATTGTACGCAGTGTGTTCATTTGATTACTAACGGTTTTAAAGAATACTTTTATAATAGAAAATGGAAAACTAACCATCTTAAAAATACGCTAAACTGTGAAAAAATTTGCAAAATCTTTCCAAACAAGATTGGATCGTAAATAAAGGATCGAATTTGTTTAGATTTCAAATCATTCTATGAAACAGGTTGTTTGATGAAATAAGACGATAAATAGATGATACCCAATATCTTTAAAATTACCAAACTTCGAAAAATAGAAACAATCAGAACAATCAACTAAATGGCAACTTAACAGTGATAAAAATAAGAATTCAGTTGAGATGTATATTTCTCAATCTATATAAAAGAACAATGATAAAAACAATATTTTTACTCACCATTCAATGAATTCGTCACAACGAATATAAGTATGTAATACAATATCATTGCATTTAGCATTTTTAATTCTAATTCGCAGCTCACGAGTTTCCAGTCTAATACTATCTAATCTTCCTATGATACAGAATTTGTTAGATCAGTTATTATATAATACTTTCTGGAAATTAAAATTTAATGATTTACGCAATATGTTCTATGTAATACCGGGATGCATTTTCAATGTCATGACGCTGGTCACGCACGCGCTAATCCCGAATAGACCGCTTTGGAGCGTTAGCGGTCAACTCACTCTGAGGTATACTCTATCAAACAGCGTCTCCGCCAATCAGAAATAAGCAAAATCGGCAGTAATTCCTGATCATTTAATAATAAGTGAATTTGTCTTGTCCGGTGCACAAGCACAAGGCTACATTTTGATGTAGGAAAATACACTTAAGAAATGAATCATCAGTGCCCTTTTCACTCTCAATTGAATACCCAAAGTATTACTTTTACATGATGACTTTCCCTATATGAGAAATTTTGTTTTTGAAATAAGAAATATTTTTCTGTCCGTTTGAAGGTGAACAGATACGTTACCCCACTTCAATGTGCTAAAAATATAAGACAATAATGATATATTCTAAATGTTTGAGTAGAAAAGAAAACGTATACATGGGTACTTTCAGCAAACAGAGTCATTAAACCAATCTAGCAAACGATAATTTATTTTTTATCGGGAGTATTTAAAATCGGCATTTGGACGTTCAGACAGCAACAGATACGTTACTAACTACCTAGCTCTAAAGTGAGAACTCAACCGATTTTATGGATTAGATAGAGTGAATAGGGATTCAGAACGACGATTCTTTGAATAAGAATGAAGCTAAATGAATGCAGCTATACAACATATACGTTACCTAGATTTCATATTTTGCCAATATAGAAGTCATATATTACTGGTTTGACGCTGATATTTTAGCTTTTGTCAGAAGATACATATAACAGTTGAAAATAAAAAAAACCCCACAGCTTACAGGGCATATTTTGTGTTTTTATGCAAAATCCTGAGAAACAGTCTTTTCCCTCGGAAAATCAATAATATTAATAAATAATACAGAAGCATAATTTATACCAGAAACTGTTGTTACATTACTCAGTTGTCCCAATATTGAGATTCATAGAGGAAAATCTTTGCAATGTACTCAAACGCGGCTTAAGAACTTAAAGAAAAGGGAAGGATCTCCAGCATGACAACCCTGCAGACACCCAGCGAAACAAACCCATAAGAAACTGACACAGATTGACAAATCGGACAAAACAACAAACTGCACAAGGACGCTAGAACATGACACAAAATAATCGAAACAGACGCACAGAAACATCAAACATCAAAGACAACACATAAAAAGAAGGAGGCCAATGTGCACCCGGCGCCGACTTTGGACGGCCATCTGCTATTAGCAGATTGTGTAGTTATCCGGATTACGTGCGCACAACCCTCCTACTTATCCGGAAACACACAGGTCTCCATAGACGCACAATTGCTGTATAAACATTAAGGTTAAGGTGAAATCACAAACGAGAAGGTTAAACGCAGTGGCCTCTAGTAACACATATTCTATGTAAATGTATCTAAAAAGTATATGGCATGCGTTTAACAGTCTGTGCTCTGCTGGCTGAAGCGAGCTTAAGATCAATCACACGAGAAGTCTGATCAACTTTTAGATAGGACAGAGAATCCATACCCAGTCTTCTCTGATGAGATTTAAACAAGGCCTGTCATGGAGTCCGGTCGTCACAGTTGGCCAGTGTGCAACGTTGGATAGGACACTGGTATAAAACTGTGGATTGGTCCAGTACCATGCCCAGTGTTCTTTTGATGGCTTTAGGATTATATCCTCGGTAAAGAAGGCGACCTACTATTTCTTACATTTTTGGTTGAAGTTTGATCTGCATTTGATCCTTCTGATTTTGTTTAATAAGTCACCGTAAACGAAGGCAATGGAATTCCCAATGAAACATTATCTGATGCTAGGGTTGTCTCTGATTCTGAGTTGAAAGTAACGTATCTGTTTCAAATGGTAACGTATCTGTTGGGATACGGTAATATTTGTAGTATTTAATAGAACCGAACGTGAATATCATAAAATAATGGGTTACTCATATACACTGCTTACTTATTTCATCAATTACAGTTATTTTATACCATATATTTTGATAGTTGGTACTTCCTAATATCACCAGACGGCCACCAGGCTTGGTACTTGACCAATCTACAGTCTTGTTCAAGCGTATTCTTAAAACTTGCATTCTGACTGACTGTGACGATGGGACTCCATGACGGGCCCTGTCTAAATCTCTTTAGAGAAGACAGGGCCCCGACCACCTGTCCTCTCTGAATGTCAGTCGGACTCCTCGGGTGATAACATACATGAGCTCGAGGCGGCAGAGCTAGGATTGTATTACGTATGCCCTCTATTTATATCCATTTACATATTCATCTGTGTTGCTTGGGCTCCTGCATTTTGCGGTCTTGTTTGTGTGAGGTCTTCTGACAGTGAGGAGGTTGTTTTACACCACGATTGTGCGCTCTTTGAGACCTCTGGGTAATCGGGAAAGTGGGAGGGTTGTGCGCACGTAATCCAGGATAACCACACTTTCTGCTATTTCCGTGGCAGATGGCCGTCCAAAGTCGGCACCGGTTGCCCAATGGTCTTGTTTGTTTATGTGTAGTCCTTTGAGTTTGA
This sequence comes from Pinctada fucata, assembly GCA_028142955.1. Lineage (NCBI taxonomy): Eukaryota > Metazoa > Mollusca > Bivalvia > Pterioida > Pteriidae > Pinctada > Pinctada fucata. Next base: position 78,210,860 of record AP027102.1, read on the forward strand.
TGTTTCTGTGTTGTGCGTTGACGTTCCTTGTCCCATATGCGTCTCTTTCTGTGCTTGTCTGTTTTGTGTTTTTGCATTGGGTGTTTTGGGGTTTTGCTGTGGGTGCTGCAACCTGGTGTTGTTGGAGATCCCCTCCTTTGTTTTATAACAAATCCTCTACCACTGGCATACCACCAGGATCTCTTAACAAAACGGATGATTCGGCGAATTCAATTCAGTCTCCATTCTTAATTGGTTGAAAATTAAATAGTGCGTATTAATTGATGAATTTTAATGATCAGTACAGGTATCATAGTATCATTCCATCCATTAAAATATAAAAGCAGACAACGGACATCTGACAACGGACAGAACTTTCGCAACATGGATTAACAACGGACTAATTTTAGAAAAGTCCCAAAAAAGTGGTCCAAAATTGAATTGGTCATCATGACACTACCAGAGGAGCATTATATAGACTTGATATTTATTATTAGTATATTTCTGGAATAAGATAACCTGAATATTCAAAGATTTCAAGAAAAAGGAAGAATAACACATGTGCACGATGTGGTGATCAAAGGACGCCAACTCGATCTCCTCTTTTCAAACAGTATATCAGTACCAGAAAAGCATATAAACCTATAGCTTAGTGTTATGACTACCCCCCATTGAATTTTCGAGTGTATTACTTCTAAAATTTCAACGTTTATTTAAAAATCATACTTTCCACACATGCTCATTGTCACGACAACGGATGGTTTCCTTCATATCCTTACCTGTGGCATAATGTCAACGGACGGTTTTAAGTGCAGAACTTTAAATACTTCTGACAACGGTACTGTAAGGCGACATAACGTGTTCCTGCCCGTGATCTTGCTATTTTGAAAACATGTTACTTCATGGAAAAATATCATCGAAATTAAAGGAGGTTAACACCTTAGCACATCCCTCCCATGCTATTTTGAACATAGACTTCATTTGGATACGCTACTGAATCGACCCTACAGGAAATTTGGAGCCGCGCACTCTCTGTAAAGTAAATGCACAAATTTTAATTCTAAAGATAAAACTAGAGGGCGCTAGTGAAATGAATTTGGTAGGAAGCATCACTGATGAGGATTTAAATATTCGAAACACGTGTCTGGTGCATGAAAATTGGTTTGAAATTTTCTTCAAGAAGGTATAGAGTTGAAACACTTCCATATTATTTTCTAATTGTAGATGGAATATACAGAGACTGAAAAAGTAATAGGTGCGCTAACCCCTTATATCGGCCCTATAATATCGACAAAAATGCTTTTGATAAACGCACTATTACATGTAATTATCAATTTTTGCAATGTTGAATGTTTGAGAAAATACGGCGTCATAATTCTGAGCCCTCGTAACATTATGCGCGTGATGTATGACGTCATGTTCTGACGTCATTTGCCTTGAATGACTCAAAACAAAGGAAAACCATCGTATTTTACATACAAATCTTCAAAATTCATTTATCTTCCAGGCCTCGTCCACGATATCTTTTATGCAAATTTAAAGGCCGCTCAGAAATCCATCGATTGGTACAAAAATTGTCATGGGCAAGGCCTTGAGCGATATTTAATTTCATTAATTTCTATCGAAATTTCGCTCATTTATTGATATTTTTAATGATTTCAACGTTTTAAGCGACGAATTATTCAGTATAGGACTGTGAAATCAAATACGCTTTCCTGATATGGATTCACCATACATTTTATGAACTAGAATATTATGGATATATGAAAAACTTTGAAAATAGGACCGTTATGGTAGGTTACCGCATCTACTCTTTTTAAGATAGAAATAGTTATGCCTTCTTCAGACGCTGAATTTTCAAATAATGTACGACATCAAAAACTTATTATACTTCAAGATTTCTCTTGCATAGTAAAACGTCACATGACAAAAGTTTATAGTCTAACTACATTTGTTCCTTCAGTGATGGAATGAACAATAGGCTACCCCATATAACGTAGCTGTTAAATTGCAATCAAGGCCCCTCTATTGAACAAAGCATATGAATAGAAGTAGATTAAGTAGAGATCTCCCCTGTTTCATTTCAAATACCTGAGAAATGTATCCTTCAATAAAAATATAAATACTTATCAAATGCGAAACTTTGTTTTTCACCATTTTCAAATCGAAATTTAACACTTTCGTGGAGAACGCACCTACAATAAAACAAATTATACCTGTATCTTATTTATTAAACTTATATGGGAGACATGAATTCACACAATCGGTACCATTGATAGACATTTATCAAATTGAAAGATAATCCTGCATACTCTACTTATTCACTAAAATGTATGGATGAGTGATGTCAAACACAAACCCAATCGAAATTCAAAATCACAATTCATGGGCGTATAAAATACGGAAAAATACATTACTATCACAATTAAAAGGCTTACAAATCACGATTCATGGGCGTATAAAATACGGAAAAATACATTACTATCACAATTAAAAGGCTTACAAATCACGATTCATGGGCGTATAAAATACGGAAAAATACATTACTATCACAATTAAAAGGCTTACAAATCACGATTCATGGGCGTATAAAATACGGAAAAATACATTACTATCACAATTAAAAGGCTTACAAATCACGATTCATGGGCGTATAAAATAACGAAAAATACATTACTATCACAATTAAAAGGCTTACAAATCACGATTCATGGGCGTATAAAATACGGAAAAATACATTACTATCACAATTAAAAGGCTTACAAATCACGATTCATGGGCGTATAAAATACGGAAAAATACATTACTATCACAATTAAAAGGCTTACAAATCACGATTCATGGGCGTATAAAATAACGAAAAATACATTACTATCACAATTAAAAGGCTTACAAATCACGATTCATGGGCGTATAAAATACGGAAAAATACATTACTAACACAATTAAAAGGCTTACAAATCACGATTCATGGGCGTATAAAATAACGAAAAATACATTACTATCACAATTAAAAGGCTTACAAATCACGATTCATGGGCGTATAAAATACGGAAAAATACATTACTATCACAATTAAAAGGCTTACAAATCACGATTCATGGGCGTATAAAATACGGAAAAATACATTACTATCACAATTAAAAGGCTTACAAATCACGATTCATGGGCGTATAAAATACGGAAAAATACATTACTATCACAATTAAAAGGCTTACAAATCACGATTCATGGGCGTATAAAATACGGAAAAATACATTACTATCACAATTAAAAGGCTTACAAATCACGATTCATGGGCGTATAAAATAACGAAAAATACATTACTATCACAATTAAAAGGCTTACAAATCACGATTCATGGGCGTATAAAATAACGAAAAATACATTACTATCACAATTAAAAGGCTTACAAATCACGATTCATGGGCGTATAAAATACGGAAAAATACATTACTATCACAATTAAAAGGCTTACAAATCACGATTCATGGGCGTATAAAATACGGAAAAATACATTACTATCACAATTAAAAGGCTTACAAATCACGATTCATGGGCGTATAAAATAACGAAAAATACATTACTATCACAATTAAAAGGCTTACAAATCACGATTCATGGGCGTATAAAATAACGAAAAATACATTACTATCACAATTAAAAGGCTTACAAATCACGATTCATGGGCGTATAAAATAACGAAAAATACATTACTATCACAATTAAAAGGCTTACAAATCACGATTCATGGGCGTATAAAATACGGAAAAATACATTACTATCACAATTAAAAGGCTTACAAATCACGATTCATGGGCGTATAAAATAACGAAAAATACATTACTATCACAATTAAAAGGCTTACAAATCACGATTCATGGGCGTATAAAATAACGAAAAATACATTACTATCACAATTAAAAGGCTTACAAATCACGATTCATGGGCGTATAAAATACGGAAAAATACATTACTATCACAATTAAAAGGCTTACAAATCACGATTCATGGGCGTATAAAATAACGAAAAATACATTACTATCACAATTAAAAGGCTTACAAATCACGATTCATGGGCGTATAAAATAACGAAAAATACATTACTATCACAATTAAAAGGCTTACAAATCACGATTCATGGGCGTATAAAATAACGAAAAATACATTACTATCACAATTAAAAGGCTTACAAATCACGATTCATGGGCGTATAAAATAACGAAAAATACATAACTATCACAATTAAAAGGCTTACAAATCACAATTCATTGGCATACAAAATAAGGAAAAATGCATAACTATCACAATTAAAATGCTCACAATTCACAATGGACATACAAAATAAGGTAAAATACATAACTAACATAATCAAAAGGCTTCCAAATCACAATACATGGACATACAAAATAAGGAAAAATACATAACTTACATAATCAAAAGGCTTACAAATCACAATACATGGACATACAAAATAAGGGAAAATACATAACTAACATAATCAAGAGGCTTACGAATCACAATACATGGACATACAAAATAAGGGAAAATACATAACGATCATAATCAAAACTCTTACAAATCACAATACATGGACATACAAAATAAGGGAAAATACATAACTAACATAATCAAAAGGCTTACAAATCACAATATATGGACATACAAAATAAGGGAAAATACATAACTTACATAATCAAAAGGCTTACAAATCACAATACATGGACATACATAATAAGGGAAAATACATAACTATCACAATTAAAAGGCTTACAAATCACAATTCATTGGCATACAAAATAAGGAAAAATGCATAACTATCACAATTAAAATGCTCACAATTCACAATACATGGACATACAAAATAAGGTAAAATACATAACTAACATAATCAAAAGGCTTACAAATCACAATACATGGACATACAAAATAAGTATAGAATCCCATCCAAGATAGATTTTGTCAAATGCCGTGAGGTGCTTACGGAAGCCTTAGATAATTATACGAAAAGATGGTGTAAATCAGAAGGAGTCGAACCTCATGCTCTGAATGACTGGAAAAACCTCATTTTAGATATAACGGACATTTGAATAGATAACTTCCATCAAAACCCTAATCTTTTTCAAAATCCACGTTCCAAATCAGATAGATATTTCAAATCCAAACTAAGTAAATTACATGAAAAATATGTCTTTGCACCAGCTGATAAAGCAGCCAACAACACCATTATCATTTGAAAACGTTACTACATATCAACTTTGGTTTCGGAATTTTCGTCTACTAATACATATATCAAAAGCATTGAACGTGCACCTAACATTTTAAGCAAGCATAACAGTGAACTGTCTTCATTCAATATCTCTATTTCTAAATTGGATCTTCCAACACTATATTGCATACCGAAACTGCACAAGTCTCCTTACAAATTTCAATTTATTGCTAATTCTAGTAACTGCTCCACTACAAATTTGTCTAGAAATCTGACGTCAGCACTTACTGCTATTAAAGAACAAATAACTAAATATTGTGAAACGGTTCTAAACAGGAACGATGTAAATTTATTTTGGTCTATTAAGAATTCAGGGGATGTGATTGACAAAATGAAATTTGGAAATTTCCAAGCCAATACGATTTCTTCATACGACTTCTCTAATATGTATACCACACTTCCTCATGACAAAATTAATTATCGATTATCTAATCTCATTAAATGGTGTTTTGATCGAGAGCGAAAAACTTACATTTGTACATCTGAATCGAAGGGTTTCTTTTCCTCGACAGACTACAAATCATACAAATCATGGACATGTAGTGACCTGAGTAATGCCTTGTCCTTCCTCTTGGACAATATTTATGTTAGATTTGGTGAGGATCTATACAATCAGGTTGTAGGAATTCCTATGGGTACTAACTGTGCGCCTCTTGTTGCAGATTTATTTTTATACACTTATGAAAAAGAATCTCTCCAAAATCTTCAAAAGCAAAGAAAATTTGATGATCTGAAATGTTTCAATAATACTTCTAGGTATCTGGATGATATTCTAACCATTGACAATCCTGCTTTTGAATTATATAAGAATGAAATTTATCCACAGGAATTAACACTTAACAAGGCAAACCTTTCAAATACAGAAACACCGTTTTTGGACCTAAATATCAAAATTATAAACGGAAAGATTCATACAAGTGTATATGACAAAAGGGATGATTTTGGATTCAACATAGTAAATTTCCCCTGACTTGACGGTGATGTTCCAAGATTACCGTCATACGGCATTTACATATCACAGCTCATCCGGTACGCTAGAGCATGTACTGATATTTTGGATTTTCACAGTGGAAATTTACAAATTACCAAAAAACTTTTAGGTCAGGATTTCCGCTTTCATAAACTAGTTAAGACTTTCTGGAAATTTTACATAAATTACAGTCAACTTATTTTAAAATTCGGATCTATACACGCAACAGAGTACATTACTTTGGGTATTACACAACCTGTCTTTTATGGTGACATATTTTCCTGACATTGTCGCCATAGCACTTTCTATTTAGACAGAATCCTAGACAGTGCATGTATTTAATATATTTTCATTTTCGTGCGTGAACATCGACGGCGGGTGCGGCTAGCCAACAGGGGATGCTTACTCCTCCCGGGCACCTGGTCCCACCTCTAGCTTGCTAGGGGTCCGTCAATGCTCTATGTTGTGCTCTATTGTGAGTGCTGTTGAGTTATTGTCAGGATCTTCTTTAACTCATTGGAGTGACAGAAGAGTGTACATCTCCTATGGGCATTTCGCACCACGCACCAGCCATCTCAGCTTAGAAGAAAACGTTCAAATGCCGTAGTTATTCTTTCTTCTCCGTCAAATTAAGTTCATCAATTTAATCAAGACATTACATAATGTTTTAAAAAATCTTATATAACTCCGGTTTTTATACGTTCCTCGAGTGGACCGTAGAATTTTTTTCAGAGACATGACCAATGTCAGTGTATTTAGAGCTTGTATCATCATTGCGTATTAACTTATCTACACACTACATTGAAAGGGGGGTTGACAGAAAGTGTTTTGAATATTTTTTCCTAACATAGTCGTCACAACACTTTCTATATAGAAATAACCTCAGACAGTGCATACATTTTATTTTATTTTTTTTTCATTTTCGTGCATGAACATCGACGGCTGGTGCGGCTAGCCAACAGGGGATGCTTACTCCTCACGGGCACCTGGTCCCACCTCTAGCTTGCTAGGGATCCGTCGATGCTCAATGTTGTGCTCTATTGTGAGTGCTGTTGAGATTATCGTCAGGATCATTTTTAACTCATTCCACTAGAGAGGAAAGTTTGTTATACGGAAATTAATTATTGTCATGTTTTTCAAAATGTTACGTGATCATGTGATAATTCACATTGACATTATATCTAAGTACGAAGGTTTGACTTCTAGATGGTTAGGAGTTGGAAAACTTCAATTTTCTTTTTAGATATATTTATTCTCTTTTGAAATGTGGAGTAAAAAACATGTTCTCCGCGATTGTGTTTTAATCATATTCCTTACAGTTCAGCTTTGCAGTAGTCCTTTATCAATTTGTTATTATAAAAGACTTTCCTATTTTGAAATCTGGTCATTCCATCCCAAGACATCATCGACATTTAAAACGATTAACAGGCTGTGTCTGGAGATAACTTTTTCTTAAAGTACCACTTATGATGATTTACAAACAGTTGCATTAATTAAGGAATGATTGTCTTATTTTTTGCGTTCATGGCTTTTACACTCTGGTTCGACAGGCGCAAATCTCATGAACCGCGAAGCGGTTCTCGAAAGATTTGCGCCTGTCGAACCAGAGTGTGAAAGCCATGAACGCAAGAAATAAGACACTCATTCCTAATATTTACATTCAGAAACATTCAGATGTAAAACATCTTTAAAAACATCTTCGAATTTCTTATATAAATTAAGTGAAAATTAAGATCTAAATGTTTCACGTGTGTCAATTCTCCCTACCAGGATGAGCAAGAAATATTCCATTGCAAAGGACCAAAATATACGGTTTGATATTAAAAATTACCGAATAATTTTTATTTTAGAAATGTTTTCACGATGAGTCTGAATTTTTTGTAAACAATTTAAAGAGAATAAGGCCTTATTTACAATTAGAAAAGTCAGTGCTGCATAATTTCAATTCAGTAGCGCCATCTACATTCAAGTACATATGAACTCTGTGGAAGTTCACATTTAAAAATGTACTATTACAACGTTTTCATAATGTTGTAAATATCTGTTAAAACGTTTTTCTTATGAATTTTAACTTTTTATAAACAATTTAAAGAGAATAAAACCTTATTTATAATATCAGAGTAGTCAGCTCCGAATAAATTCATTTCGGTAGCGCCATCTACATTTAGGTACACATGAACTCTGTGGAAACTGCTGATATACACGTAAATAGAGTTGTTATACATATTTCAATGGTTTCAAGGATTTTTTTTTTTTTGGTTGTCCCCGTCTGTTTCTCCTCTTTTATATCGTCTCATTCCCTTACACATGTTGGGAATCTCCTCCTGATCGCAATTCAGCATCAGTAAGCTCCGCCCACTGTTTGAACTTCTTGCGCGCACGTTATGTGATTGGGGCCAACCTGTGTTCATCGTCAAATCAACTTCAAAAGTGAATAGGCTTTTAACATAGGAAATCAACTTGCAAAATAAATATTTAGGGGATAAACGCCCCCGACGGTATAACGTATGTTTCCAACAGTATATCCAACATATACCTGTCGGAACCACAAAACACAGTACGTTTATCCCTATTATAATTCCTGTGACATATTTTAACTTTTTATACCCCTCAGAGGGTCTCACGTATCACTTTAGAGGTGACGTTGCTAAGAAGGACTAACAACGACCAACAGAAATTATTGCGCTGCAAAATATGAAATACATTTGCTTCGTATTTATTACAATGGCGAAAAAATCAAAGTGTTATCAATGATAAAGTTACTTGCTCTGTTGTTTACATGTTGAAACACCATTAACAAGCTGATACCTTGTAGTTTTACGTCACAGTTTGACGTCACAGGAGCAAAGACCAAAGGGAAGCATGACGTCATGCGCAAAAAGTGCGCTAAAGCTTGTAACGTAGAAATTGACGTAGGAATACATTTTAAAGTATGTCAAGTGAGTCGGTTTGCGGCATGTATATCGTCGTTATACATCCTTGTAGAACCAATCAGAATGCGTGAAACAAACAGAATGAATTAGAATATTGGTTTGAAATGTTGTTCAAGAAGGTAACGAGTTGGAAAACTTCACTTTTCATCAAATTGTTTTAGATTAAGGTGCTAGTATACCTCTTTGTGGTAGTATCATATGAACATATATCACATATATTGAGGTGCTAGTTTACCTCTTTGTGGTAGTATCATATGAACATATATCATATATATTGAGGTGCTAGTATACCTCTTTGTGGTAGTATCATATGAACATATATCATATAGATTGAGGTGCTAGTATAACCCTTTGTGGTAGTATCATATGAACATATACATGTATCATATAGCTTGCGGTGCTAGTATACCTCTTTGTGGTAGTATCATATGAACATATATCATATAGATTGAGGTGCTTGTATACCCCTTTGTGGTAGTATCATATTAACATATATCATATAATTTGAGATGCTAGTATACCCCTTTGTGGTAGTATCATATGGAGATCAAATTATATATTTATCTGATTTTGAACTTGTCATTTTGAAGCAAAGATATTTTCCATTCTACACTGAGGTACAATAAATATCCATTTTAATGCCACCAAATTGTTGGAATGAGAACGAAAATTGATTTCTCGAAATTCTAAGTTCTATATAATTCCTCGGGAGAGAAATGTTTTTATTTCGAGAAAACTTATTTTAGAAATGTCTAAAGGCCTATCGATGCTTTCAAATAATTTGAAAAATATCCTAATTAATATTCTAAATATATGACATTTTCTCAAATTTTCAATGAAAATGGCCTGAATTTATACTTTTTCCTTTCTGATAACATAGAATGGGATCGTGATCATTCTGCCTTAATTGTACTCTGATTTATTTGATTACAAACGGTTTTAAAGAATTTTTTTATTTAAAAAAAATGGAGGACTAACCATCTAAAAAATACTCTAAAATGCGCAAAAAAGTTGCGAAATCTTCCAAACAAGATTGGACCGTAAATAAAGGAAACTGTTAAGATTCTAAATAATTCTATAATGAAACAGGTTGTTTGATGAACCAAGATGATAAATGGATAATACCCAGTATGTTAATTACCAAACTTCGAAAAGTATAATCAGAATAATCAATGAAACGGCAACTTTAACACTTAAAAAAGGGATTCAGTTGAGATATAATTTCTCAATTTATATTAAAGACTATGATAAAAAAAAAAACGTTTTACTCACCATTCAACGAATTTGTCACAACGAATATAACTAAGTAATGCAATATCATTGCATTTCGCATTTTTAATTCTAATGCGAAGCTCAAGAGTTTCCAGTATAATACTATCTAATCTTCCTATGATACAGAATTTGTGAGATCAGTTATTATATACTACTTTCTGGAAATTAAAATTGAATGATTCACGCATTGTGTTCTTTGTAATACCAGGATGTATTTTCAATGTCATGCTAAGTTATTCCCAATGGTGCTATTCATATAAAACCTTCTTTTCAATTCAAACTATTTAGTTCTTGACAAAAAGCAGGAACACCTTAAGGGTAATAGTACATAGTAATGAAAATATTGCCCCTTGTTTTGTTTTAATAGCATCCAGCTTCTGTTACAATTAAAACTTTATGCGCAAAATACAATGATACAATAAAACAATTGATATTTTAATTATGAAGCATGGGAAGGAGAACCCGTATGGGAGACATGGATTCACACGATCGGTACCATTGATAGACATTTATCAAATTGAAAGATAATCCTGCTTACTCTGCTTATTCATTAAAATGTATGGACGAGTAAAGTCAAACACAAACCCAATCGAAATTCGAAATCACAATTAATGGGCATACAAAATGAGGGAAAATACATAACTACCGTGATCAAAAGGCTTACAAATTTTGAAAAATAAATATAACAGATCTTCCTCATCTCACGAGAAAAGTTAAAACGGATAAACAACAGACGGAGACAATTACATAGCTCCATGAAAACACGATGAAGGACAATTCTATCTAATGAACAATACACAGAACCCAGTGCAAATGAGTTAAAAATTATCCTGACGACAATCTCAACAGCACTAACAATAGAGTACAAAATTGAGCATCGGCGGACCCCTAGGAAGCTAGAGTTGGGACCAGGTGCCCGGGAAGAGTAAGCATCCCCTGTTTGGCTAGCCGCACCCGCCGTCGATGTTCATGCACGAAAATGAAAACAATATATAAAATACATGCACTGTCTGACATGTGTCTATATAGAAGATATAAAGAAGATCCTGACAGCAATCTCAATAAAACTCACAATAGAGCACCAAATTGAGCATCGGTTGACCCCTAGCAAGCTAGAGGTGGGATCAGGTGCCCGGGAGGAGTAGGGATTCCTTGATGGCTAGCCGCTATAGCGATCATATCAGGAAAAAATATTCAAAACACTTACTGTCAAACCCCTCGCGGCAAAGGGCAACAGTGTGACACAAATGAGTTAAAGAGTACGGAATGTATTAAAGGTGGCGCTGTAAAAAGCACGCCGGGCTCATGAGTAAAGTTGAAACATATTCAAGTATCAAAAGAACCGTGTTACTATAATACAAGCTATGGTATCTAAGTAAGTAGGACCAAAAAGGAATATTTGAAAATGGAAATAGAGCAATGTAAAAGAAATCAAGTTTATCAAGAATTCAGCTCATTAATGTAAGATATTTGCAGAATATAATTTACGAATAATCATGAAAAAAGAAACTGACAAAAGATAGAATAGATGTCTGAACTATAAATGAATTTAGAAATGTGTATGTACACACTCTTGTTTAAATGATGACAGACATACCCGAAACGTGCATGTCTGGTCCATGTTGTAAATTTATCAGGTTTAAAATGATGCTATTGAATTTAAAGACGTTTAACATTTGAACTACTTGGTGAGTGTCACTGCTGGTGGACCAAGAGTCCCCGAGGGCACATGTAGCCAAGTTCGATCAACTTCGGTTGATCGTCTTTCTCTTCAACGCATTTGAAATTTTCTGTTACAAAATTGCTTGAAATTTCTAAAACGTGGGTCCTGTAGCATCATATCCCACTCATTCTGCTACGTCTTTTGGTGCATTTTTTGACATAATAATTCTCATACTTCTTGACCATATTACATTGTTTAGACTAAGGATCACTGACGAGGGTTTAGTACCCGAAACGTGCATGTCTGGTCCATGCTGTAAATTTATCAGGTTTAAAATGATGCTATTGAATTTAAAGACGTTTAGCACTCTTTTACTTTAACATGCACACCCATTCATACTAAAATCCTTCATAATTGATTGGTTGTTTTTTATTTTAGTTTAGTTCTGTACGACCGTAGTGATGGGTGTTGCTAGCAAACAGGAGATGCTTACTCTTCCCGGTCACCTGATCTCATTTCCATTAGGGATTAACTTTTGCTTCTCTGCAGAATGTTTTATTTGATTGTATTATTTGAATTTCCATGGAAACTTTGGTTGAATAGAAATTTATTGTAGATGTTGATTCTTATATTATTTTAGTGTTCGCGGCAATCTATTTTGTAATGATACAACAAGAAATTATCATCCGTCGCAAAATAGGGATGGGCTATGGGCTTCGTTTTTGTCCTACGTGCTTTGATACTATAATTGCATTGAACATGTAACATGATTCATGTGATATATCAAATATTAGTACGGCCCATTTTGGCAGCGCCACCTAGAGGGCATTCTACCATGCCTTCTGCACTCGCAATGGAGATATTTCATTAGATAAGTAGTCCTTCGTATTTCAGTGCAGCTGTATCATTGTATCCGTCTGTTTTTCAGCTGGTTTTTTTTTTTCTTTCCATGTGAAAAAGTTCACTTTCGTCTTTTTCACCAACATTCGTAAGCCTTTCGATTGTGGCTTTTGGAATCTGGTTTCTGCTTTTGTGTTTGACTTTAATTCACTCATTTAGTTTCCCTTTCAAATAATTGACCAGCTTCATTGTATCTGGAATAACAATGACACCAATGGAAAACACAAGAAATACAACACCAACACATCCCAGTAATGTAGAAGACATTCTTTCATCTGGTGCACTTATTTTTCGTCGTACTTGTTTTGATAGATCTGATTTATTCAAAGACAGAGTTTGTTTTATATCTTGTATACGTTCTTTCATAGCTTCCAGGACTGTCGGGTCATTGAGACTGCTGTAATGGATACTGCAGTCACAGACTTCACAATCATCAGTTGAAACTGGTTGAGTAATTGGTGTAAACGTTTCTGGCATTTCTGAAGAGATTTAAAATTACTTTCTATCATATTATTTTTGTTTGTATTTCATTTATACATTTGAACGTAGATTTGTGATCTACTCTTTCTAGTTCAGAAAGTGATTTTCTATATTAATGAAAGCTGAAATTTCACGAATTTACGAACTTACCGCTTGTCTCACAAATAAAATGGTATTTATTGTGACATCTTATTGTCCTATACTTAAGTGTTTGAGCCCGGATACGGATACATCTGTCTGTCTTTCGATAGTCTGGCTCTTCTGTGTCCCATTTAAAGAAAGTAGCTACCTCTCCGTCAGAATGACGATATACATCATACTCTTCTCCTTCAGATCTTAGGTCCGTCCATACGTCCTCATCATCTTTTCTGTGGAATACCAATAAAACAATTCTTTTGTGAAATTTTTAGTCACTAAAAAGCATGCTGTAGGTTATCATCATAGTGACTGTTTATCTAACATCAAGCCGATAGGTAATACTCGATAGAAGAAAAAACTGTTTTCTTTTTACATATTTGTCAAAAGAAAGCATTGAGCATAATTTTTGGAGATATGAATATGAAGGATGCACTGATGTCCCTTCAGTATGGGTCACTCTGGTCTCCTATCTTTTATGTGTTGTCATTAATGTCTGATGTTTCTGTACGTCTGTTTCGATTGTTTTGAATGATGTTCTAGTGAATATTGCGTCTTTTTAGGGTTTGTAGTTTTGTCTGATATAATTTAAGGTCACTTTCTTGTGGGTTTGTTTCGCTGTGTGTATGCATGGTGGTCATGCTGGAGATCATTCCCTTTTCTTTGTAACCATTTGTCATAGATTGACATTGCTCCATAACGTTGTGTCCATGTTAATAACTTTCGCCTATATGAACTGGTACCCGAGGAGACTATTAATCTACCGCCTAATTTATGTACAGAAATACACACTGTACATCATTTTCGATATAGACTTGTTGCAGATTTTTTTAATATCTCTTGACATTAGTTGACAAGTACTCTATCATTTCCATTGTTTGACGTACTTCTCTTGTATATATTTTTTTATGATTTCGAATTTAGAAATACTATCAATTTTGACCAGCCTTCCTCCTGTCGAATAACAGTCCTGTAATGCCTGTTCGTATGATTTCTTTTCAGAGCTGTACTGTAACGCTGAAAAGAAAGAAAAGTGTAAAAAAAAACCTTTAGGTATTACAAGAATAATGAACGAAATCATGTCTAAAATATTGAAACTATGTGTATGAATTATTTCATATTTTTCTGTCTTTTGATGTTGCACATGCTTTTGTATTAGGATGGTAGATATTGGATAAAGACATTTTGATATATCATTTTATGATTTATCTACCTTGACATACTTAAGAAGATCTCAACGGTAAACTTGAAATTTTTAGTGAACATTAATAAATATTTTTTAGAAAATTTTCATCCATTCATACATGATCCCCGATAATTTTCTTGGAAAATGACTGAAACTGTGTCTTTCCATACAATTTTAAAATACATTAACTCTGAGGTCCCATAACTTTATTTCAACCAAGCATTGGTGAAAATTTTTTAAGAATTATTTACATTATATATGTCATAAGTTTAGAATTTCTTACTCCATAAATGGCCTCGTATGTTCCTCACTATACATGTAAACGTCTTCAAATGGAATAGCATCATTTAAGAACAGATAAATTGGCAACGTGGACCAGACATGCACGTTTCGGGTATTTAACCCTCATCAATATAATACCCTAATAGTGTTTATAATTTAAAAGAATTTGTATGTCTCATTTAAAGTACTAGTGTCTTCAATCTTCTATTTATTATTAGTTTCCAGAATTTTCAATTCGATCATGAATTTTATTATATAGAATATATAAAGGCTAAACTCGCTTTTCTGAATCAATGAATCAACAACCATGTTAAACCAGACAAAATATGGAAAACGAAGAAAACGGAAAAAAACACTCTAATGAACTACCAAACTTGGAGTGACAGAAGAGGGTACATCTCCTATGGGCATTTCTCACCACGCACCAGTAATCCCAGAACACATATAGTAAATAGAGCAACCGGTATTAGCGTGATAAATCCCTGTGATCCCAGCGTAGAAGAAAACGTTCAAATGCCGTAGTTAATTTCTTCGTATTCAAATTAAGGTCGTCGATTTAATCAAGACATTAAAAAATAACGTTTTAAAGAAAGAATCATATGTCATTCCGGTTCTTATAGTTCTTTGTGTGGACCGTAGAGTGTTTTTTTTTCAGAGACATGGCCAATGTCCGTGTATTTAAAGCTTGTATCATTATGGCGTATTAACTTATCTATACACTATTGAGCGGGGTTACTTCTACTAGAGGGGAAAGTTTGTGATACGGAAATTGATTATTGTCACGTTTTTCAAAATGCTACGTGTTCATGTGATAATTCACAATAACATTATATCTAAGTACGAATGTTTGACTTCTGGAAGGCTTGGAGTTGGAACACTTCAATTTTCTTTTTAGATATATTTATTCTCTTTTGAAATGTGGAGCAATTAAACATATTCCCTGCGATTGTGTTTTAATCATTTTCCTTCCAGTTCAGCTTTGCAGTAGCCCTTTATCCATTTGTTATGATAAAAGACTCCTATTTTGAAATCTGGTCATTCCACCCCAAGATATCATCGAAATTAAAAATGATTAAATCTTGAAATAACTTTTTTTAAGTACCACTTATGATGATTTACTATGCAAACTCGCGTCTGCTGCATTAAAATTGGTTTGAAATGTTGTTCAAGAAGGTAACGAGTTGAAACACTTCAATTTTCTTCTAATTGATTTAGAATGAGGTGCTAGTATACCTCTTTATGGTAGTATCATATGAACATATATCATATATATTGAGGTGCTAGTATACCTCTTTGTGGTAGTATCGTATGAACAGCTATCATATAGATTTAGATGCTAGTATACCTCTTTTTGGTAGGATCATGTGAACATATATCATATAGATTGAGGTGCTAGTATAGCTCTTTTTGGTAGTATCATATGAACATATATCATATACATGTAAATTGAGGTGCTAGTATACCTCTTTATGGTAGTATCATATGAACATATATCACATAGATTGAGGTGCTAGTATACCTCTTTATGGTAGTATCATATGAACATATATCATATAGATTGAGGTGCTAGTATACCTCTTTGTGGTAGTATCATATGAACACATATTATATAGATTGAGGCTAGTCTTTGTGGTAGTAACATATGAGCATATATCATGTAGACTGAGATGTTAGTATACATCTTTGTGGTAGTAACATATGAGCATATATCATGTAGATTGAGATGTTAGTATACCTCATTTGGTAGTATCATATGAAGGTATATCATATAGATTGAGATGCTAGTATACCCCTTTGTGGTAGAAATATATGAGCATATATCATGTAGATTGAGATGTTAGTATACCTCTTTGTGATAGTATCATTTGAAGATATATCATATAGATTGAGATGCTAGTATACCCCTTTGTGGTAGTATCATATGAACATATATCATATAGAATGAGGTGCTAGTATACCTCTTTGTGGTAGTATCATATGAACATATATCAAATAGATTGAGGTGCTAGTATACCTCTTTGTGGTAGTATCATATAAGCATATATCATATAGATTGAGGTGCTAGTATACCCCTTTATGTTAGTATCATATGAACATATATCATATAGAATGAGGTGCTAGTATACCGCTTTGTGGTAGTATCATATGAACATATATCAAATGGAGATCAAATTACAGAGATTTAGATGCTAGTATAACCCTTTGTGGTAGTATCATATGGAGATCAAATGATATATTTATCTGATTTTGAACTTGTCATTTTGAAGCAAAGATATTTTCCATTCTACACTGAGGTACAATAAATATCCATTTTAATGATAAACAAATTGTTGGAATGAGAACGAAAATTGATTTTTCGGAATTCTGAGTTCTATCGATTCCTCGGGAGAGAAATGTTTTTATTTTGAGAAAATATATTTTGAAAACGTCTAAAGGCCTATCGAGGCTTTCAAAGAATTTGAAAAATATCTAAATTAATATTGTAAAAATATGATATTTTCTCAATTTTCAATGAAAATGGCGTAAATTTATACTTTATCCTTTCGGATAACATAGAATTGGATCGTGAACATTCTGCCTGAATTGTACGCTGATTTATTTGATTACTAACGGTTTAAAAGAATTCTCTTATACTAAAAAAAAAGAAATAGAGGACTAACCATATAAAAATGCTGCGCCAAAAAGTTGTGAAATCTTTCCAAACAAGATTGGATCGTAATTAAAGGAAGTTGTTAGATTTCAATTTATACTATGATGAAACAGCTTGTATGATGAACGAAGATGATGACAGGATAAAACCCAGTTTGTTAATTATCCAACTTCGAAAAATAAGATCAATCAGAATAATCAACGAAATGGCAACTTAGCATTGAAAAAGAAGAATTCAGTTGAGATGTATAATTCTCAATCTATATTAAAGAGCAATGATGAAAACAATCTTTTTACTCACCATTAAACGAATTCGTTACAACGAATATAAGTATGTAATGCAATATCCATGCATTTAGCATTTTAAATTCTGTTGCGTAGCTCACGAGTTTCCAATCTGATATATGATCCTCCTGTGATACAGAATTTGTGAGGTCAGTTTTTATATACTACCTTCTGGAAATTAAAATTGAGTGATTCACGCAATATGGTCTATGTAATACTTTGATGCATTTTTAATGTAATGCTAAGCGATTCCCAATGGTGCCATTAAAGTTACAAATAGTCTAGCAAGGATTAAACTGTCAATAATGAAGTTTTACCGTACATGGCTTTTAAGTGCTACCATTTGAACATCTATATATTACTTGCATAAAATATCTCTCATATTTTTGTTTTATATACATTTTTACTCTCTGGTACACACGATTTCGGTAATCTTCGGAAATTGTTATTTGCATATATAGAATGCAGAATATGTCACGTTTACTAAGGTCGAAGATAGCACGCTACCACGATCAGCCAATCGCTTGAATGAACTTCACATCATGGGATTACTACG
The DNA here is from genome assembly GCA_028142955.1 of Pinctada fucata. Taxonomy (NCBI): domain Eukaryota; kingdom Metazoa; phylum Mollusca; class Bivalvia; order Pterioida; family Pteriidae; genus Pinctada; species Pinctada fucata. Next base: position 78,229,419 of record AP027102.1, read on the forward strand.
AAACATGTAGTAAACGACGTATGTATATGTACACTGTAGATCCCTTTAGCTAATTTTCCTCCGACTTGAGTTTTTATTTCACAGTCGTCCTCTAATGTAAAACGTCTCCAAATTGGATAGCATCATTTAAGAACAGATAAATTGGCAGCATGGACCAGACATGCACGTTTCGGGTACTTAACCCTCGTCAGTGATCCTCAAATCTAAACAATATAATATGCCAAAAAAGTATGAAAGTTACTATGTCGAAAAAGCGTACCGAAAGACGTAGCAGGATGGGTGGGATATGATGCTCAGGACCCACTTTTTAGAAATTTAAAGAAATTTTGATAACAGAATTTTTAGAATGCGTTGAAGAAACGATCAACCGAAATTGATCGAACTTGGCTACATGTGGCCTCGGGGACTCCTGGTCCACCAGCAGTGACACTCACCAAGAGGTATAAATGTAAAACGTCTTCAAATTGAATAGCATCATTTAAGAACAGATATATTGGCAGCATGAACCAGACATGCACGTTTCGGATACTTAACCCTCGTCAGTGATCCTCAAATCTGAACAATGTAATATTCCAAAAAAAAGTATGATAGTTACTATGTAGAAAAAGCGTACCGAAAGACGTAGCAGGATGGGTGGGATATGATGCTGCAGGACCCACTTTTTAGAAATTTCAAGAAATTTGGATAACAGAATTTTTAGAATGCGTTGAAGAAACGATCAACCGAAATTGATCGAACTTGGCTACATGTGCCCTCGAGGACTCCTGGTCCACCAGCAGTGACACTCACCAAGCTAGGTCTCTATATCTTTCCAATGCCAAGCCAATACTATTTCTGTTCTTTTATTGTCCATTACATTTCTCTTTTAAGATTTTGATAACGCCGATTGTCGATTCATTTTCGTCCCACGTGCTATCCGTCCGCCATGTTGTTTAGTTTTGATACAGTACTAGCCTTATGCAAATAAAAGCTTACAGGTGTTCGCAATCGGTCTTCAACGGAGAAAAATAGGTTATATTAAGGTACCCATTTTATAAGCAATAATTGATCATAGCTCGGTAGTGAGGGCATATGTGACTATTGTAACCAGCTAGTTTCTAATTTTTAAGCGTGATAGATTCGTTTGCGTCAAAATTGTGACAAAAATAGTTGATTCATGGTTTTATCTTGACGAGACCTAGGGTATCTTTTTAAGATATACAGCCTTCTTTTCATTTCAAACAATTCAGTTTCCAAGCAGGGACTTTTATATCTAGAACGGACAGGAGCATGATACGCCGCCTTACATTACCGTTGTCTGGGGTATTTAAATTCTGCATTTAAGGAGGTATTGAACTCTTGGACGCCAAATTCAATTTTTCTAAAAAAAAATTCTGAAATTATATAATTCTTGTCTGTTCTTGGCTATTTTCTACGAGACTTTGAAATATGCATTAATCGAAGTTTTCGTGAATTTCTTTATGACGTCATAATATTGAAGTGTCATCCCATTTCTCGTAAAGCTATCGGAAATTAATTTTGATTTAAATTCCAAAATATCCATAAATAATTTGCACTTACATATGGAAAAGATAAAATGAATTGTGTTTTAAACACAGGCAGGATACTTGAATAAAAGATGACAATGTCGCTAAAAAAATTGCAATTTCGAGCCAATTTACTGTAGTTGCTAATTAATTATTAGGCATCCTGTGGATGAATCTTTGTCAAAAACTATCAAAATTATCAAGAATGTCCTGAGATGATTTCATGATTAAATGGGAAAAATTGAATTTAGAATTAAAATATTACAAGGCTTTATATTTTCCAATTTTTTCTTCCAAAATCGTCCATTTTCAATAAAGTGGCATCCGCTTTACTGTAACGTAAATTTGTCAACGAATACACTGTGATGAAGATTTAACTTTCTGTTTTATACATGCAAAGTTTCAATGCAATACGCTCAGTAATAATGTTTTTATTGCATTTTGAATGCGACGGTTTGTGACGCCATTTTTCCCGATAATGACGTCGTGGTTTGCTCATGGATAAAACTCCCAAAGTCCCAAATTTCGAAAATCGCCATAATTTCTTCAAATGACGCCGGAAATTATTCACACTTCATCAGGATGCTCAAATGCGTATATCAATCAGAGTATCAAATGTTTTAAGGGAGTTAAGACTGTACTATTCATAGGAAGCGAGAAAACAAATAATGCCGCCGCCATCTTGGTGTTAAACCCTCCTTAAAACCGTCCGTTGACATCATGCAACAGGTAAGGTTAGGTAGGATATTATCCATTGTCTTGAAATTTGTCAACATTTCTGAAAATATATCATAACATAACCGATTATTTCTTTTTTAAAAACATATGCAATGCGCTCAGTAATAATGTTTTTATTGCATTTTGAATGCGACGGTTTGTGACGCCATTTTTCCCGATAATGACGTCGTGGTTTGCTCATGGATAAAACTCCCAAAGTCCCAAATTTCGAAAATCGCCATAATTTCTTCAAATGACACCGGAAATTATTCACACTTCATCAGGATGCTCATATGCGTATATCAATCAGAGTATCAAATGTTTTAAGGGAGTTAAGACTGTACTATTCATAGGAAGCGAGAAAACAAATAATGCCGCCGCCATCTTGGTGTTAAACCCTCCTTAAAACCGTCCGTTGACATCATGCAACAGGTAAGGATAGGTAGGATATTATCCATTGTCTTGAAATTTGTCAACATTTCTGAAAATATATCATAACATAACCGATTATTTCTTTTTTAAAAACATATGCAATGCGCTCAGTAATAATGTTTTTATTGCATTTTGAATGCGACGGTTTGTGACGCCATTTTTCCCGATAATGACGTCGTGGTTTGCTCATGGATAAAACTCCCAAAGTCCCAAATTTCGAAAATCGCCATAATTTCTTCAAATGACGCCGGAAATTATTCACACTTCATCAGGATGCTCAAATGCGTATATCAATCAGAGTATCAAATGTTTTAAGGGAGTTAAGACTGTACTATTCATAGGAAGCGAGAAAACAAATAATGCCGCCGCCATCTTGGTGTTAAACCCTCCTTAAAACCGTCCGTTGACATCATGCAACAGGTAAGGATAGGTAGGATATTATCCATTGTCTTGAAATTTGTCAACATTTCTGAAAATATATCATAACATAACCGATTATTTCTTTTTTAAAAACATATGGGGCGTTAGCTACACGTTTCAGGTTTATACCATTTCATGTTAATACCATGTTTCAGGTTTTTACACATTTATACCATGACATAAATAAAATTCCCTGTATGTTATGAGGAGATGTGATTGGCGATGACCTACTGTTAGCAAGGAAGATGGACATTTCAAAAGAACTATATTGTCACTTGATTAACGGATTTTATAAACCAGTTTTTGTTTAAAAAAAAAAGTATCGATTACAATATCCAAACAATATACTAGTATGTAAGAGACCGGCTTTTATATCGCATATTTATTGTATACTTTGCTTTTAAAAATGATTTAGTATGTCCGCTGTCATGACAAGTCAAGAAAGTATGGTCCGTTGCCATGATTCCTAATATGTAAATAATTCTCTTCAAGATACGGATGTACCTTTCCAACGGTATATGAGCATGGAGAAAACTTGAATCCCTCTTTGAATTTTAAGGTTCAGTGAAAAAATTAGCTAAGTAAATTCTGCAAGCATTCAGGTTTTTTTTTAAGATTATATTAGATTATAGTATGTTTATGTGATCGTAGTGTGTGTTAAAAGCATGTAAAATCAAAAATATGATTTATAGATTTGAAGAGATATAGGATAAATTCATGGGTACAAAAAATAATCAATTAAACAGAATTCATGAAATTGATTTTTAAAGTCATATTTAGCGTTGAAATGAGACACTCTTCGTTTATCGGTAATTGAAGACATTTTGATAGCTTAACTGATACTTTTTCATAGATGAATGGAGGGAATCTCCAAAAGATCGGATGATGCAGCACAAACAGCAAAATACTGAAACACCCCATGCGAAAACACAGTGTAGACAAGCACAGCTTGTGCCTTTATTACATCTATGTACTTGTACAAAACGTTCTTTGCATGAAATTGCTTTTTCGCATGTTAGTTCTTCACAATGGCTTTTTTTGCATGATTTTCATAAAATACTGTCGAGCTCTGTTTTATCGAGTGGTCAAATAAATAAAAACAAATGCAAAAAAATTACTTGATGACGCTCACGTGAATTGCGTTGATGCTATAAATTGCCATAATGATTTTACATTGTTTCAAGTGTTAATCTAAAACATAAGTTATTCTCTTGGATCAAGTTTCTTCATAAATCTAGAAATTTTCAATCCAATATAATTTCTCTTCATACCACGCTTCCTCGCGACAAAATTAATGATCAATTGTCCGAACTCTTTAAATGATGTTTTAATCGAGAGGGAAAAACTTGTATTTGTACATCTGAATCAAAGGGTTTATTTTCCATACAAATCATACAAATTCATGGACTAGTAGTGACCTGTGTATTGCCTTGTCCTTCCTCTAGGACAACATTTAGGTAAGATTTGGTGAGAATTTCTGCAAGCAAGTTGTAGGGTACGCGCCTCTTGTTGCAGATTTATTTTATACACGTTTGAAAATGAATTTATCCAAAATCTTCAAAAGCAAAGAAAACATGATGATGTGAAATGTTTCACTGGTACTTATAGGTATCTCGATAATATTCTAACTATCGACAATCCTGTTCTTGAAAAGTATAAAATTGTTATTCTACAAGAATTTACACTAAACAAGGCAAACACAGAAACGCCATTTTTGGACCTAAATATCAAAATTGTTAATGGAGAGATTCATACAAGTGTGTATGACAAAAGAGATGATTTTGGATTCAACATTGTAAATTTTCCCTGGCTTGACGCTGATTTTTCTAGATTACCCGCCATACGGTATCTACATTTCACGGCTCATCCGGTATGCTAGAGCATGCACTGATGTCTTGGATTTTCAAAGTAGAAATTTACAAATTACGAAAAGACTTTAAGGTCAAGGTCATCGCTTTCACAAACTAGTAAAGACTTTCTGGAAATTTTACAAAAACTATTGTCAATTTCTTTTGAAATTCGGACCCTGAATTTTATGATGACACAATTAAGTAAATAAGAAGGATCAAAGGTAGACAGAATCACCATCGAAAATGTGTTAGAATCATCGAACGCCTTTTATACCGTGGGCATGATCCTTCTGTCACCAGACGGACACTTGGATTGACACTGGATCAATCTACAGGCTTGTACCAGCGCATTATTAAGAATTCCTTAAAAGCCCAAATCACACTTTAACCGAATTGGCTCCCCGACTCTTAAAATTTTGTAAAGCCAAGCTCACAGTGTGCCGACTTGACTCCCCGATTCGCTCCGAACTGTAGTCGGTGTTAATCAGAATCTGGAAGACGTCACCATATGTCGCAGTGAGTCGAGACGAAACGGTAAAGGTTGGGAAGGCACACCAACAACGAATTACATGTAATAATTTGTCGGGGTCTAACCCCGAATTATTTAAGTCGGGGTTAATTCGGAGTGAAGTCGCGATAAATCGGGGTTGAGTCGCGATAAGTCGGAACAAAGTCTTGCTAAATCGGGATCAAAAGTTCCCCCTGACATAACTACGACTCATCGTGACTTCACTCCGACTTAACCCCGACTAACCATAACTTACACCGACTTCAAGATTTTGCCCCGACCTGCCGAAGTAGAAACGACTAGAGCGGATGATAATAGGTCGGAGTCCAGTCGGGCAGATCGTCATAAATCGGAGCTAAGTCTGCATAAGCCGGGGCTTATCGGAACAGGTCATTGCTGAGACGGGTCAAGTCGGAGGTCAGTCGCCGTGAAGTCGGGTTTATGCCGTCATTAGTCGGCTTTACGTCGGGGCAGAGTCATCGGATTGATATATCGTGACCTTTCTACCCGACTTTTCAAGTTTCAAGTTCAAGTTCGGGAGCCAAGTCGGCACAGTGAAACCAGATCTTAAAGGCAAGCTATGTCTTATGCTGTTAATAAAAGTACGTTTTATTGATACATTCTACCCATTTAAGCATCAAAGCAGACTTCTGACAACGGACAGATTTTTCATAACATGAATTGACAACGGGCAAATTTCAGAAAAAAAGTTTGTGCTTTTCCAACATTGCATTCATGATCGTGACACTAACAGTAGAGCATGGTATGGACTCGATATTTAACGTATCGACCTCGCTGACGTCTCGTCCATTTAAACAGTGTTCAATGATCTCAGTAATCTCCAGCAGTGTGTCGATAGTTTCCGTGACTTAGGTAACAGTCATCTAATGGTGACATTTGATAACTGAGACCAACTTTTATGTTGCATCATGGAATATCTAGGTATTGATATGCCGTGATTCTGTTATCAAAATTTCTTGAAATTTCTAAAACGAAGGTCCTGTGTTAAACGTCTTCAAATTCAATAACATCATTTAAGAACAGCGTGGATCATCATATCCCACCAATCCTGCTACGTCTTTCGGTATATTTTTCAACAAAATAACTTTCGCACTCTTTGGCCATATTACATTGTTTAGAGTAAGGATCACTGACAAGGGTTAAGTACCCGAAACGTGCATGTTTGGTCCATGCTGCAAATGAATTTGAAGACATTAATCTGTTCTTAAATGATGCTATTGAATTTGAAGACGTTTAACATCTAACTAAATAATACGCTTGATATTTATCTGTACAACGGATACCTTAAGAGTAGTGTATGACAAATATGGATAATGACCATATCCCAAAACATAGTACAAAATCGATAATAAAAGATCAGGACAAAACAAGAACCAATGCAAACAAAGAAAACTCTCCACCATATGAAAAGAAGCGAACTCCCAATATGGGAGTGAGACCAGGTGACCAGGAAGGTCAGCATCTCCTGCTTGCATGCAACATCCGTCACTTCAGCTCGTTAGAACTGTCACATCCGGTTACTTCAATTTCGGAAGATACAAGTATATTCGGTGGTTGGATGGTTCAAATGGTTTAAGACAGAATATCATCCACAATTCTGGAGAGTGGGGCATCATAATGTATGACGAGTTCCCCATATCGACCATAGAACTTCCTCAGTGACGAGGTTAGTCGGTCACAAACGTATCCCTGACTGAGAAGCTTATCTGAATGACGCCTAGCTCTCAGAACAAAATCCGTATATTTGGTACTTGCTCTGGCATAGCGTTTCAACTGAGATATGAACACGCCATAAGCAGGCAATGAAGGGATGTTGCTACTTAGGAAAGGAAAGTTTGTAATGTTGAAATTGAAGTCGTCACGTTTGTCATAGAGTGAGGCGTTCATGTGACCATCAGTGTCGTAGGACAACATTATGTCCAGATAGGATGCTGAATTATTTGTCTCTGTAGTTTCTTTGACTTCAAACTCCGAAGGATAGATTCTGCTGAGGTAATCCGCGAATTTTGGATTATTGATGGACAGCACATCGTCTATGTATCTGTAAGTGAAGTTAAAGTTAGAAGCTACGCATCTGTTCCCTTCAGAGACAAAAGATTGAATGAATTCAGCTTCGTACAAGTAAAGACAAATGTCGGCAAGGAGTGGGGCACGATTGGTTCCCATATGAATTCCGACAATTTGCTGGAAGACTTTTCCTCTAAACACCGCAAAAATGTTGTCGATCAGGAAGCTTAATATCTGAATAATATTTGCTTCAGTGTACTTATGTTTAGAATCGGACTTTTCTTTAACAAAGTAGGTTTTGTCATAACTAACAACATTAATTTATATTTGCGATTGACGTTCTTTTTGTAAACGCATTACTTATAATTTTTTCGAGTCTTTCTTTCTATTTAGAATGTGGAATTGTAGTGTAAAGTGTCAAATCAAATACTTTGATTGAATAGACTCTATTGAAATGAGTGGATTTCAGATGTTCTAAAAGTTTCTTTGAATTCTTTAAAATCCACATCTGGTTTATACCGCTTCGAGAATATTCTGCAGAACAATATTTTTGAAGTCCAGATTTGATTTCAGTTAAAAATTTGGTGTGTAAGATCGATACAGATTTGGTTGAACATTTTGAGGAACCAGCGATGAAACGTTGTTTGTAGGGTTTTTATGCATTTTAGGTATGCAATATAAGTATGGTAAATCTAAATCTAAATTGTTCGTGTCAAAGCCAAAGAAAGTGAGAGATCTATTATTTCCGTGGCAGAAAGGTTTATTGCAGTGTAAACAGGATTTCCAGGTGTCGAATTCAAACCCAACTCTTTAACAAGGCTGTCGAAATAGTACTTTTTGCTTGTAAATATGTAGTTATTTGAGGCTATGTCGTCTGGTGTGACGACGTAATGCTCTTGGAGGTAGGTCAGCTCTGTGATAACATCACGGTCTTTAAAGGTAGACTCGAATCTGGTGTTCACAGTTGCTTGTAAGTTGTAAATTCTAGATAAAATTAACCCTCTAATGCATTTTATCCATTCGGAAAGGGTTCCATGTAGTAAATCCTCCTTCTTTGCCCAACGTCTTGCATATTCCTCACACGAATCCATGATAATTTTGATATTTTGGTTCCATATAAAGGATTTACTTTCTCTGCATTTGGGACCTTTTTTTCACGATTCTCTCAACTTTTCTTTCTTGACTATACTAAGGTCACCTGTAACAACGTGTCCGCAAGGAGAGTAGTTGAAATCCGATGAAGAACATTCGCAAGGTATTGGATATAGTGAGGGATTACATAAAAATCAATACACTACAGGAATCGTTTGTAATTGTAAAATTTAGGTGCAACTGTTGGTGTGTAGCTTTAGGAAATACAAGGAGTTTCTTTTCTTTTCTTTTGGTGGGATCTTTTCTATTTCACGAAAAAGATTATCTGAATATCATTGCATTTTAAGAAAAATGGAGGAGAACACATGTGCACGACGATGTGATCAAAAGACGCCAACTCGATCTCCTCTTTTCAAACTGCAAAAAAATCGACTAATAGCTTAGTGCTATGACCATCCCTCACTGAATTTTCGGAGGTTTACTTCTAAAATTTCAAAGTTAATCAGAAAACAAGTACAATGTATTAGCTTTCCAAAAAAGCTTGGTCGATATCAACATCTATTTAAAAGCGAAAAAAAAAATGGTTCAAAATAGGTTTAAAATTTTGACTCTTAGAAGAAAGAGTAAAGAGTAGTATTAGTAAGGCTATGCATGAAATTCACACAAAAAAAAAACTGGTTACACACTAGGAACTTATGTGTTGATAATTCTGAAAAGTTAGAAAATAGTGCATTTTGCACTAGACAACTCAAGTCACAGTCATTCATAGATTGCTTGACCTGTGCGGTAGGAAAATTCCATTATAACGCAAATTAACTTGACCAATCAAAAACCTTCCAGTATATGTTCGCGGGAAAAGCGGAGAGTTCCGATTAAAGAATTGGGGGAAATAAGGGGAAACTTCTAAAAATAATTCCTATTAAATTATGTGACTACGCACAGTTTTATCGATTTTCACATCGCTCATTAATTTCTTTGTTGCATTTATCAATTTGTCTTTGGAAAGAAAATATACAAACAAAATGGAGTATCCTCAACGTAACAGCTTAGTCTGCTGGATGGTGAGAAACGTTTTAATTAGCCCACTGGCAGCCTCGCATTCTAAGTATCCAAACGTTTCTTTGATGCAATGGATCCAAGGATCCAGAAATGTCGTTAGGGATTTTGAAGGCATAGGGTTTACTGTATCACACACTAATAAGTCTAAAAGTAAAAATTGTTCAAGAAAAAATATCATTGAAGATATTACGTTAATGTGCAATATTTCAATTCAGAATTGCGATGCCAAAGCGTTGTCATGACATGTCCTACTTTTGTGAAGTGGATAGCTCTGGTCACGTGTTTTTCACCAGTCACAAGAATGTTTCTTTCTATCGGACAATTGCCCCTATTGCAATGTTGAATCTGATGAATCAAATCGAAAGTTCACAAACCTGTACAAATCTAGAATTAGTCGATATCTTGATATCGACTAATAATAATTACCACACACATATCCCGACAACGGATGGTTTCCTACGTTTACTTACCTGTGACAAATCCTGCTTACTCTCCTTATTCATTAAAATGTATGGATGAGTAAAGTCAAACACAAACCCAATCGAAATTCGAAATTAAAATCAATGATCATACAATGCCATGAAAATACAGCACCAAACAAAACAATAACATTCAACAAAGGCGCGAAAGACGTTGATGAGACTTAACCCTCGTCAGTGATCTCAATCTAAACAATGTAAAATAACCAAAGACTGTGAAAGTTATTATGTCAAAAATGTACGAAAAACGTGGGTGGGATATGATACTACAGGACCCAAGTTTTAGAAATTTTAAGAAATTTGATATGCCAATGATATTCCATACATGGCATAAAAAGAATAAAGATTTTTGTGTGCTCGAGACAAATGTCGTGAATAGTCTTCAAATTCGTAATTTAATAGAATCTAGGGAAAAGTAAGAATATACCCTTATCCTTTTGCAAGGGAAAAGATGTGGATCTTCTGTGCCTTCATATAAGGTCTTAGCATGCTACACTTCAAATTAGAAATATTTGATCCCAATCAACACTAACATGCATTGCTAACAGTAGAACACACCACACGATACAACAAAGAATGGACATCAGACAAAACAACATCAATAAACAACAGGGAACAACTAAACACAACACCCACACCAAGCGATCCAACCAATTAACAACAGGGAACAACTAACCACGACACCCACACCAAGCGGTCCAACCAATAAACAACAGGGGACAATAAACACAACACCCACACCAAGCGGTCCAACCAATAAATAACATGGAACAACTAAACACAACACCCACACAAAGCGGTCCAACCAATAAACAACAGGGAACAACTAAACACAACACCCACACCGAGCGGTCTAACCACTAAAAAACACGGAACAACTAAACACAACACCCACACCAAGCGGTCGAACCAATAAATAGGGAACAACTAACCACGACACCCACACCAAGCGGTCCAACTAGTAAACAACAAGGAACAACTAAACACAACACCCACACCTAGTGGTCCAACCAGTAAACAACAGGGAACAACTAAACACAACACCCACACCAAGCGATCCAACCAATTAACAACAGGGAACAACTAACCACGACACCCACACCAAGCGGTCCAACCAATAAACAACAGGGAACAACTAAACACAACACCCACACCAAGCGGTCCAACCAATAAATAACATGGAACAACTAAACACAACACCCACACAAAGCGGTCCAACCAATAAACAACAGTGAACAACTAAACACAACACCCACACCGAGCGGTCTAACCAATAAACAACAGGGAACAACTAAACACAACACCCACACCAAGCGGTCGAACCAATAAATAGGGATCAACTAACCACGACACCCACACCAAGCGGTCCAACCAGTAAACAACAGGGAACAACTAAACACAACACCCACACCAAGTGGTCCAGCCAATAAACAACAGGGAACAACTAAACACAACACCCACACCAAGCGATCCAACCAATAAACAACAGGGAACAACTAACCACGACACCCACACCAAGCGGTCCAACCAGTAAACAACAGGGAACAACTAAACACAACACCCACACCAAGTGGTCCAACCAATAAACAACAGGGAACAACTAAACACAAAACCCACACCAAGCGGTCCAACCAATAAATAACATGGAACAACTTAACACAACACCCACACCGAGCGGTCCAACCAATAAACAACAGGGAACAACTTAACACATCACCCACACCAAGCGGTCGAACCAGTCAACAACAGGGAACAACTAAACACAACACCCACACTAAGTAGTACAACCAATAAACAACAGGGAACAACTAAACACAACACCCACACCGAGCGGTCCAACCAATAAACAACAGGGAACAACTAACCACGACACCCACACCAAGCGGTCCAACCAATTAACAACAGGGAACAACTAAACATAACACCCACACCAAGCGGTCCAACCAGTAAACAACAGGGAACAACTAATCACAACACCCACACTTAGTGGTACAACCAATAAACAACAGGGAACAACTAAACACAACATCCACACAAAGCGGTCCAACCAATTAAGAATAGGGAACAACTAAACACAACACCCACACCAAGCGGTCCGACAAATAAACAACAGAGAACAACTAAACACAACACCCACACCAACCGTTCCAATCAATAAACAACAGGGAACAACTAAACACAACACCCACAACAAGCGGTCCAACAAATAATCTAAGCAGAACATCAAAAAATAAAATATGAATGTGGTATGAATCCATTTATAAATTCCCTTTTTGAACGTTCCCCAATTTTGGATAGAGTTACTTGACTTCTGTTGCAGAATCGGAAGTTGTATCCTTTGATTGACAGGTGGACAGACATGGTGAAAGCAGTATTTCCTCCCTCAACTTTACTTGCAGGGGATATTTTTCGTGTGGTATTTATACTTCTCTTAAACCTGACCTCAGTCTAGGCTATTGGAATTTCTTTAAAAATATTCAAGTGAGATAAAGAAGATCCTGACGACAATCTTAACAGCACTCAAAACAGAGCATCAAATTGAGCATCGACGGACCCCCTAGCAGACTAGAGCTGGGACCAGGTGCATGGGACGGGTAAGCATCCCCTGTTTGACTAGTCGAACCCGCCGTCGATGTTCACATGAACATCAAAAAATATTATGTACAAAACAAGTGGAAAATAAATCAAATGCATCAGAAGCAGGGCTGTGATCCTCATTTCCCTCCATATCTGTATGAACATGTACATCAACTAGCAATACTGTAGCTCTTCTTGGGCTACTCAGCTACCATCAGTATAGCAGTAAGCACTAAACTATGCATGTATTTCAATCTCAGGCCATAGTAATTTAACATTTTGTTTTACGTCCAGAAATTTTTCTGAAAGTACCATCCTGCCATGTATGAAAACACACAAACACACGACTCAACTGAACTAGGAAAGGAAGATTGAAAACAATGCAGGAAAAAATATTTTTCAAGTGAGTTAGATCATTTTGACACTATTATGTCTTGATATTGATATTGTAAAAGACATTTTATGGCATACAAGATCATTTACTGCATTTTAGTTTGATTTAAAATCAATGTCTGTGTATTTTTTAAGGGGAAAAATACATGTTTGTGTATGTTTTTCCTAGAAGATACCTGCCCGCGGATGTCAAACAAACCATTTAATTACTATGGCCTTGCCTGAATTTCTTAACCTGGCCATCAAGCATAGAAAATTTATTTAATATGTAGCATGCAAAGCATGAATACATGCACCAATTATCATGATAATTCAATGATCAGGAATCTTTTGCCCACTTTGATCACTTCCAATTGACAGAGAAAGCATTTCACAAAATCCAACTATAAGTGAGTTGACCATAAGTGCTAAAATGCAATCTACTAAGTTGGTTTTTTATACCTGACCAGTCCCATAAAGTCAAGAGTATACCTCATCAAAAGTCAACAATGGGATACTGTATCTAATACACATACGTCTCTTAAACCTGACCTTACTTGAACTTCTTAACATTGTCAGCAAAGCAGAAAATATAAGTCAAATGTGGCATCCAAATCACAGCATTGTCTTGATGTGTCAGAATGAATATATACACCATCTTTCCTGCATACAACAATGTCAGCCAAACTGTTTTAGTTGACTTCATACATGTAAGACATTTGATCATATCACAAGAAAAAAACATTCAAAGGACCAAAATTTCTTCTGTCCTACCATTCAACATTTATAAGACTTGGAGTTTACAAAGCAGCAGAACCGCCCAAGCCAAAGGTAAAATACAATTATGATTAGACATATGACATATCTCGCTGCTTATTATCAAATAGGTAAATACAATGTTTATTGTACCAATATTGTAACAACAACAAATAACAGATTTAGTATTTAGTATTTTATTACTATATTACAATCCTCAAAACAGCCATTTCAAATATATTACAATATTACAATTTAGCATTCATGTCAAATACAATGTATTTCACAAGCACTTATATCTTCAGATTTTATGTAGGTGGCCATTTCCATTGGTTGGTAGGGGCACTCTCAACTAAAGGTTCCCATGCTCTTACTTCTAACATCTTTCTGCTTAATTCCAATTCTCTTTTTGCCTGGAAGGAAAATAACATCATCTTAAACAAGAGGCCCAAGGGGGCCACATCACTCACCTGAGTTGCAGACAAAGGGTTTAAAGTCACAAAAATACTTCTACAGATCAAAGCCCTTGACAGCCATATTTGTTAACCTATCGACACGAAAAACACAAACTTGGCAGAGGACCTTGAGTACTTGCTTGCTGCAAGGTTTCGTGAAATTCTGTGCAATGGTTACAGAGGAGATTTCAAAATGTGTCAGCCAATCAGAGCCCTCGGCGGCCATATTTGTTGACCGATCAGCACAAAATACACAATCTTGGTAGAGGACCTTGAGTACTTTCTTCCTGTAAAGTTTCATGAAATTCTGTGCAGTGGTTTTTTTGCAGAGAAGATGTCGAAAATGTGTTAACCAATCAGAGCCCTCGGCGGCCATATTTGTTGACCGATCGGCACGAAAAACACAAACTTGGCAGAGGACCTTGAATACTTCCTTCCTGTAAAGTTTCATGAAATTCTGTGCAGCAGTTGCAGAGGAGATGTCGAAAATGAGTCAGCCAATCAGAGCCCTCAGCAGCCATATTTGTTGAACAATCGGCACGAAAAATACAAACTTGGTAGAGGACCTTGAGTATTTCCTTCCAGCAAAGTTTCATGAAATTCTGTGCAGTGGTTAAAGAGGAGATGTCGAAAATGTGTTGGCCAATCAGAGCCCTCGGCGGCCATATTTGTTGACTGATCGGCACAAAAAACACAAACTTGGTAGAGGACCTTGAGTACTTCCTTCCTGTAAAGTTTCATGAAATTCTGAGCAGCGGTTGAAGAGGAGATGTCGAAAATGTGTCAGCCAATCAGAGCCTTCGGCGGCCATATTTGTTGACTGATCGGCACAAAAAACACAAACTTGGTAGAGGACCTTGAGTACTTCCTTCCTGTAAAGTTTCATGAAATTCTGTGCAGCGGTTGCAGAGGAGATGTCCAAAATGTGTCAGCCAATCAGAGCCCTCGGCGGCCATATTTGTTGACCGATCCGCACGAAAAACACAAACTTGGTAGAGGACCTTGAGTACTTCCTTCCTGTAAAGTTTCACGAAATTCTGTGCAGCGGTTGCAGAGGAGATGTCGAAAATGTGTCAGCCAATCAGAGCCCTCGGCGGCCATATTTGTTGACCAATCGGCACAAAAAACACAAACTTGGTAAAGGGCATTGAGTACTTGCTTCCTATGAAGTTTTGAGAAATTCTGTGCATCGGTTGCAGAGGAGATGTTGAAAATGTTAAAAGTTTACGCCGGACGGACGACGACGACGACGACGTACGGACGGACGGACGGACGGACGGACGGACGACGGACGGCGCGCTATGACAATAGCTCACTTGAGCTTCGCTCAGGTGAGCTTAAAAGGAACATATAAAATATTTTGTGTTTCTTTGTCAAATTATCAGTGTACAGTTCATTTGACGATGAGCAACACTAATAGATTGATTAATATTAATAGACTTTTTATCACACAGAAAAATTTGTAAGACAAATCTGTGATATTTCTTCAACATTCAGACCATTCTTATATATTTTCTTGTGGAAAATGTCAAATTTAGAATAAGTGTATTCTATGTATTTGGAAGAGTATCTAATTTATATAATTTAATTCCAAGTTCTTAATTTTTGAAATATACACTGTAAAATTGTTAAATTAAGAAGGAAATGTGCAATTTTGACATATAACACCTACAAATTTTAGGGAAACAGCTTTATAAATGTTTATCATCATAAGTATAAATCACACATTACACTTTACCTGAGAGATGACCTCCTCTAATTGGCCGTCATTTATAGCACTTTCCAGCTTATTAGGATCAGCAATCTTGAAAAAAAAATATATAAATGGAATTATGAGGTACGTACAGATGTACGTAAATACATAGCATGGTAATTTAGTAGTACTCTGTACAACTTAAATATTTTTTTCATTGTTCATTTAAGTACTTACATTTTCTACAAGAGCCCATCGGTGTCTTATAATTGGTTCTGTATTCTGCCTATATGGAGCATTAGGGGGGATTTTTACTATTGTCTTCAGAATTCTCCTATAAATATCAGCAAGCTCCTGCAAAAGAGTTAAGAACACTGATTGATTCTATTAATAACTCATGCTGATCTTTGTGGGGTTTTTAGCTCACCTGAGCCAAAGGCTCTAGTGAGCTATTGTCATAGCGATCCGTCCGGCATCCGGCGTCCGGCGTCCGTCGTGTGTCGTGTGTCGTGTGTCTGTCGTAAACTTTTCACATTTTCGACTTCTTCTCAAGAATGGCTAAAGGGATTTTGATGAAACTTGGTAGGTATAAAGTACTAATGGTCCCCTACAAGTGTTGTTGTTTTTTGTCCGGATCCCTCAACAGGTGGCGCCACCACAGGCAAAAGTAGGTCACGGGGGGTACCCTCCTTTGACAAACTTCTTCTTCAGAACAGAAGCACGTATCGACAAACCGAAAGCATCAGGATGATCTAGAGAGATGTCTTAAGAAGTGTTGTTATTTTTGGTTCCACTCCGAACTCAAATTTTTGACGCTTTTTTGACGTCTCTTCGGACTTAGTCAGAAATGCAAATTTTTGCACTATTTCTTTAAATAACTCAATAAGTGTATGATCTTACACACTCATTTACTGCATATTTATCATATCTAACTTAATTATTGCTTTGATATGTATTTTATGCTTAAATTTTATTTTTTTGATTTTTTATGAATTTTTTTCTTATGTAAAAAGGAAGGGGGGGGGTTGATTTTCATACATTTTCTGCTTCTTTTCTATAACCACTCTTCAGATTGTCATGACATTTTGTAGGTATGAGGTACTCATGCATGGTACCCTTCAAGTGAAGGAATTTTGTCAAGATATCCACTTTTGGATTTTTAAGGAATATTTTTTAAGATTGTACATAGGTATAGTGTATGTTTTCCATGCCCAATGGACCCATGGGGAGTGGCTCCAAACCCCGGCGGGACCCCAACAAAAATTTTTCTTCCCTTATTAGCTCACCTGAGCCAAAGGCTCTAGTGAGCTATTGTCATAGCGATCCGTCCGGCGTCCGTCGTGTGTCGTGTGTCTGTCGTAAACTTTTCACATTTTCGACTTCTTCTCAAGAATGGCTAAAGGGATTTTGATGAAACTTGGTAGGTATAAAGTACTAATGGTCCCCTACAAGTGTTGTTGTTTTTTGTCCGGATCCCTCAACAGGTGGCGCCACCACAGGCAAAAGTAGGTCACGGGGGGTACCCTCCTTTGACAAACTTCTTCTTCAGAACAGAAGCACGTATCGACAAACCGAAAGCATCAGGATGATCTAGAGAGATGTCTTAAGAAGTGTTGTTATTTTTGGTTCCACTCCGAACTCAAATTTTTGACGCTTTTTTGACGTCTCTTCGGACTTAGTCAGAAATGCAAATTTTTGCACTATTTCTTTAAATAACTCAATAAGTGTATGATCTTACACACTCATTTACTGCATATTTATCATATCTAACTTAATTATTGCTTTGATATGTATTTTATGCTTAAATTTTATTTTTTTGATTTTTTATGAATTTTTTTCTTATGTAAAAAGGAAGGGGGGGGGTTGATTTTCATACATTTTCTGCTTCTTTTCTATAACCACTCTTCAGATTGTCATGACATTTTGTAGGTATGAGGTACTCATGCATGGTACCCTTCAAGTGAAGGAATTTTGTCAAGATATCCACTTTTGGATTTTTAAGGAATATTTTTTAAGATTGTACATAGGTATAGTGTATGTTTTCCATGCCCAATGGACCCATGGGGAGTGGCTCCAAACCCCGGCGGGACCCCAACAAAAATTTTTCTTCCCTTATTAGCTCACCTGAGCCAAAGGCTCTAGTGAGCTATTGTCATAGCGATCCGTCCGGCGTCCGTCGTCCGTCGTGTGTCGTGTGTCTGTCGTAAACTTTTCACATTTTCGACTTCTTCTCAAGAATGGCTAAAGGGATTTTGATGAAACTTGGTAGGTATAAAGTACTAATGGTCCCCTACAAGTGTTGTTGTTTTTCGTCCGGATCCCTCAACAGGTGGCGCCACCACAGGCAAAAGTAGGTCACGGGGGGTACCCTCCTTTGACAAACTTCTTCTTCAGAACGGAAGCACGTATCGACAAACCGAAAGCATCAGGATGATCTAGAGAGATGTCTTAAGAAGTGTTGTTATTTTTGGTTCCACTCCGAACTCAAATTTTTGATGCTTTTTAGCTCACCTGAGCCAAAGGCTCTAGTGAGCTATTGTCATAGCGATCCGTCCGGCGTCCGTCGTCCGTCGTGTGTCGTGTGTCTGTCGTAAACTTTTCACATTTTCGACTTCTTCTCAAGAATGGCTAAAGGGATTTTGATGAAACTTGGTAGGTATAAAGTACTAATGGTCCCCTACAAGTGTTGTTGTTTTTCGTCCGGATCCCTCAACAGGTGGCGCCACCACAGGCAAAAGTAGGTCACGGGGGGTACCCTCCTTTGACAAACTTCTTCTTCAGAACGGAAGCACGTATCGACAAACCGAAAGCATCAGGATGATCTAGAGAGATGTCTTAAGAAGTGTTGTTATTTTTGGTTCCACTCCGAACTCAAATTTTTGATGCTTTTTAGCTCACCTGAGCCAAAGGCTCTAGTGAGCTATTGTCATAGCGATCCGTCCGGCGTCCGGCGTCCGTCGTCTGTCGTCTGTCGTGTGTCGTGTGTCTGTCGTAAACTTTTCACATTTTCGACTTCTTCTCAAGAACGGCTGAAGGGATTTTGATGAAACTTGGTAGGTATGAGGTACTCATGGTCCCCTACAAGTGTTGTTGTTTTTCGTCCGGATCTGTCAACAGGTGGCGCCACCACAGCCAAAAGTAGGTCACGGGGGGTACCCTCCTTTGACAAACTTCTTCTTCAGAACCGAAGCATGTATCGACAAACCGAAAGCATCAGGATGATCTAGAGAGATGTCTTAAGAAGTGTTGTTATTTTTGGTTCCACTTCGAAGTCAAATTTTTGACGCGTTTTTGACGTCTTTTCGGACTTAGTCAGAAATGCACATTTTTGCACTTTTCCTTTAAATAACTCAATAAGTGTATGATTTTACACACTCATTTACTACATATTTATCATATTTAACTTACTTAATGCTTTGATATGTATTTTATGCTTAAATTTTATTTTTTTGATTTTTTATGAATTTTTTTCTTATGTAAAAAGGAAGGGGAGGGGGGGGGGTGATTTTCATACATTTTCTGCTTCTTTTCTATAACCACTCTTCAGATTGTCATGACAATTTGTAGGTATGAGGTACTCATGCATGGTACCCTACAAGTGAAAGAATTTTGTCAAGATATCCACTTTTGGATTTTAAAGGAATATTTTTTAAGATTGTACATAGGTATAATGTATGTTTTCCATGCCCAATGGACCCATGGGGAGTGGCTTCAAACCCCGGCGGAACCCCAAAAAATTTTTTTTCCCTTTTTAGCTCACCTGAGCGAAGCTCAAATGAGCTATTGTCATAGCGCACCGTCCGGCGTCCGTCCGTCCGGCGTCTGGCGTCCGTCGTCGTCGTAAACTTTTCACATTTTCGACTTCTTCTCCAGAACGGCTGAACAGATTTTGATGAAACTTGGTAGTTATGAAGTAATAATGGTCCCCTACAAGTGTTGTTGTTTTTCGTCCTGATCCCTCATTAGGTGGCGCCACCAGAGGCAAAAGTAGGTCCCAGAGGGTACCCTCCTTTGACAAACTTCTTCTTCAGAACAGAAGCATGTATCGACAAACCGAAAGCATCTGAATGATCTAGAGAGATGTCTTAAGAAGTGTTGTTATTTTTGGTTCAACTCCGAAGTCAAATTTTTGACGCGTTTTTGATGTCTTTTTGGACTTCGTCAGAAATGCTCATTTTTGCACTATTTCTTTCAGTTACTCCATAAATGTATGATTTTATGCACTCATTTAATGCATCTTTATCTTTTTCAGTTACTTAATGTTTTGATATGTATTTTATGCTCAAATTTTATTTTCATGAATTTTTATAAATTATTTTCTTATGTAAAAAGGGAGGGGGGGGGTTGATCTTGATACATTTTCTGCTTCTTTTCCAGTACCGCTTGGCAGATTTTCATGAAACTTGGAAGGTATGAAGTACTAATGGTCCCCTACAAGTGTTGTTGTTTTTCGTCCAGATCTCTCAATAGGTGGCGCCACCAGAGGCAAAAGTAGGTCCCAGAGGGTACCCTCCTTTGACAAACTTCTTCTTCAGAACGGAAGCATGTATCGACAAACCGAAAGCATCTGAATTATCTAGAGAGCTGTCTTAAGAAGTGTTGTTATTTTTTGTGACTTTATTTTTATAAACTTCATACCAAGTTCTAATCTTGTCATTTCATTTGGTACATCACTTTGTTTTCCTCAGTTGCAGATCAAATATGCAAGTTGTTCTTTCTGGTCAAGTAATGTGATAAAATAACCTTCACAAATTTTTCATGACAGGCATATTTTGTACCGTTTGCAGTACTCTAAAGCGGGGGACATTAAATCTCATTCATCTGTCCGTCCGTCCGTCCATCCGTCCGTCTGTCTGTGTCACAAAATCTTTAACCTTGGCTATAACTTTTTAACCAGAAGAGATACAGTTCTCATATTTCACATGTGAGTTCCTTGTGACAAGACCTTTACACTGACACAAAAATTTTTGACCTCGTGACCATGACCTAGATATTTGAGCTACATAAAGGACTCAGATTTTTCTGAGTCAAACACCCCAAGCGGGGGACCACGATTCTCTGAATCTGCTTGTTTTCTTATTGAATTGGAAGAGGTGGGGGAGGGTATTTTCAACTTCTTCTTCAGAACCGCTGGGGCATTTTAAAGAAACTTGGTAGGTGTGATATGCTAATGGTTCCCTACAAGTAATGTTGTTTTTCATCAAGATCCGTCAACAAGTGTCGCCACCCGGGGCAAAGTAGGTCACAGGGTTCTTTGACAAACTACTTCTTCAGAGTCCAAGCATATATCAACAAACCGAAGGCATCAGAATGATCTAGAGGGATCTCTTAAGAAGTATTCCTGTTTTTAGTTCCACTCTGAAGTCAAATTTTTTATGTCTTTTCGGACTTTGTCAGAAATGGACATTTTCATACTATTTCCTGAACTAACACATTGAAAGCATGTCTTTGAGACCTAATTTGCTGTTATATTAATCACACTTGATGCCATTAATATAATGCTTTCATATAGATTCTGTGCCAAAATATTTTTTTGGATTTTTTTTTTACATGACTTTAAGGATGGACCACACTAACAATCACCATTACAATGTGCATGTATTCAGTCATTCAGCAAAAGTGACATGGTTCTCAGGGGAGCGATATAGGCCCACTTGGGCCTCTTGTTTTTAAGTTGTGCAAGCTGATGCAGAAATACTTTAAAAATTGCATTAGGTATTATAAGTCAAGACTTTATTGTGGTACATGTATTAATAAGTTAGGCATGTAACAATATATCGATAGTATTGATCACAAGGTCCTACGATACACGTATTGTATCGCGACCCAGGTATTGCGATACTGTAACATTGGTTTATTCAAATAGAAATTGTTAATGTTTGCTTCAAAACAACATTTAACCACTTAATATTTTCACTTTTCATTCATTATCTGAGTTAAAACAAAATAAAACCCTGGAAAGAGATATCAAACTAAATTTTTCATTTTAACCGTATTCTTTCACCATGTTCACCCAATTAAAGATCATTCTTTCAAACAAGATAATCTGAGCAAAGACAGAAAACAAATTACATTTAGCTTCAACATTTACCGATATAATGAAAAAATATAATATTTGAAGTATTGTGATACTATCGTATCGCAACCCTATATCCTGATACTGTATTGTATTATAATGTGCCTGGCAATACCCCAGTACTCAAGCCTAGAACTTTAAATAACACTGATTAATTATATACTTACTTTATGAGGATGTTGGGAAACAGTAAGGCCAGTGAGTCCTGTTGTCTGTAAAATATGAAAGTGTAGAAAAAGTATTATAAAACTTTGCCAGAATGATAGTTATGAGCCAAATGTTTTTCTGGAGGACAAGATCCCGAGCTGCCCGGTTGTAACTAGTACATGTACCTATTACATGTACCTCAGATCAATTTGAGCATTGATAAAGATGAAGATATAAGTGAACATATGGTTCAAAGGAGTAACACATGTACTAGCACAGCCATGCACTGGCCCATGCAGTACATGTAACTAAGTAAATAATAAGTTAAAAAATCAAAATAATAAAATATATCAAGGTCTAAAATCCTTGAATTTTGAACCAATCTAAGAATAACGATGGATATTGACTCTGAAATTCATCTTTGTTTGACTAACTGAATGGTTAATAAATTACATTTAGTATAATTCAGCGAATATGCCACTTATGCAGCCCAGCACTTTACATTCAAAATCAGTTAAGTTGCGCCAAAACACAAAAACTGTGGCACAATACATTTTTGAAAGAAATATTGAATCATGGAAAGATTTTTTTGCTTTTACTTTTTACTTGCAGTAGTTGCTATTCCTCCATATGCCTTATGGTTACCTTTGAACTCGATATGTGTGGATTTTTCTATCATATAAGGGTTGTATTTGTCAAAAAACGCATGTCACAAACTGAGGTGTAGGATAAAATGGGTTGTCAGTGACGCGAAAATGTATTAAATTCAAAATAATTAGCACTTATTTTAATAAAAGTAATATCAGTACTTTAAAAAATCAAGTTTAGTTCATACGCTTCATAGTATTTTACTCTGAACTATACTAAACTCGATTGTCACAAGATTAACGGTGAATTACGTTACCATCTTTGGAGATCTAGGATGAGTTAAAATTAGAACTATATAAAATCATAACAATACTTTTCTAACTTGTAACAGTTTTCCATTGAATGTTTTACATTCGTTTCATTTTAGGAAAAAAATCCTTTCATTTCTTATGTTCTGAAAAATTCACTTATTTTTTGAATTAAGTTACGCTACTTTTTCTGTGATAAGAATAGCAGAGTGCATTACTAAGGTCATGTCGTAATCGGGTGCTTATGCCTTTATATAAAGACAATCACAATTTGATTAAAGCTCCCTTACGTATGGAGAGACAGATAATAAACACAGTAAATAAACACGACCTTGAATTACGTGACGGTGAATTACGTTACGTAGTAGATACTTAATTCAGAGAAATATTCATTCCTGAGGTGTCTAGATGGGATTTATTGTTATTATTTTACTTTCAGACATGATAGCTAGAGATAATACTTAGTCTGTGGTCAGAAACAATATCTAAAATGTCAAATATATACAATTTAACATTTTTAAGCTAGTAGGTATTCTTTTTAATTACA
Organism: Pinctada fucata; assembly: GCA_028142955.1. Taxonomy (NCBI): domain Eukaryota; kingdom Metazoa; phylum Mollusca; class Bivalvia; order Pterioida; family Pteriidae; genus Pinctada; species Pinctada fucata. The sequence goes on from AP027102.1 coordinate 78,253,049, forward strand.
ATATTCTTCATTTTGCAGGTTATTTGATAAAGTTTGTAGTTGAAACATTTGAATGTATCTCATATGTCATACGTATGAGTATTGAGAAAAATAGTCATCAGATAATGCTGAAGTTTCCAAAACAGGCGAGAATTCCTGCCATAACGTAATTCACGCTGTGTAACGTAATTCACTTTTGGGTATCTTTATTGATTACAGAGGAAAATGATTGCACAGAGTAATACTGAATCGCACAGATGTATACAAAAGATGATATGGAAGATAGAAATCAGCTTAGAAATATTAAAGAAATACACTAATTTAAAGTAGCTATATGCACAAAAACACTTTGCTTTTCTTGTCTGTAAGATGTTCTATTTCAAATATGTTAAAACATGCCAGATAGTTAAAGTTTGTGATATATTTTGATCTAGCATAGATTCATATCCTGTTTGAAGGTCTACAGAGCAATGGATCGGCAAGGAATTGTTAAGTTAAACATAATTATTTCATGGACAATTAAACTTTAAAAGAATTTTTGTGAATTACATTACGGCACTTTTGGGTATAAAAACTCTGAAAATTGGAAACTGAACATGATAATTTTGGGGTCTTCTGTTAAAGTTTTAATTAGATCAATTCAGATCATCATTTAAAAAGAATTGGGACGGTGTTTGTCAAAATATGTCTGTGTAAAAACGAATTTGAGGTGCTAAATACGCGTTAATACTCTTAATCATAAAACATTGCATCACAATATTTGAGGCCATTTGGCTGTAATATGCAATATTTTTATTTCTTCAAGTACGATTTACTGTTCTATGATCGTGTCCTCTTGATATAAAATGCTATCAGAGATAAAACAAGTGAAATCTTGCTTAAAAGGTGACGGAATTTTTCGATTTGTGAATTACGCTACGAGGTACTTTCAATGTATGTCTTTATCTTATAGCCATTTCCTCCGAGTTATTGTAGATTTTGCAGTTTATGTGTTTTCACTATCAACTAAAAGCAAAATCTGGGGAATCTGTTTTACTCAGTTCTCCCTTAAAATCAAACTATCACAATTGCAAAACATCAATAACTTAAACTTTGTGATTAATTTGCACAAATAGGTTTGAGGTATTAATAATTAGCTGCTCTTCTTTACGAATATATGAAAATCTATACTAAATGCATTTGTTGACCACCATAATGACTACAGTTACCAATAAAGCAAACTATTGAACACTTAAGACATTTTTCATTGTCAGAAAATTTTATTATTAACAGATGCCCTCATATGTAACGTAATTCACATACAAAATTTCTGGCTAAAATGCTGGTGAAAAATTTTTCTATAGCCGTTTCCAAAACACATTTATACCAAGCTTCAAAATCGACATGGTTTTGAAATATTCCTGATTTTAAAGTTTGCGGCCATTTTGAAGTTGCAATTGGTGCAACTTAACTGATTTTGAATGTTTAATGGAAGAAGAAGAAGATTATATGCTTATTTTGTCTTCGAAAAATTTTTTAAAAGAAAATGCGGTTCCAGCCATTTTCAAAAAGGTAGCTTTATACATACTGAGTAAATCCACTATATAATAAAACAATTGTGGACTTTTCACTCGGTGAATATGATGTGATATATTAATTCTTAATTTGAAAATATCACACCATATTCACCTCGTAAAAAGTCCATAATTGTAAAAAACTGAAACATTGACATGCAGACAAAACCTGAAGAGAAACATATTTTAAAGTTATTTTATTCATTTTCTCAAGATTTTAGCGAGCGGAGCGAAGCTCGCATTTATGGTAACCCGTATACGTAAGTATGGGAAAATGCACGAGCAAAAGATATACATACTTAGAGCTGAAAAAGTATGGTAACAGTACTGCGGATACGGGTAAAAGTGACTCGATTCCCTTAAACGACAGAGTAGTAGAACATACCTTGACAAATTTGCGATGGATAGAATTCTTCTATTTTATGGCGCAATAAAACTAAGTGAAACTATGCGCCCATTTTCACGTGCAAGAATGGTTCACGATTGTAGTAATGCAAGAAGGAAAAGTAACACAAAACAGCAGCGATTTTCTGACGCTTTTCAGTGTATCAAACTATCAAGATAAACATGATCGAAATAATTATTTGGTAAAGAAGAAATTAAGTATAAAAAATTTGATTTTTTTTTAATTGATTTCAAGGTCATTAGAGAGGAAAGGGGAGGGATTTCAGACTCCCTCACTAATGATCTACGTCTGTGTAAAGCACATGGGACGGATCCAGATTTTTTTTTTTTTTTTTTTGGCATCGGGAAGGGGAGGTCCAGCTTGACCGGCAGTGAGGGATTCCTGGAGTGCCAAGGTTATCATTTTGATAAGTTTTTGATTTTGAGATCAAGGTTTTTAAGGTTTAACAAAATTTTTTGGCGTCTTTTTCCTCCATTCGCACATAAGGCTTTGCCTTGATTCATATTAATAAACCATGGATTTATCTTCATGCTCATGTCATGATATTGTCAAATTACCATGCAAATTCCTGTCACTAAATGAGGGCTTCTCTTTATCATCTATAGACTGTAAACAGAACATGTTTTGTACGATAGGTATGTTTCATCATACTTAACATATCGCAATAAATGTGCTACTAGCTAGTTCTACGTTTCTATCAGTCTTTCAATTTCAATGAAAATTGACCTTGGAACTTGACGAACGCAGATCTATTTCAAGAAAGAATTTTTTTGCAAATATGGTTGTTTTCACTCCAAAATAAACAGGTGTTATTTGTGTCAAATCTGGGAAATAACTCAAATTTGTTAGCTAGCCGCTGATTTAATAAAATATTTAACTTACAAGTTTTGTTATTTTTGACATCTTATTCTTTGGTCAGAAGAAATTCTGATCTGAAAATTTTACTCGCGATCCCGAATATGAAAAACAAGAGCCCCAGGGGGCACAACGCTCACCTGAGACCCATGCACGCTCTAATTGACATACTGACATTGAATACTGATAGTGCCAGTACCAGGATTTTAGCCCACAACCTTTCTAACAAGATTTTTGCCGGATGCAGACAAGTTTTTTTTTTCCGACAACCTTTAAAAGTACAAACAAGAGAAAATAGTCACATTTCAAAACAACAACTTTTTTACTGATTTGAAAAGATGGATTATGCGATCCAAAGTCATATGCCCAGCTAGTATAGTTCGATTATGCAACATCAAAAATAAAATCATTTTGTAAAATTCCACATTAATGTGCAACAGAAACAGAATAAAACAATGAAATGATTTCATAAATTAAGTTTATTTAAAATTGAACACCAAACCTTTCATTATTAATAGCTAGAATGCCAGAAAATAATAAAGCCTGTGTTTGTGAAACACGAATGCCCCGCGGTGGCATCTTTGTTGGTATAAACACCATTTTCTGTTAAGTATGTGAGAGGTCAGGGTCAGAGTAATGTTGGTATCAATGGAAAGATCTTGTCACAAAGAATACACATGTACAATATGAAAGCCCTATCACTAACCATTCAAAAGTTATGCCCAATGTTAAAGTTTTTGAAAAGTAGGTCAAAGGTCAAGGTCACGAGGTCAAAAATTTTGATATCAATGGAAAGGTATTGTCACAAGGAATACACATGTGAAATATGAAAACTTTATCACCTTCTATTCAAAAGTTATGCCCAATGTAAAGTTTTTCGGACAAACAGACAGACGGACAGGCCAAAAACTATATGCCCCCGTATCTTTGATTCCGGAAGCATAAAAAACAAAGACTTTTCGGTTTTGCCTTTATTCTATTAAATTATACAGAAATCTATGAATGAGAGCTTTTGAATAGTATTGATTTCATCTTAATACATGTAACGTACAGTCAAAATCGTGTTAATCCAATTAACACAGACAAGTTGTTAGCGGACAATATTAATTCAAGTGAGTTGTGCAGAAATTGAGCCAATTTATTTTTCCAAACAGCAGTGTACGGTGTATCAAACCTCATGACCCAGTGAAGCCACTTGGACAAATTATTTTCGGTAAATATGCTGAAATGCGGCGCTTGGAAATGTATTTTTAGCATATTGAATCAATAGTTGTGATAAATTTAACTTCGAACTTGATCTTGTCTTTTATGCAATCTACAGATAGGTTTGAAAATATGCAAAATTCGGAACATTTTCGATGAGGACGCAGAGTTCCTGTAAAAAAAGTGAAATTTGCGAAAAAAGGACATGCATGACCCCCCCCTCTTTTTCTTTACATTTTTATGCGTGCCAAAGATTCGCAATCAAAAAAGACCAATTTTACAGACTTCCGGGCATTACAAGTCAGTCAAAATTTTTAGTGTGCACCTTTTTATTTCCTGTAGTTACCCCTACTAAAGGGGCAAGGAGGTATTGAACCAATCAAATCTGTAACAGAAGATATATGGCGACTATGTTTACCATAGATACAGAAATAAGACAGAGAAAATAAGCATTAAATAGGGAAATTGTTCTGAAATATGCATGTATGCAAAAAAAGCAATCCAAGGAATGCTTGTGTCGCCTGCGTAGCGGATATCAAGGGCAAGGTCACTAGGTTAAAAATTATGGAATATTTAGAAAGGTCTTTTCATAAGGAATACAAATGTGAAATACCAAAGCCCTATCACTTACCACTCAAAAGATATAGCAAATCATAGATTTGTTGAAAAGTAGGTCAAATATATAGGGCAAGTGCACGAGGTAAAAAATGATGGTATGTGAAGAAAGGTCTTGTCACATGGAATGCACATGTGAAATATCAAAGCCTATCACTCAGCAATCAAAAGAAATAGCCAATCTAAGATTTTTTGAAAAGTAGGTCAAATATCTAGGTCAAGGTCATGAGGTCAAAAGTTATGATATGTGTAGAAAGGCCTTGTCACAAGAAGGAATACACATATGAAATATCAAAGCTCTATCACTTACCAATCAAAAGATATAGCAAATCTTAAATTTTTTGAAAAGTAGGTCAAATATCTAGGTCAAGGTCATGAGGTCAAAATTATGGTATGTGTAGAAAGGTATTGTCAAAAGGAATACACAAGAGAAATATCAAAGCCCTATCACTTGCCAATCAATAGATATAGCCAATCTTGGTGTTTTTTTTTAAAGTAGGTCAAATATCTAGGTCAAGGTCATATGGTTAAAAAATATAGTATGTGAAAAAGGGCTTGTCACAAGAAATACACATGTGAAATATCAAAGCCCTACCACTTACCAATCAAAAGATATAGCCAATCTTAGATTTTTTGAAAAGTAGGTCAAATATCTAGGTCAAGGTCACGAGGTCAAAAAATATGGTTTGCATAGAAAGGTCTTGTCACAAAGATTACACATGTGAAATATCAAAGCCCTATCACTTGCCAATCAAGAGATATAGCCAATATTAGATTTTTAGAAAAGTAGGTCAAATATCTAGATCAAGGTCACAAGGTCAAACATTATATGTGTAGAAAGGTCTAATCACAAGGAATACACATGTGAAATATCAAAGCCCTATCACTAATCAATCAAGAGATATAGCCAATATTAGATTTTTAGAAAAGTAGATCAAATATCTAGGTCAAGGTCACAAGGTCAAAAATTATGATATGTGTATAAAGGTCTTGTCACAAGGAATACACATGTGAAATATCAAAGCCCTATCACTTACCAATCAAAAGTTATGGGGTGTGACACCCAAGTTTGACAGACAGACGGACAGACGGAGGGACGGATGGACGGACAGACGAACAACAGACAAAGTGATCCCTAAGTGTTGCTGTGCTTCGCAGGCGACACAAAAAGTCAACATCTTAAAAATAAATTCAGAGTATATTTGATAGCGTATGTGGCCAAGTTAATTTGAAGTATGAAAATAAGTACACAAAGCCAAACTAGCTATAGCTTGTCTTATTTAAAAAATAATTAAAAATCTAAAAGTTGATATTTTGACAAAATTCTTTCACAGTTTCATTTCTAGCGATAAATATAAAAATAAAAAGAGAAAAAAAATGAAAAAGGGAAAAAAAAATTGTTGGGGTCCCGCCGGGGTTTGAAGCTACTCCCCATGGGTCCATTTGGCATGGAAAACATACATTATACCTATGTACAATCTTAAAAAATATTCCTTAAAAATCCAAAAGTGGATATCTTGACAAAATTCTTTCACTTGTAGGGTACCATGCATGAGTACCTCATACCTACAAATTGTCATGACAATCTGAAGAGTGGTTATAGAAAAGAAGCAGAAAATGTATGAAAATCAACCCCCCCCCCCCTTCCTTTTTACATAAGAAAAAAATTCATAAAAAATCAAAAAAATAAATTTTAAGCATAAAATACATATCAAAGCATTAAGTAAGTTAAATATGATAAATATGTAGTAAATGAGTGTGTAAAATCATACACTTATTGAGTTATTTAAAGAAATAGTGCAAAAATGTGCATTTCTGACAAAGTCCGAAAAGACGTCAAAAACGCGTCAAAAATTTGACTTCGAAGTGGAACCAAAAATAACAACACTTCTTAAGACATCTCTCTAGATCATCCTGATGCTTTCGGTTTGTCGATACATGCTTCGGTTCTGAAGAAGAAGTTTGTCAAAGGAGGGTACCCCCCGTGACCTACTTTTGGCTGTGGTGGCGCCACCTGTTGACAGATCCAGACGAAAAACAACAACACTTGTAGGGGACCATGAGTACTTCAAACTTACCAAGTTTCATCAAAATCCCTTCAGCCGTTCTGGAGAAGAAGTTTAAAATGTGAAAAGTTTACGACGACGGTCGACGACGGACGACGACGACGACGACGACGGACGACGGACGACAGACGCAACACTATGACAATAGCTCACTTGAGCCTATGGCTCAGGTGAGCTAAAAACACTTGCTCCTATTAATTTAGTTGAACAGTTCATTAAGTTCGAGTATGTATGGAAATGTAGAGAGAATCTATATTTCATCAACGACTTATATATCCATGGACTGTAACAAAATATCAGACAAACAACTAAATTAAATGAAAAGTTTTTCATCTTTGACCATCCCTGCTTTGACTTATGTATATAACAAAAACTTTTTTCTCCTAAGCGGGCACTCAGATAAAAGAGCTGGTGCACTTGTAAGTCATGTACATTACTAATCAAATTAATAAAAGCAAAAAAAGGTATTCAGTGTATACTTGGTATCGGAACCCAAATTGCAATTTTATTTTTCCTATACCTTATATATTCTAATTCCTTTGTATCATGACGATTAAATAATCGAATCGCACCACCTCAAATTGCTTGAAACTTTTATATCGTTTAGATAGTATCAAAATAAGCTCAAAAATTGAACCATGCAAAAAAGTTGTCGCTTAGTAGACTTTTAATATGTTCTGGAACCCGAAAGGGGATCTCTGTGACTCTAATTTTCTCCAATCTATCAAAATTAGAGCCCTACAACACAACACGTCTGTCCATCCGCGAGTAGGATGATGCAGTACCATTCAACTCATCTGCGACAAATTACGTAAAAAAAGAAGAATCTTATAAATGTAAAAAGAGTCTTGGAAATCAAATGTAAGAAGACGAAGGATTAATTAAAATAACCCGGCACTATTTGCGTTTGTGATTTGTAATCTGTATAATAAAGGATAATCGGGCACCCATTTAAATATTGAGTTTATTATACCCCCCGCAAACGAAGTTTATGGGGGTATATATAGGAATCTCTGTCTGCCCGTCCGTCCGTCTGTCTGTCTGTTCGTCCGGTTAAGAAGTTTTGAAAGCAGATTTCTTTTTATACTATTAATGGTAGGCCTTTCATACACACATTCACCATAAAGAGTACTACATTTTGGTACCATGACTTTTGACCCTGTGACCTTGACCTTCACCCTATACAACATTTTATGTTAAGATGTTTTGAAAGCAGATTTCTTTTATACTATTAATGGAAGGCCTCTCATACTTGTAAACATTCACCATAAAGAGTACTACATTTTGGTACCATGACTTTTGACTCTGTGGCCTTGACGTTCGCCCTGTACAACATGTTATGTTAATATGTTTTGAAAGCAGACTTCTTTTATACTTTTAATGGTAGGCTTTCATGTTTCATACACACATTTACCATAAAGAGTACTACATTTTGGTACCATGACTTTTGACTCTGTGACCTTGTGACCTTGACCTTCACCCTGTACAACATTTTATGTTAAGATGCTTTGAAAGCAGATTTCTTTTATACTGTTAATGGTAGGCCTTTTATATTTCATACACACATTCATCATAAAGAGTACTACATTTTGGTACCATGACTTTTGACCCTGTGACATTGACCTTCACCCTGTACTGTAACAACATTTTATGTTGAGATGTTTTGAAAGCAGATTTCTTTCATACTATTAATGGTAAGCCTTTCATATTTCATACACACATTCACCATAAAGAGTACTACATTTTGGTACCATGACTTTTGACTCTGTGACCTTGACCTTCACCCTGTACAACATTTTATGTTAAGATGTTTTGAAAGCAGATTTCTTTTATACTGTTAATGGTAGACCTTTTATATTTCATACACACATTCACCACAGAGTGTTACAATTTGGTATCATGACTTTTTACCTTGTGACCTTGACGTTGATTTTGGGCTTATGTTAAAAATGGGACATGTTTAGAAATTTTGAAAGCAGAATTCTTTCATACTATAAATGGTAGGTCTTTCATATTTCATACAAACATTCACCACAAAGAGTAATACAGTTTGGTATCATGGCTTTTGACCTTGTGACCTTGACTTTGGACTTATGTTGCAGTTTGAGTTAAGAAGACTTTAAAGCAGATTTGTTGCATACTATAAATGGTAGGCTTTTCACGTTGTATCATAAATGGTCCCATTTATAAAAAAAAAAGTCCCGCTTGGGTATAATTCGTCCACTTTAATAGGGCAATTCTAGTTTAATACAATATAAAAATTCATTGAATTTCAAAACGTTTCACCAATGGGTTAAAAATGGGCTCTTGTTAAAAACTGACTGCTATAATGAAAAAACACTTTTTTTTTAGCAAAGGGGTAGGTTCACTATCTACCAAAATCGGCCCTCAATTTTTGCGAAAAATAATTTTATGAAAATTATGATTCAGCATCTCTTATATTTATCTCAAATACCTGCCGAAATAGATAGTAAATATTTTTCATTGTCAAAACGTCACGTGCGTAAGTTATGACGTCACATTCTGACGTCATTTGCTCTGTATGACCGAAAAAGAAGGAAAATCGCCATATTTTCTCCATAAATCTTTAAAATTAGTATAGGCGCCAACCCTAACCCTACATAAATTTTATGTAGATCGAAAGATAAATTGCAAATTTAACTTTTATATGAAAATTATTTTGGGTGAGGACTGGCGCCCTACCTATTTTCATAAATTTTGACCAGAATTATGACCATTTCTTACGATTTTTCAGCATTTTACGAATTAAAGCCGATTTTGAAGCCATATCTTTCGGACTATTGCACGTAAATTAAAATATTTATTTGGTATTTGAAACAACCATACATTTAACTTTCTTGATACGAAATACAATTGAAATCTAACACATTCTTCCATGTTACCGAACCTGCTCCTTTGTTAAGAGAATGATGGGGGTTCAAATATAAAATGGTTGAACATTTCTAAAAATGTATATTTATCCACAAAAAAACTGACCCCAAAAGTTTACAATTTGGACCTTTTACAAGCTATTGCAGTAAACTAAAGATATTTTTCATCAGGAGAAGATTAGTCAAAACACAGCAACCTGCCGTTTTTATAGAGAAAATTTTATTATTATTCACTACAAATGTACCTCATGCCTCTGTGTTCACATAATAATTATTACCATTTTCTGAACACAGAGGCATGAGGTAGTGAACAATAATTTATTTTCTCTATTCTGTGGTCATAAAAGTGACAATGTTTAAATAATTATCGATTCAATATCTACTACTGGTACACCAGTACGAAGGTTTGTATCACATAAGAGACCCAAGGATCCGCATCGCTCACCTGAATTGCTGACTATGCCAGCTGATAATGGCTTATTTGGTAGAGGACCTTGAGTACAATGTACTTGCTTCCTGTAAGGTTTTGTGAAGTCTTATAAGCAGCAGTTGCAGAGGAGAAAGCCTTTGTTGATCAGTCTGCTTAAAAAACAATAACTTGGTAGTTCTAGGACCTTGAGTACACGTACTTGCTTTCTCCAAGCTTTCGTGAAATTCTGTGAGGCAGTTGCAGATATGTCGAAAATGCGTCAGCCAATCAGAGCCCTCGGCGGCCATATTGTTGACCGGTTAACACGAAAGGTTTAAGAAATAACAACTAGCTAGCTGTGGTTTGTTATCCAGTAATAATTTCCCCGATCGCAGGAACCAATCGCGGCTCGGTGATAATTTGATTGGTTCATGCGACTCGGGAAATTACTGGACAACAAGCCACAGCTACATGTAGCTAACTGTTATTTCTATTCTAATATTGTTCTGCATGAGCTCTGTAGCACGTGCTTGGGCGGAGCTTGGCGAACTGGAAGTTTGTTGAAGATTTTACACCAGGCGAGCTCTATAGTACCAAGGACTTACAAACAGTTTACAAGTCCTTGATAGCACATATATGGAGAAAATCTAGAAGTCATGTTAGAATAAAAGTTTACGACGGACGTAGCTCACTTTAGCTTCGCTCAGGTGAGCTTATAAACGGAAATAGAAAAATATAAAGTAATTGGCTCAATGCAAATATTTCAATATTTTTCACATTAGTACGTTCATTTTGTACATTGAATTCAATATTTTGTAAACTGTTTCAAGCATTCCAATTTTCCACCAGATCAATTAATCATTGTGTTCCTATATACTGTATGTACAAACTTCAACTCCAAAGTTACACATTTCCCTTTCCTGAGTTGCAACAATTCTTTGTCACCAGGCTGTGTAGTATTCATAAGGCGGTTGATACACTATTTCAGAGCAAGCTAATCATACAACAATTTTATTCCGAAGATACACCAAGAGATTAAGAAACCAAAGAATATGTCACTGTAATTTTCTCTTCTATTTTAGAATTTTCATATTAGATCTACATAAAACACAGAATTTGACGTGTATACCCACTGGTTTTGTTGCCAGCAGCAGGAGATTAATATTCTTCCTGGGCAACTTATGTCATCTTCGTTAGGGTGTCAATTTCACTTCTTAGCAGAATGTTGTAGCATGCTCAGTTGTTTTGTTTTATTCAAGGTTTTGTATGCATATTGATAATGGTTTGGTGTTTTGTGTTTAGCTTTCACCAGATTTCATCCATCAGGTTTCGGCAAATCGCAAAAACGTTAAATGACATGAATAAGACGGCATAACTGTATTCAATACTTTTTAATAGTTCAAACTGAAGAGATAAGATATAGATGGAATGTAATTCAAAACTACAAATCGAGAAATATTTGTAAAAGACAATGTAATTATGCTTAACTAACAACTCCTTAAAAAGTGACCAAGTCATAATACAGTAGTGAGTTTTACCTTAGATTTCAATTTTTGATCAACAAGGATCTTTTTATATACCGTATCTCAATAAAACAATGTATATGAGAGTAGTCAATAATTAATGTATACTTGTACATATACTGATCAATAAGAAAAGTTAGGAAGGCATAACACGTACAGTAAACAAAATGCAGATTGATTTCATACATATGCTTATGTTTTCTGACAACTTGGAATTTCTGAATTTTCATAAAAATCAGAACTTATTCTTCATTAGCCTTTTCAAGAGGAAATGAAGTAATACTTGTGAGTGACATAGATGGGATTTTTTCCAACTCATTCTGATGATATCAGGAGACACAAGTCACATCAGAGTTCCGACAAAAGTTTTCATATGTACATGTCTCTTCAGATATTTCATTTCTTAGAATCTGACGTTCTTATTTCTAAGTATACAGATCAGTACATGGTATTTACACTTCTCAGTATCATGTAATGAAAATAAAATAGATAAACAGCATTAGTATATTACATTGTAAGGCCATAGATTTAAAATATTTGTTTTACATCTAGTTCATTTTCTGTAAAGTACCCTCCAATCAGACAAGAAATCAAACAAATACACACAAACATGTCTAACAACTAAAGAAAAAACAAGATACAAGTAGAATAATAATTAAATTCTTCACTAATGAAAAACACTTCATACTTGAGCAATTCAAGAAACAACATGTCCTTGACCTTGAAAATGACCTAGAATCTCAAACGCTTAATATTTCTTATTTCTCCCAACACATAACAAATAAAGGAAACACAAACGTAGAATCCCTTCCCAAGTTCATGTTCTATGCTATCAGCAAAATAAATTTAGAAATCAAGTCCATAATGCCCAAATCAAGTCCATATTGACCTTGACCTTGAGAATAAATAGACTTCATCCTCCCCCAGTTAGTAACATTTGCTGATGGTTTTGTGACTCTATGATAATTGTTTTGTCTTCTACACAACAGTTTTAAGCCCAAGTCCACTGCAACCTTGATCTTTGACCCTGGAGCTTGAAAGTCCATAAGGTGCATATCCTCTTCCTATGGGAAACATTTGTAAAATCTTGATTTACCTTATGATGTTTGCTTTAATGTCTTCTATGCTGATCACAAAGATTTCAAGTCTGAGTACACTGTGACATTGACCCTGAAAATCAAAAGGGTTCATCACTCTCCCTATATGGAACATTTCTTGAAGGTTTGATGTCTCTATGATGATTGCTTTGTCTTCTAAGCATGCTGTTCACAAGACTACATACACATATACCCTTACTCAAACACCCTGACACAAACACAAGCAGGCACGCCAGCGATGATGTATCCCCTCTCCAAAAGGGTTGCGAGGGGATAATAAAACATGTCATCCATTAATCTAGGGTCAAAGTGTAAAAATATATCTGTCAAAATCTGTTTATGTACGAGTAATAGGTATCAGTATTTGGAGCTACACTTCATATACATGTATATACATTTGTACAAGTTAAAATTCTCATTACTGCTACTAACCATATCTATTATTCTATACAAATCTTATAAAACAATTATGCGTTATACAATATTTCACATTTATTGGAATTCAACAAAAAAGACCAGTGTTGTCTGCCAGAGATGTCAATGTGGACTTGAAACCCCCAAATTTCCTTTCTTTCCAGAGTAGGCTCCACTGAATTTAACAATATTCACAAAGTTGGGCAACTTCATATGTAACTCTAATCTTCTTCATACAAACTATAACTGACTGTTCCCAGTTTATGCAGATTTCTGAGTGATCGCTGCATACAGCTAGATGAGAATTCAGTAAATCCTCTCCTAATGATAATCAAAGTTAACTCATAACAGATAAATCTTTCTTTTGAGAAAACTACTATTAACAACATCTTTTTTCAGTTTTCAATGGAGTGTACGTGATACATGCTTTTGGATTTTAATGAATGGTCAATGAGTACCAATATCGGTGTCAAACAAAATAAGCAGTTCCTTATGAGACCTCTCTTGAGGGGGGTTCTTAGAATCACCTGTCTTAACCTGGACTAAACCCAACAAAAATTTTTGTAAACTTTTTAGAAGTCACTAAAAAAATTCAGCCGTAAGATCTTGAAAGATGCATACCATCTTCTTCTTTTCTTTGGCATTGTTCTACCATATAATACAGAAATTAAATCAGTCTTCACTCGTACACTCAGTCATGAACAGCCCATAAGTAACAGAGTTACAGTTTCATACATAAAAGTTAATTGCAGACAGAAAATTGAAAGACAAATAATTTCACAAACAGACAGGTGCCTGACAAGGTGATTATAAATTAAGTCTATTAAACATTTCTGGTCAGACAAACATATAATATTCAACTGATATATTTTTCTTGAAAAATCTGACACCAAAATAACAAGCAATTTTCAAAATGAAATATTCAAAAAAAAGAAATAAAAAGAAAAGTATGCAAAAGGAATAAAGCTACATAATATGGTATATCAAAATCTGGTCTTTCATTGTGAGGCCACTATACAATATTGTCTTTGACACTGACCTCATTATGTAAAGCACATGTAATGTCAAATTTTGTCAACTTGGACAATATTTGAGTTTCTTCAAAATTGGAAATCAATCAATTCTGACTTTTGATTTTACAAGCTTCCTTTCCATTTGCATTGATATCTAATGTAAAAGCATTGCACCTATAGCAATCTTATATTTGCTGCACAGTTACCCTAAATTTCACACTGGTTTTTATCAAATTCCATGATGCCACACTTAGTTATGTCATATATCTGTGCAAATGGAAAGTAACTTCAATGTGTTTCGAAATTAACAAACTGAATGACCATCAAACTACATACAACTTCTCACAATGGGCATGTTTAAAACATATCTACAATTCACAGTAGTGAAGATTTTTTTTACAACCAGATCTTTAACTGAAATGTAGTTGGGCAGACACCCATAATAATATCAATATATATGTCACATCTCCTTGTAACATAGTGAAGATAAAATCACAAAGAATGGTAATGAAAATAGATATAAATAATACATTTAAAATATAAATTGCTATAGACATTAAATAAATCAAGCAAAAAAGTAACAAATTGAGACTGTCCTTGCTCAGTATTCATATAAACTGTTGAATCTCAGAGTACAGTACAGTAAAGAATGCTAGTATATGTATATCACAAATAATGTATATTAAGCTAAATATTTAATAGTACATGTTTTGTCTTACTGTTACTTCCCATTTGGTTTGAAACACTCTAATAAAGGTGTACATTTTCATGTAAAGAAATATTGTTTTTTAAAATCAAATAATTTTTCAGAAACACAGTTTGTTGATAATATTGTTTTGCTTTACATTTATCTTTCGGTCAAATTAATTGAAAATTCTACTCAATCAGTTGAGGTGAGTCATGGAAAAATCATAAAATTCTACTCATTCCAGAGTTTACGAATGATACCCAAAAACCATGAAATTTCTTAAAATCCACCTGAGACAAACCTTAAAATTACAGGACAAATGCAAAATGATTATTATAACAAATTTGCTGTTCAGAAAAGAATATGACAGTGAAAAGTATAAGAAAAGTTAAAAAAAATTACTAGATGTAGAACTGGGTATTCATGAATATCGTTTAAATGTCTGCAACACATGCACATGATCTTTACATGTATATTGTGAACAGGTACAATAGTATACAATTTTCTCAAGAATACATTGGCAAAATATGAATAAAGGGGGATGTAAGTTTTCTATTGTGCATCCTTTACTCACAGATTGATCGTTACTGTAAAATGAGTAAAATGATCGACTCCTCATGTCGCGCTAAAAAAACTATACGGGACACGCTGTAATTTCACTGAAATATCTTTTACAGGCAAATTCTACAGGACAACGTTATTTCCTTTAAGCATATTCAATAATATTAATACTTCATTCCATAGATTGATAATTTGACACACCAGATATATTTTTTTATTCTGAAGTCGAAAGAGTGCAGCACCGGTGTAAGACTCAGAAACAAACTTTTACATGGCCTAAATCTCTTTGAGGAAAATCAAATACTGTATATGTTCAATTAAGAAATGACTGTCTTATTTTTGGTGTTCATGGGTGTATAATTCTGGTTGGCCATGCAAATTCCATGAATCGCGAAGCGATTCTCGAAAAAATTTGCACTTGTCCAACCAGAATTATACACCCATGAACACCAAAAGTAAGACAGTCATTACTTATATTTACATTTATTCTAATTATTGGTAATTTTATTTGCAGGCACATCGCAGATTTTGCCTGTAACAGCGTCAAATGTGTCTTAACATTGGTAAATTCTCCCTACATGCAAAATTTGAATGTGACGTCACAATAGCAACCCAAGTTATTGGAATATAATTCTAGTTGCCTAATGGGTATTTAACATGGGGAATCTACTAGTAATGTAAATGTAGGATAATGAATTGTCATTATTTTGAAACAGAAAATCATCGGACATTTTGTCCGGCTTGGAACGGCAATCTGGCACTTTTGGTAAACTCTGCATTCTGTTGAGGTGAGTCATGGAAAAGTCATTTAAATCATAGTCATCAATTCAACATTTGATGGTTGGTAAGTTTTGCAGGAAAACAAATACAACAAATAAAAACAGGCACTTATGGTACAATATCAAGTGGCCAACATGCTCAAAAGTGGTGACAACTTTTTATATTATGCATCATATTTCTGTAGAATGGATTTTTTTATTCTAATTATCAAAACTCCTCCTCTGAGTCTGAGGCGAGTAGAGGCGACTTAATGTGAGAGTCTGAGGCATACTTCAGATTTGCGTTATTTGAGTTGGTTTCCACTGATAATGCGCTCATGCTGACCATCATTTTCCGTCGCTGAACTCGTTGTAACAGACATACACCAACACTGAACACCACACCTACACCTACCACAAACGCCAGAAGGCTCAGAGCTGAAAATTTTCAATTTTTTTCAATATACATGTAAATGTAGTTTAAAAAAAATTCAAATTCTAGTTAAAGTAATTCCTACATTTTGTACATGTAACATCTCCTTTTTGTTTTTGATTTCTTTAAATTACTTTGTGAAGAATAAAACTAACAAAGAAAAACTCAGACCAAGGGACAGATTGCATTGATTGCCTGATGGATGTCTGTTCTACACATCATTTTAGGTATTAGGGATATAATCAAAATATCGTTGAAAAGCTAGAGATTATGTACTTCCATATCTTACATGTTTTTAGATATTTGATAGTTTTTTAATGTTTCATTCAACTCGCCTTGAAAATGTATGGTCCCGAACATTGCCAAAGTCGTGCAACTTCGACCAACTTCATGGTATTTAATTTTTCTGTTATAAAACAACCGGAAGTAGAGTATTATACCAGCCTAATTAATGCCTTTAAACATATTTCTTATGGTCATTATCAGAATAATATATATATCTCTTTTTCTTAGAAAATCTGATATCACTACTGGTAGCTTAATTATTTTACTTTGTAAGACCCTTACATTGTTGATCAATTTTACAATTTCTACATTTTGTGATGAATGAAACTTGCCTTTGACATCACAGTTACATCTGTGATGCCAAAATACATTGTAAGACCAAGGTAATAATAAATGATAAAATGCCTAAAAAATCATATTTCCTTTGCCTTACAATGTATTTAATGGTATCTTAGATGTAAATTGATGTCAAAGGTAAGTTGCATTCATCACAAAAAAAAATTGAATATAAGAATGAAACGGAAAAGATTGACTTACTTATAACCATTGTGAAATCTGAGGACTTCTCATTATTATTCTGCCTGATCAGTAAATCCTTGACAGCACTGAAGGACCCGTTATTAGGGGCAGCTTCTACACCCAAAATATGACATATCAGGGGATATATATCTACAGTGTGAAAGGTATCCTTCTTGTAGCCCATCTTAAATGAAGGTCCCATTGCCATGAAAAACGGATGCATGTCATTAATATCGTTGTCATACCCATGCTGTCCTTCTGAAGGGAAAAAAGACATCAGAGAATATAAACAATTTCATTTACACTGAAGATAAGATTTGTACCGTATGCTGATTCTCTTCACATAAATGTATATGATACAAATGTACATGGATTTCATAATTATATTTGATAGCTTTCATAATTTGTGACACTATTTAAAATTTGTTTATACTTTCAGAACATTAATTTCCCACAATCTTAACTTGAAAATATGAATTGTTGTTATTAATGTTTGATATAAAACTTTAAGGCACGGTCCATTTGATATTCTGGGGGGGGGGGGGGGGGCTTGGGTTTTTTGTCGGAGCAAGATTATTTTTTTCGCCCCGGACCGGGGCAAAATTATTTTTTTCTTGCAAAGCTGGAGCAAGGATTTTTTTTTATAACAATTGATGTGAATATTAAGAATGTTTGTGTTTTTTCAGCAGAAATTCTTTATTTTTACTTAAAATTGACTCCAAACATAATTTTCATGTAAAACTTGTATTCATTTCTAAACTGAGAGAGATGAAAGATTTTTACAATATGCAATATATCATTTTTAGTAAATAAAATGTATATAAGGTCATGTAACATGTAAGAGGGCCTGGTGCAAGTATTTACATGTAGAAATGAAAACTAGTTAAAGACTTATTTAAATTCTCCTTCCAAGCTTGTATATAAAATTAGACACTATGGTGATACATGTATCTATTAATAGTAATAAGTTATAGATCTATTGATAATGTATTTAAGCATTTGAATTGTGTCAGTCACATGCATTCTCTTTGATATTTTCAAATATGAACTTGCCATTACAGGAGAAAACTATGGCGAGCAAAGCGAGCCAAAAATTTGTTATAGGAAGTAAAAACTGCGGCGAGCGAAGCGAGCCGAAAAATTTTCAGGAATTTTAAGCGAATTTTATGGTTATTCTTCAAATTCAGATTACTTGTAAGAGCAAGATTATTTTTTTTCCGTAATACCATAAGCAAATTTATTTTTTTCATCAAAATTCAGAGCAAAATTATTTTTTTCGAAAAAAAACCCAAGCCCCCCCCCCCCCCAGAATATCAAATGGACCGTGCCTAAGCATTCAAATTCGATATGTTTAATTTAGGTACATTAGACCTTCTACACTTATATGTATCTATGATATGTACACCTACTTGGGGTAGAAGACCCATTATAACTGAGAGAGAAGCCCTCATCTGGTACAATCAAAATAGGTTGAATTCTGCGATTAGATTTGTAATGGTATCGGTCTGGAATGTCAGTTTTTTTATAAACTTTTGCATGTTGGATTCTGGACAAGTTTTTATACAATTCTGCTATAGACACACCTGTAAAATATTATAAGGTAAATATAATACAGTCAGATAAGAATACATGTACATGATGTGTATGCATCATCTTGTCTTGCAATGTATGTGTCCGTAAAGAATGCTACCGTAACAATTTTTCCAATATCTTTCACAGATTTTTTTTAATTTTATCAGTTCAAATGATTGATCTATTTATAAGATACAGTTGTATACATGTACATATATGTACAATGTAAATGTGTCGTCACATTCACAAGCGGAAATGATTTTCACTTGAAAAATAACTGAGACTTCACTAAGTCTAAACTGCTCATACATTACAGATGTTCAAAAACTACACAATAAATCAATATAATTACATGATTAAAACATATTACATGTAATGAATTAGTCTACAAAAAATAAAAATGTGATCTAACATTCAGTATAAATACATGAATCACTTTACCTGCATTTGGAAGAATGTTGCCAATTGGATTTCCGGAGAAAAATCTGTAAGAGTATTTATCAATAAAATGATCTAAATCTATCACTTTGTTTTTTGGTGTTTCAGCCATGCCATGATCGCTTGTTATAATGATGTCTACTTCATCTAAAAGATTTGTTTTATTAAGTCTTTGTAGTAGATATCCTAATACACCATCTAGGCCACCTATCATGTCCGTCACTTGTTGAGAATCTGGACCAAACCAGTGGCCCCATCCATCTGGTTCTTCGAAATACAGCAACCCTAAATTGATTGGTTGTTTGGATGTGAACCAATCAATTATGTAGTCCACTCTGGTTTTGTTAGGTGTTGAAGGGTTATAAGGCAGGTATTGAGTTGGCAAGTAACCTTTGACCCTTGCAGAATCTCCAGGCCAAAAAACCACCCCAGTGCGATGACTCTCACATCTTTTCTGATTTGTCACCCAAATAGGCTCTCCGCCATTGTCAAACCACTTAGACTCCATAGCCTGAGCTTTATTTGATAGTTCAAATACTTCATTAAATACAGGATCATACATTTCATTTGCAACCATGCCATGGCTCTCCTCGTAGAGTCCCGTAACTATACTATAATGATTGGGTAATGTTTTAGTTATGAATACATTCTTTAAACCCTTCTTAGCATGAACGCCCTTGCTTATGACGTAGTCAAAGTTTGGCGTTGACGTTCTATCCAGATAATCCCAACGAAATCCGTCGAATGATATCAAGAGCACCTTAGGGTGGCGGGTAACAGGACGACAATGTATGATGTCTGTAATGCTGCCTAAACATAAAAATATAAGAATAATGGGATTCAAATGTACTGAGTTACAGATATTATGCAAAATCATATTGCTACGTGACAATTTTTGACATTTTCGCGACGGCTTGAAAAACACCGGAAATCACACGTGACAAAATTCTGAAACGAAAACGTAAGTCTATCTTCCGTATTTTATTTAAAGAAGTGATATTTCGGTCTAGAGCAAGGAACCATATTTCGCCGGTGACCCCATTTCGCCGTTTCATGGTTAATTGCTTCTCGTTTGTTATTGGAATTGTTTGTCAAGCTAATTTTTCCATATCCTATCAAAAAATGACCATTGAAGTTATGTTTTGATATAATGTGACATCTCCTGTACTCAAATGTGACGAAAAATACCTCAAAATGAGGAAAAATTAATTGCATCACTAAATTTTAGACGTAAACATCCAAAATTTTTACAAAAACGAAACGAAGAAAACGTTTTATTTGACATCATCTCGTAGAAGTAGTGGCGACGAAAGATTTCCTGAAAAGAAAGTCACAATTTTTGTCCGTTTTGTGTGCAAATGGATACTTATTAGCAAAAACGGCGAAATATGGTCACCCCCGAAAACATGGAAACGAAATATTTTGACGTTTTATTAGGAAACAATGAAATGAGTTACATATAAAACAATGAAATGAGTAAAATATATCATTTTTCTGGTATTTCGATCGAGAATGGAGTTACGTGTAAATTAAATTTTAGCAAAACCAAGTATTGAATCGGCCACCAAGTATTGAAAATTCCCCGAAAATATACGAAAAATGCGGCGAAATATGGTCACTTGCTCTATAGTCTAACGACGTCTTTCTGTCTGTCTAGATCTTCTTCAAGTTCCGTTTACTACGTACTACACCACAATTGTAAACACAAAATATAGTCAGTACTTACCAAATGGCGTAGTTATGCAGATTACGCGACACAACACTCCCACTGATATGGTTATACGGTTGTTTCATGTTTTACAGGATGTTGAACAATGATAAGCTATTAACTTAGACCTGTACCATTGAATTTCTCGGAGGAGTCTTGTGAGGGAAAGGGGGCTGGGATTTTGATTGCAGTATGATTTCAATGGATTTTTTTAAAATCTGGAAACGGACTCCTGTGGTAAGCTCTCGGTTCTGTCCATTCTTAACCAATGCTTTCGATATCTATTTACAATATAGATAGTTTGTGTATAACCCGTGTACAGATACTAGTAACAACAAGACCACGTTCACCGCGTGGGATCGAAACGTATGATGTTGTGATTCTTTACGGAGAATTTTGATGTTTTCTCATCATTAAGTGATACTGCACAAAACTAATAAGACGTTGCAGTAGAGCAATGTCTAATAAGTAAGTCCATATCGTTTATATATCTGAAAAGTCTGTAGTTTTTGCAAACGCGTCAAGAGTTCGTCAGAAGGAAATATTTTCTGTCGTCGACAAACTATTGAAGTGTTTGCGAAAACTATGAACTTTCCATATACCTGGACGATATGGATTGATTTAAAAGGTGTTTCCCTACTGCAACCGGTGTTCAGTTTTTTGATGTTTAATTTAGAAAATGAGAAAATACCAAAAAACTATGTAAGGAAGCACAGCACCATACGTTTCGATCCCACGCGGTGACGTTGCAGTGACCACAGCGTAACGCACACGCATGATTGAAATAAGCAAGGCAGATACCACGCAAATCGAACACACCCACTAACTGATAGGTGAATATAATAAGACAAAACGAACACGGTCAGGACCAAGCAAAAGAGGCAACATGTATGAAATACATGAATAAAGGTAGGGAGAATATTTTCACCTGAAACCGACGATCTAAGGATAGCTATCATCTAGATTCAAAGTAAATGCTGAGAATTTCCGGATTACATGCATACATGTACAACAATTCCTGCTTATTCGAGTACGGAGCCAGAGGTTTCCCAAGACAATCTGTTAAACAAAAGAAAATTCTCACTGAAATACAATTAGGTAGTTGCAAGGGCCTTAGGTGACACAAAAACACTGTAAATGGAAATTATAATAAAAGCATTACATACATATAGAATCTCAAATGAATTTTCATTTCATACGATGTATTATGAAAAGAGTTGTGTGTTTTTATATCCCCGAGCCTTGGCGAGGGGATATAAAACACACAACGACTTTCATAATACATCGTATGAAATGAAAATTCATTTGAGATTCTTTTTATCACATGATATTGCCTAAAAATGTGTATTTCTAACGTGAAATCAACGTTTCCGATAACTATAGAGGCGAACCACGCCGTGATCTAGGGTCGTCTGCTACGCCATGAGAAGTAGTGTCCCCATCGTATTCGATATTCTGTGCGTAAGAGAAAAGTATTTCAATTTTGAACAGTATTTTGATGCAAGAATTATTTAACAACAACAATTTCAATCATAGATATTGACTCTGGGTCTGAATGTAACAGTTGACCGATATTTGAAAGGTCACATTTGTCAAGGTTTATGAGATTAGGTTCCAACCTTGACCAATCGCATCCAAGCAGAGCGATATGTAACGTGTTATCATATCATATATTTATGAAATGGCTTTATGAAACTGCATAACGGGTGTATCATGTGATAAATATGTTTATCACATGATACATTCGTTATGCAGTTGCATAAGCCATTTCACAATCAAATGTTATGATAACACGTTACATATCACTCTGCTCGAATGCGATTGGTCAAGTTTGGAGCCTTATCACCTACACTGTGACAAGTGTGACCTTTCAAATATCGGTCATATGTTAAATTAAGACGCAAATTCAATATCAATGATTGAAATCGTTGTTGATGAAATAATTATTACATTAAAGTACTAAACAAAGTTGAAATATTTTTCACAGAACATCTGCGATGGGGAACTACTTCTCATAGCGTAGCAGACGACTTCTATAGGTCATGGCGTGATTCACCTCTAGTTCTCAGAATCGTTGATTTCACGTTGGAAATAAAGATTTTTTGGCAGATTCATGTGATAAAAAGAATCTCAAATGAATTTCATTTCATACGATGTACCGGCATTATGAAACTCGTTGTGCGTTTTATATCCCCTCGCCAAGGCTCGGGGATATAAAACACACAACTCTTTTCATAATACATCGTATGAAATGAAAATTCATTTGAGATCCTATATGTACCCCGTGCTCTATTTGCTGAAACGATACTATCATTAAATGTTAAACGTCTTTAAATTCAATAGCATCATTTAAGAGCAGATAAATTTTCAGCATGGACCAGACATGCACGTTTCGGGTATTTAACCCTCGTCAGTGATCCTCAATCTAAACAATGTAATATTGCCAAAGAGTGTGAAAATTATTATGTACAAAAATTTACCGAGAGACGTAGCAGGATGGGTGGGATATGATGCTACAGGACCCACGTTTCAGAAATTTCAAGAAATTTTGATAACAGAAATTTTCGAATGCGTTGAAGAGACAGACGATCAACCGAAGTTGATCGAACGTGGCTAAGACTCGTTGAAGTCTATAGGACATTCAGATAGGACAGGAAATGTTAATCCTTGGTAATGTAAATGAGATTTATCTTTGACTCCTTCACTACGATTGGTACCTCTTTTATGGTATATTTCTTTTTCCAGAATGATCAGTGGCATTCTGGATTGTGATTGAATGGCTATCAACATCACCAAATAAGACATCTTAACCTCATATGTATATCAATAATCTGTACAAGACAAACTGTTGCGACGGATATTGAATGCAAACAGGAGACGCTGACTCTCCCCGAGCACCTGCAGGTTTTATGGATGTTTATAATAGTGCTTTATGAGTGATATCCTGGAAATTCAGAGAAAGGGTAGACATGGTCTTACTTCGGAATATTGTTTATTCCGGGATTCGCAACTGTTCCATTGGAAATTCTAATGATTTTGCCTTACCATCTCGACTTTGAGATTGAATAACTGATGGGAAGTTTTTATGTTTATGCAGTTCTGTTTGAATCATTGATTTCATTTAGGAGTTCTTTTCTTCATTCTGAGATGTGCTTTTACAGTGGCGGATTTAGAGGGGGGGCCCAGGGGGCCCGGGCCCCCCCTTTTTCACCCAAAGTTATTGATTCAGAATACTCTTTTTATGCTTAATTTCTTTACTTTTGGGGAAATTTTCGGCTCGCTTCGCTCGCCACACTTAATTTTTCATTAGCTGTCTATTTTTTCGTCTTCACTTTGTCTTGAACTTTCTTTGTCATCGTGTTTGAACGGATTCATATGTCATAAACATATACAAAATTCAAAATTAAATTAACACTTGAATAATTACCAAATGCTTCATTTTCATGGGCCGATCTAACCAGTTTAGACAGGTGGATAGTGGGGTTGCAATGCCCTAATTTTCCCAACCTTCCCCAATTGGTCAAACAAAAATAGAGGATGGAAAATGAGAGAGATATTGTAATCTCACGACAAAATGTAACCATCTATTCAAAAAATTTCCCGGCTCGCTCCGCTCGCCAATTTCGAATAATATATATACATGTATGTATATATACATGTATGGATGACTGAACCAAAACAAAAAAAGAAAATTTCAAATCTTAAAATTTTCCGGCTCGCTACGCTCGCCAGTATACCTATAAACTTAAGTAAACGTATCAAGAAACTCTATCTTCTAAATGCAACATGCAGTTGGAATGACCCCCCCCCCCCCCCCCCCCCCCCAACTTATTAATTAAAATCACCAGTCTTAAGCTTCAGGTTTTGGAGGTCTTTTTTTTTTTCGTCTTCGACCTTTTTTTTTTTTTTTTTTGCTTCTCAGTTTTTCTTTGAACAATTTTCTTCGAGCTGAAACTTTGGGCCCCCCCTTTTCTGAAATCCTAGATCCGCCACTGGCTTTTAACGTTAAAATTTCGTCTTTTAGAATATCTGCAATGGTTCGGGTATCAAGCCCGGTTGACCCAGTCGATAAGACTGCAGATGGTCCGACCGGACACATTTCCATTCCGCCTGTCGTATATACATACAGTATCAATGCGAGTGAAATTCCACAAAGAAAGGTAACATATGATTCATTCCTACAACAATGTGAGAAATAAAGCTTTAAATATATTTTTTTCGATAGAGAACAGTTTCTGTAATTATCCTGACGACCATCTCAATGTTGACTTGTTCTTCATAAATTTTGTCTTTCTTATATCTCACTTCAGTAATGTTTCTCATCGACAAAATGCAGTCTCTACTCTAGATTTATGGAGGGGGATTAGGGTCACAATGCTATTTGACTTGCTTACATTCTTCATTCTATGTTGCTTCATTCAATGTTTGATTATTCCATGTTCATTTGTCTTGCTTTCATTTCAAATTGACTTTATCTTTCTGCTTTGTGTAATTTTGCTTCCCTGCATTTTACATTTGTCCTTGGTCAATGCATAACTGTCATTATACCATGCGTTATGACATCCTTCTTTCTGCCATTATTCTTTCGTCTTAATGCTATTATTGCTTCGTCAATGCTAACTTCAATTTTGATACCAGATGGTGCTTCGTGCGACCGCATGTGCCGTTCCTTGAAATGAACTTTGAAATATCCCCTGTCGTTGGAAATTTCTTTTACATTCTACTACAGTATCGTTCGAAAAGTAATTATATTATCGCACGAGAGGACAGAAGTAGATTGATGACGCTGTATAAATATTTGAATCAGAATCAGAATCAGAATCATTTATTTCTCTTTTTCCATTATGGCATAGAGAACAACATATATACAATATGTACAACAAACATTGTAGGTGTTCACAAATAGAAAATAGATCATATAGAAAATTGCAAATTACATTAAACTTATTACTTTCAAAGGAGGACAAGACTTAATAAATAATAAAGACGTGTAAGCATTTACCTAGAGCATGTGGTATGAAGTTTGGTTGTTAAATCGAAATATCATGGAGTACAAGAGGCTTTTGAAAAAATAATACGTATAAATTGACAGAGTTTTCGAAGAAGATTGATATTATTTGTGCAGAGTAATTTCTTAAATTTATGTATATTTGGCAAGATACAAAATTCATCACCTAGAAAATCTTTTATTTCAGAATTCAGATCTGTACATTCAAGCAAATAATGACATTCATCCCCTACAAGTCCTTGATTACATAAATTACAAATCCTGTCTGATCTATCTATTTTTTGCCATCTTCCTGTTTCAATGATTAATCTATGATTTGTTGTTCTGAATTTACACAAAGTATATCTATCTTTTTCACATATAATATCAAGGTATTCTTCAAAATTTACATTATCTTTAAAAATCTTATAACACGATGCTTTTGAAGAATTTTCAATATCTGAAATAATGTTCTGTTGATGTTGATCAGAAAGTATTTGTTTAACAGTAAGATTGAGCCAATTTTTATTAAAACATGGAACTGGATGGTAATTCCAAATATAACTCAAACCACAATCATCCAAAATGGACCTTATAAAACTCGTCCATCGAAATTCAGTTCCATCCTGTAAATGTTTTCGTAATAACAAATTATACAGTATATAGTTTAGTCTATTGTCATTACTATGTACAAGTCTAGACCAATAATTAATCATTCTATGTTTTATAATATTAATTAAGGGTTCTGTACCTAATTCGGAGTATACCATATAGTTAGGTGTACTTTTCTTAATATTTAAGAGCATTTTACAAAATTTCAAATGTAATCGTTCAATCTGTATTGTATTACTAAAACTCCAAATTTCGCAACCGTACGTCAATATTGGAACAACAATTTTGGTAAAAAGATCATATATACAACTAGTAGAAAGATTATACATACATAAAATGTGGAAATTAATCGTTAGAAATAAAGTACTACAAAAAGAGGAGGATAAATGGTCCCAAAATGTCTGTTCACGCTCAGCACTGTTAAGATTTTTCTTCATACAACGAGAACTAAAACCAAATAAGGTTGTTTTGTTAAGTTACATTTTCCCAGAGTGTTCTAAAACACTTCTTTATATGTTGAAATTAATATCACTGCCAAAATGCTCAGCTATGTGCGAAAAGTGTGATTGTATAGTATCAGACTACATTCTTCATGTTTTAATACAATGTCAATCATATGTTTCAGAACGAGATAAACTTTTTGACATAGTTGTGAATGTTCTGCCTGTACAAAAATCAATATTATTTTTTGATCAAAATGATGAAGAGATTGTCCAGAATCTTCTGGGAGGTTTAACAGATGTAATGATAGATATAGATGATGAAACGTATACTGAATTCATTTTAAGTGTTAGTAGTTTTTTGGAAAAATGGAACTTTAAATTACCAATACCTTACATCACAACATCAACGTGAAAATGACTATGATGATGCATGATGATATAATGAACAGTACGACAACAATGTCTATGTATATTGTATATATATTTTTCTTCTAATTTTGTTTCTTTGAATCAATTTAATTCAATTGAATCGCCTTATGATATGTATTTAATCACTTAATTTTATGTTTGTTCATGCTCTTCAATTATGGAGGAAATAAAGAACATTCATTCATTCATTCATTCATTCATTCATTCATTCATTCATTCATTCATTCATTCATTCATTCATTCATTCCAAGATAATTAAAAGTTTTAACTATTTCTATCTCTTCACCCTCATATTTAAAAGATTGATTATTCGAGTTACGTCCCTTAGAAAATATAAGGCATTTAGTTTTAGCTATATTTACTTTAAGTTTAAATTTTCTGCAGTAATCACTAAATATATCAAGCTGTAACTGTAAATCTGATGGACTATCTGAGAATAAGATTGTATCGTCCGCGTACAGTAAAATAAACAATTTCATGTAAAAACCAAAGGAATTTGTCAAATCTTGGTTTATGTGATTGATACCAGATACATTATTTTGGATCATAAATTCTTGTAGGTCATTAAGGAAGAGATTGAATAAAAAGGGAGATAAATTTTCCCCTTGTCTGAGCCCATTCTCACAAGGGAAGTAACCAGAGTATTGCCCATCGAAATGTATTCTTGATTTGATACCTTGGTACATATTGAAAATTATCTTATACATTTTACCATTTATATTATTTTCTAACATTTTACCCCATAAACCGACCCTCCAAACTTTGTCAAACGCCTTTTCAAAATCGATGAATATGCAGTACAATTTCTTTTTAGACAAATTAGATAAAGTGATTAAAGAATGTAAAACAAAAATATTATCTATTGTTGAATATCCACGCCTAAAACCTGCTTGATTTTCATGAATAAGATTAACATTATCTGCAAATGTCTGCAATCTGAATTTGAAAAATACTATGAATTAGTAAATATTTGATTTTGTATGCATCAGATTTTTGTAACTTAGAATATTATAAGATACCCATGAATATTCGGGATCTCTGTTGCGTAGTGGTTATCACGATTGCCGTCTTATTTTATTTTACACTTTTCCGAGTGGGTTCGTACGGAAGCCCATTGGCTTCACAGAAAAAATAAATTTATTGCGTATATACGCAATACTATTGCGTATATACGCAATACTATTGCGTATATACGCAATAACATTGCGTATATTCGCAATAGTATTGCGTATATACGCAATAGTATTGCGAATATTCGCAATAGTATTGCGTATATTCGCAATAGTTTTACGTATATTCGCAATAGTATTGCGAATATACGCAATTATTATTGCGTATATACGCAATAGTATTGCGAATATTCGCAATAATTATTGCGTATATACGCAATAACTGGAATTCCATATATAGTGATTGAGATTAACATGAGAGGATCTTGAATGCTTAAAGGGTAGTCTAAGTCAGCAGGATTGGGGGTTCAGTCTTCGGTGTTAAAAAGAATGTAAAAAAATGTAATAAATTATATATCAATATATTTACAAAATTATACTTAAAACAGAGAAAATCAGCCATTAATGCAAATTGGAAAGGGACCGGGTGCACGGTTCCGGACAATATATTCACTTACATATTCAAGGACTTCTGAACATAATTTTTTGCAAATTATGGCGATCCATTTTCTAAAATGCATTTATTATTAAAAATGCTTTTTAATCGTGCGCAGATCCAGAGTTTCCAAAAGGGTGAAGGAGGTCAGCTTAAGGGAAGGGATAGGGAAGAATCTAGCCAAGGATATTTAAGAAAATATTGTATTGAAGCAGTTTCGGCAAATTTAATGGAAAGGGGAGATCGAGGAATGTCCTTACCACTGTCTACATGTACATCCCTTCAACCTTGCTAACTGTGACTTATTTGTACACATGGTACATGTAAGTTAAACGTTATTTTTCTTTTTCTTTTTTGATATTTTGAAACTGGATTATGAACATTTCTTATGAATAGAAATGACAAGTTGACCCCTCCCGTTGATCCTATTCATAACAGTTACTTTCTCTGTCCGTCCATCATCACTTTCATCCAAACTTAATAACTCGATAAAGAGTTCAATGTTTCTCTTGGAGGGAAAGGGAGTGAAAGGGGGGGGGGGGGGGGGGGGGGGGGGTCGGACCAAAATATATAAACCATTTGGAACACTTAAGTAAGCAGAACCTCCTCTGTTCGTCTTTACGACATAATTCATCGACTCTCTCGCGGGAATGGTTGGTAGAGAAAAAAATAGCAATCCAAGGAATGCTTGTGTCGCCTGCGAAGCGGTTTGATTATTATTCTAGGAAGTGGATCAAAATTCTTGAAAAGTTGGTCTAGGTCAAATATCTAGATCAAGGTCAAAAGGTCGAATTTTATGGTCTGTGTAGAAAGGTCTTGTCACAAGGAATAGACATGTGAAATACCAAAGCCCTATCACTTACCAATCAAAAGATATATCCATTCTTAATTTTTTTGAAAAGTAGGTCAAATATGTAGGTCAAGGTCAAAAGGTAAAAAAATAATGGTATGTGTAGAATGGCATTGTTACAAGGAAAATACATATGAAATATCAAAGCCCTATCACCTACCAATCAAAAGATATAGCCAATATTACTTTTCTTGAAAAGTAGGTCAAATATCTAGATCAAGGTCAAAAGGTCAAATTTAATGGTCTGTGTAGAAAGGTCTTTTCAGAAGGAATACACATGTGAAATATCGAAGCCCTATCACTTACCAATCAAAAGATATAGCGAATCTTATCTTTTTTCAAAAGTAGGTCAAATATCTAGGTCAAGGTCACAAGGTCAAAAATTATGGTATGTGTAGAAAGGTCTTGCCACAAGGATTGCACATGTGAAATATCAAAGTCCTAACACTTACCAATAAAAAGATATATCCATTCTTAATTTTTTTTGAAAAGTAGGTCAAATATGTAGGTCAAGGTCACTAGGTCAAAAATTATTGTATGTGTAGGAAGGTCTTGTCACAAGGAATACATATGTGAAATATCAAAGCCCTATCACTAACCAATCAAAAGATATAGCGAATCTTATCTTTTTTTCAAAAGTAGGTCAAATATCTAGGTCAAGGTCACAAGGTCAAAAATAATGGTATGTGTAGAAAGGTCTTGCCACAAGGATTGCACATGTGAAATATCAAAGCCCTATCACCTACCAATCAAAAGATATATCCATTCATAATTTTTTTGAAAAGTAGGTCAAATATGTAGGTCAAGGTCACTAGGTCAAAAATTATGGTATGTGTAGCAAGGTCTTGTCACAAGGAATACACATGTGAAATATCAAAGCCCTATCACTTACCAATCAAAAGTTATGGGCTGTGACACCCAAAGTGTGACAGACAGACAGACAGACGGACGGACAGACGGACGGACGGACGGACGGACGGACAGACGGACAGACGGACAACGGACAAAGTGATCCCTAAGTGTCGCTATGCTTCGCAGGCGACACAATAAAAGGCACTAGGAGAAACTCAAAATGGTAAACCACCTTATTTTATGGGTTTACCATTTTGAGTTTTTGCAAAAATAAGGCCATAGTAATTTGATATTCTGTTTTACGTCCCGAACTTTTTTTCAAAAAGATACCCTCCCGTCAGGCATGAAAACACACAAATTCACCATCAATATGAAGGAACTTGCACAGGAAGACTGAAAAAAATAAAAGAAAAATATTTTTCTTCAAGTGAGATGGATATTATGCCGACTTGTTATCATAAAAATCACTATCAATAATATCTCTTAAAATTTAATAATTGTATAGGCCTTTTATCGAATTCAATATCATTTGCTGATTTTCTTTTTACCTGAAAAATGCCTGTTTGTGTGCGGGTTTTTTTTTTCTGAGCAATTCTTCAAAAAGGTAGGTTAACAAAATATTTTATTACTATGGCCTTATAATCGAGGACATAATACATTACAGAAAATTTCCGACTTGCTTTGCTTGCCTGCATTTAGAATTAAAACTCTGACTGCTTTTAATAAAGTATGGATGATTTATTAACAGAATTAAGAGAATGTTGACATTAGTTTCAAAATAGAACCAAAACAAAACAAAACAAGAGGTCCAATGGGATCACATTGCTCAGCTGAGGTCATCAGGGGGAAGACATATTTTTCTATGAGGTTTGAGAAATTCAGTACAGCAGTTGCGATGAAGGTGAAAATGTGATTGATCGCAAGGTGGCCATCTTAGATTTCGATCGGGTCCAAAACACGAACTTAATAGAGAACATTGAGTACTTGTGGTGGAATACTAAGCAGCGATTTTGGGGGTTTAGTCGAGGATAAAAAAAAAAAATAGGACTGCCCTAAAGTGGACCTATTATACTTATTATACCCCCCGCGGAACTTTTTTTTATATATGGGACCATTTATGATGCAACGTGAAAAGCCTACCATTATAGTATGCAACAAATCTGCTTTCAAATCTTCTTAACTTAAGCTGCAACATGAGCTCAAAGTCAAGGTCAAGGTCACAAGGTCAAAAGTCATGATACCAACCCGTAGTACTCTTTGTGTTGAATGTGAAAGACCTACCATATATATTATGAAAGAAATCTGCTTTCAAAATTTCTAAACCTGACCTAATTTCTACATAAACCCAAAGTCAAGGTCAAGGTCACAAGGTCAAAAGTCATGATATCAAACTGTATTACTCTTTTTTTTTTTTTGGTGAATGTGTTTATGAAAGGCCTACCATTCATAGTATAAAAGAAATATGCTTTCAAAAGATCTTAACATAAATGTTCTCTAGGTTGAAGGTCAAGGTCACAAGGTCCCAGGGTCAAAATCATGGTACCAAAATGTAGTTTTCTTTATAGTGAATGTGTGTATGAAATATGAAAGGCCTACCATCAATAGTATAAAAGAAATCTGCTTTCAAAACTTCTTAAGCGAACATACAGACAGACTTTTTGCGGGGGGATATAGGAAACACCCTGTCCGTCCGTATGGTTAAGAAGTTCTAAAAGAAGATAACTCTTCAAGTATAAGTGATAGGGCTTTCATATTTCACACATACATTTACCATAATAAGTACTACATTTTGATACCAAGACATTTGACCTAGTGGCCTTGACCTTTGACCTTATGGTTATATTTGTGTCTTTAGCGGGACACAATAACAAGAGTGAGGAGTGGACATATCGCTCACATGAAAACTAACTGTTAGTGTAATTTAGATAATTCTAGTCATAAGCCAAATAAAAGAAATAATTTGAGAGATATTGCAAATACAAATAAGTGCGTCTTACAACAAGAGACTTATTAGAAATGCCATTATAATCGTTGAATTCATTCAAACTTAAATCAATATCTGTATACTGATTCTAGAAAAGTTGTCAAAATTATGTAAAAAAGAATTATAATAATTTTTTTTTCTAGAATTTGGATTGCTGCGCTCTCCAATATTATACATGTAGATATCTTATACATGAGGATCGAAATTAGGCTTTTGTCTTCAATTTTGAATCATTATTTGAGTTCAAAGTACCTCCAGTGAAGATTCGTTCCCTGGACCCCAAATAAGACATCAAAATAGAATTATCACCGCTATTATTGATTATATAATACTATAGATTTTAGAATATGAAAGTATAAAATGGGACATTTGTTTGTAGAAAAGGTTTCAATGCCCCTTTTCTATTTGATTACTCTGCGAAAGGAATAGGTCTTTAAAAAATGCTTTCTGTATTCGAGTTTCATTAGATATTATTATACCTCTACTGATTTTTTTCCTATATAAAAAGAGACTCATTAAATTTAACTAAATCCCTGAAAATCGTCTGATTAGACTATTTCCCTGCAAAGGGGTGCGTTAGTTGAGAAGACAATTTCCCTAGGGAGTTAGTTTCAAAATGGGGCGGAGCTTCTTTGGGGGGGGGGTCAGTATCAGCCAATCAGCGCCGTTGACGGTTGATCGGATGACGCTATTAATACGCGAGCAGAGTAATCCGCCTCCTATCCGCTTAGCACATAAATTAATCCGCAATAAAATGAAACAATAAAAAATGAAACATGTATGAGTATGATAAATGATGTTTCTGTTGATCTTATCATCAAAAATTAATATTTTCCGTTATTCAGTCATTCAGTCGAGAAGGCAAGGTAAAATCATTAGAATTTCCATTGGAACCATGTGAACCTAAGAGATATGTTTGTTTCAGTATAATGTTTGTTTCGGTATACCTAAAGCCGGGCTTCCACTGTCGCGAATGCAGAGGCGATAGAGCTACGATAAGGTGATTTTGTTTAATCGTAGCGCATTCTCCTCTCAGTCGCGGGCATTCTCGTCTCATCGTGTCACTATCGTGTCATGTTCTCCTGCATTCTCCTCTGTTCGCGGAACCGACGCGAATGTTTCAAACTGTTTAAAACATTCGCGTCTGAATTCTTATTCCCCTCACACTCGCGGCACATGCGCAGCACATTCGCCTTGCATTCTCCTCCTTTCGCAGTGCGTTCTCCTCACATTCGCGTGCATTCTTGTTCCCAAGGTGGAGGAGAATGAGCCACGATAGAGCCCCGATAAAGCCCCGATAGAGCCCCGACAAGAAAGAATCTGACACGAATGTGATGCGAATGCGCCGAGAATGTGACGCGAATAAAAAAAATCAACGCGAATCAGCCACGATATTGGCACGATATTGCCACGATAGTACTACATACACACAAGACAGTGACAATAATAATTATCTCAGAGTTGATGTAAAAGTGTGCGGATCAATATTTTGAAATTTTTGACAATGCCTTTCAAGAGAAAACAACCTGGGAAGATGTCAAAGTGAATAAAGATTATTGATGCTCCTGGATATGTCAAATGATTTTGATTTTGCTTATGTGACATTCTTGTCATGATCGCAGCGCTATCGGGTTAAAGTCGTGTCTCACTCTCCTGCATCGCAGCGCTATCGGGTTAAAGTCGTGTCTCACTCTCCTGCATCGCAGCGCTATCGGGTTAAAGTCGTGTCTCAATCTCCTGCATTCGCCTATCATTCGCCTCAGTGTATTTTTATCGTGGCTCATTCGTGTCGCATTCTTCTCTATTCTTATCACTATCGCCTCACTATCGTAGCGGACGCGTAGCATATTCTTGTTGCATTCGCGGCGCTATCGTGTGCCTATCGCGCCAAGAAATACTTCATGAGAACAGACAAGAATGTGACACGATTGTTCATTCGCCTCTGATCGTAGCTCATTCTCCTCTACATTCGCGACAGTGGAGTTAGCACGATTCTGGTTCCCCGAGACCAGACCTATTTCCCGAGGCGAGGCCGAGGAATCGTGCTAACTCCCTCAATGGTATACTTTAACTGTATAAAAACATTGAGAAAATGAAACATTCTGCAATACTTAAAATTGTACGAGGGCTGATTGATATGTTGTTAGCCTCGTATTAATGGATTTGAATTTTATCAGAATCTTGACTGGTCAGAAAGCCATCCATTGCAAGTATGACGTCATCATCGGACTGAAAGTGGGTGCCAGAAATAGCTGTTTTCAGTTTTGGGAATAGATGAAAGTGTGATGGAGCAAGATCATATGAATAAGGCGGATGTTCTATCAAATTAAAGCCACAATCATGAATGGCAGCCATGGCAGTGACAGACTTGTGAACAGGAGTGTCCTGATGGAACAACTCACCTTCAACTAGTAAGCTTTCCGTGGCGCTTAAGTTTGATATTTTCTCGTTACTGTGCCAGAAGTGAAGCATAGTACATGTATGTGCCATTGATTGTTTGTCCTATTTAGAGATAATCTATCAGAAGAATACTTTCTGCATCCCAGAAAATCGAGGCTCACAACATATCAATCAACCCTGGTACATGTATATTGCCCTCTACAACAAAACTTTTATTTAATAAAAAAAAAGAATCCGGTTGGCAGATTAAAAGAATCAAAACTTGTCAGATTTTTCTCATATCCTACCAAACCTGTCTAAGCAAATGAAATTATAATTAAGGCACTAGAATTGTCCTAATCCCTGTAAATGGTGGATATGAAAGTCGGGAAATTGGGGACGAGGTCATATTTTTTCCAACTTGATTTTTATACCGATAAAAATCAAAATGAGCTGCTAAAGTTTTATGACTTTAGTTTGGACCCCCTCTGAGGTAAAATGCTAGATCCGCACCCGAAATAGAGAAAAGAATAGAAGAAATATTTTGGTGCATCAAACTCACAAAAAGAACAAAATAAACAAACATCAATAAAACATCATTCTGATCACTTAGATTTAATTAGTTTTTCAATCCATGCAGATTTTTCAAAGATTGGTAGCCTCTGATGCCTATATTTATATCCCGCCCAGGGTCCGTCCCTGAATTAAATACAAGTAAGCAAGATTAGTAAAGAGCAATAAGATCTTTTTCATATCATATTTTCATAGAAATCCTCCAAAATATGAAAATTTTACGGATAGATGGAAGATGATACGATATGATACACTTTCCCCCCTACCATCACGGATGATCATAGAAATGCTTATTTTGATCTTGATACATCTTTTGTATCAAAGAACATTGTACTTTCAGTAGACAATAATAGTAGATTTTAACAACAGAGAATACAAAAGGTGATCGTGAAGAAATAAAGCTCTATTACCCCCTCCCCCTAGATCGTACTTTTATTTATTTCTATTTACCACCAAAACGTATAAAACAAACATTTAGAACATTCAATTTATTGCGTATATACGCAATAGTTATTGCGAATATACGCAATAGTTATTGCGAATATTCGCAATACTATTGCGAATATACGCAATACTATTGCGAATATTCGCAATACTATTGCGAATATTCGCAATACTATTGCGAATATACGCAAAACTATTGCGAATATACGCAATACTATTGCGAATATACGCAATACTATTGCGAATATACGCAATGTTATTGCGTATATACGCAATAAATTTATTTTTTCTGTGAAGCCAATGGGCTTCCGTAGGTTCGAATCCCGGACGAGGATACATTTTTTTTCTTTTGTCAATTTTATGTATTATGTAACTTGTCCATGTTGTCCATCTGCCCAATAGAGGATGTAGAAAAAAATTGGGAGTACTTATAAAAATTAAATGTTTTTTATGCATTTTTTTTTTCAGTTTTTCTTGGGGGGGGGAGGGTCATTGTTTTGGGAAAAAATATGGCGGGCAAGTGTACATTATCATTATTCAGTTGAAATAAAACATCATTTTTTTTTAAATTACAAAACGTTGCAAAAGCTTCGTTGGCTCACTGTCGTCGCTTGCATCTATGAAAAGTCATAATTTTAATTATTTGCCTTTATATGCCCGTCAATGTCGTTTCTGTACCATAAATCGGCTGATTCTTGCATAAAAAGATAAAACTTCTATAATAATTGACTTTGAAGTATGGACTTATGAAGGTCAATGTTCAAGGTCAATCCTTGCAAGCATCAAACGCTTGGATTTCAATCTTAACCTTGATCTTGGGTCGAACAACAGCTGCGGATTTAGGGGATGCGGAAGGGGTATCCTCCCCTCCTGCATAGACCCAATATTTTCCCGGCAAAATTAGGTACATCAGTAAAATCAGTAAAATTGGCATAATTCGCCCCTTGTTCCCCGGCAAAGGGGGCGCTGGATCCGCAACTGAACAAGAAGAATCTGACAAGTTTGTCATAGTGCAATCTAATTAAAGTTATACATTCCTTGCGCTCCTAACACAGAGTATAGGAACACAATACAGGTCTAAATTTTGGCCATTGTTGAAAAAGGCTGTGAATGACACTGAACTGTTTTTGTGCTACGTTCCTGAGCAGGCGTAGTCCTGGACCAACGGCGTAGCTCTGCCTGAAAAGGTGAAAAAAAAACAAACAAAGCGGGGGGGGGGGGGGAGATTAAAAAAAAATATATGGGGGTTTCATGTTCTGTCTGCACAAATTTTAACATTTCTGGTGCAATTCTAAATTTTAAGTACATGAATAAATGTCTGGCGAGCGGTAGCGAGCCAGGAAATTTCTTTAGCAAAATGTTGACTTACCAGAAAGTATACTCTCTATACCCTCTATCATTAACAAGTACATGTAATAATATTCTATATAGATTGAGTTAAATGTCTTCATGTACATTGATAAAGTAATATATATAAAGGATTGATCAAAATAGCTAAATTATTCAGAAATTCTCTAAAGAACTGGCGGGCGGTAGCGAGCCAAAGAAAAATTTTGAAAAATTGACCGAAAAATTGTAGATTTATGGTACAAAATGTTGCTATTTTTAACAATGTTAATGCATCATAACATTTTGTGATTGAAAAGTGGGGGGGGGCACAAACATGGTTGTGCCCCCCCCCCCCACACTTTTTCAAAGTTTTTTTTGGGGGGGGGGGTGCCCCCGCTGCCCCCCCCCCCCCCTTCTCCTACGCCCTTGTAATGGACAACAGCTTGGAGTAATTTTGGCATACAGAGATGTCAAAGGGTAAATTTATGAAAGGAGACTAGAAACTGCATTATTGACTGAATCAATGGGACCGGGGGATGTTGATCTCTAGGTTCGATCAGTGTAGGACGCGCGGCAGTTTCAATTTTTCTAGAATTTTTCGACATGAAATACCGCCTTTCCCACGATATCTCAGTAAAAAACTGACTTTTCCCACTCACAATTCAGAAAAAAAAATTATGTAGCCGATGGGATTCGAACCCACGCGTGAAAAAATTCTATCACAGTCCGGCACGCCAGCAGTTGGGCCACAAAGTCATTACTCAAAGTCTTATAAACTTAGAGCTTTCAAATCCCCAAATGGCTATTACTGTATCAATAAAAACAAACAAACAAACAAAAAACAATCAAGCAGAAAAGGCTCAAATATTTATCATTTATGATTTCTTTTTTTTTTTTTCAAATATTTGAATCGGCTTTTGCTTTTTTCTGCAATTTATAACTCATTTTCCCACGCACTGCAACAGGGGACGTCTCAAAGTTCATTTCAAGGAACGGACACAAACGGAGCGCCACATGGTATCAAAATTGAGGTTAGCATTGACGAAGCAATAATGGCATTAGGACGAAAGAATAATGGCACAATGAAAGATGTCATAACGCATGGTAGAACGACAATTATGCATTGACGAAGGACAAATGTAAAATGCACGGAAGCAACATTGCATTAAGAAGAAAGACAAATGCAATAAAGTCAATTTGAAATGAAAACAAGACAAATGAACATGGAATAATCAAACATTGAATGAAGCAGCATAGCATGAAGCATGTAAGCAAGTCATATAGCATTGTGACCCTAATCCCCCTCCATATAAATTTACTCTCGCCGTCGGAAACTCTTTGTATTTGGGGGGGGGGGGGGGGGGGGGGGGGGGGTTGGGGTTTTTTTTTTTTTTTTTTTTTTTTGGTTTTTGTTTTTTTTTTGGGGGGGGGGGGGTTTCTATCGTATCTAATATTAGTTTCAAACGGGGCTATAATCCGACAGCATTTATTTCTCTAATGTTTATTTGGTTGTGTGTAGGTGGCGCCATCTACAATGATCCGTGACGTTCTCCCTTTTTATATGCTTTCCTTTATGTTTTGATTGTTTGTCGTTTTGGTGTGGTTATTCTCGTTGTCTCCGTCGGATTTTTATTTTATTTCATTTAGTGGTAGTTTAGCATGCTGTCTCCTCTTCTTTCGTTTCGTGCGTGTATTTTCCGCTGTGATCATCGCCACTTTGTCTCGTTCATGCTCGTTGGGGATCTTCTCCTTATTTTGAGGATATGGAGACATTTTTCCTTACGTCATAGAACTGAAAATTTCAATTGTAACGACATGGCACGTGCTAATTTTGAAGGCCAATGAGTGAACAACGCCTTAAACGTAATTAGTACAGATTATAAGGTTAAAATATCCAATTATCAGTCCTTTTGATCAACGCCGCTGCTGCGATGAGCGGACATCTGTTTTAAAGCTTGATCAATAACGTCTCTGCTTTATACCTTAATGAATTAGTAATCAATTTTTACCAAATTACTTTCAGATTGTTTGTAAAATATAGATTTATCGGAGAAAACCCATCCTGTCACCCCTGAAATGATACCTAAAATGGAAGGTCCCAGCAATGATTAATCATAGAATAACAGCATGAATGGGAATATTGGCCGGATCAGTCTATTATGGCACTAGGGAATTCTATCGATTTCCATTTTTTCTGGAGCTGGCTGTGAAGACCTAAATAGGAAATGACTAAATATAGACAGGAGACCCGTGTACGTGGTAAGTTATCATTTTTAGTAAATTACTGGGAAAATACCCACATCCTGCACTATTTGCAGACCTACTTTTGTAGATACATAAAAGTCACAAAAGGTATTACTTTGATTGTACTGTGTGGGGTCGCATTGGCGCCTAGAAATCGATACTTATTAATCATGGGTGATCTATATATTAAGCTTCGCGATATGTAAACCATTATTCTATATATGGCAATATTCAGTTTCAGTAGCTTGCTAGTACATTGATAATTTATGATAACCATCAGAGATATTACAGAAGCTTATTGCCTGCTCATAATTTTGTTATACTAACTTGCAAAAATTCAGAGCATATACGTTTGTTGGGGAGAGGGTGTTGGTCCTGCATGCATCAAATGCAGACACCATTGATTTTATACATTCTTCCCGAATGCTCTCGAAACTCTTTCCAATTGTTTGGAAACATTGTTGTAGGTCCCCGCATTTCATCTACATAAAGATAGCATCGGCTTGTTCATCTTTATTTTCATATTTTTTCATTGATATTTTGTTATGGTATATAAACTCCAAGTTTTGACGAAACGTATTATGAAATACTTATAAATATTGGCATTTTTACAATAAACACACAAATGGACAATCACCGATTTTGACAAGTTTTCATGGAGCTGTTGCTACGGGTGTTGCATGCAATCAGAAGATGCTGATTCTCCCCGGGCGCCTGCATGGTCTCACTTCGAAATGTTATTCATTCCGAGGTTCGCAACCGTTCCAATGGAAATTCTAATAATTTTGACTTGCCTTCTCGACTTTGAGACTGAATAACTGTTAGGTACTTCTTTGATGTTTATTTCTTACTGAGATACGTTTAAAATTCTCACTTGTTAATGCTTTTTCTTTTTAAGAATTATGATTCGATTTGCAAGCTTTCTCCAGAACTAATCACAGATTCACGAAAGCATCAGAAACGGAGTTCTCTCACTACTTTGCGTTATAATGATGTACGATAAGTTATTTGATATGATATATGATATGATAGATATGATATGATATGATATATCCTGCTCAATCGCAGAAACCCCAATATAAAAAAGGGTGTTCCTCTCAACAATCATATAAGCGGCGTAATTTATTGTAAAATTTTCGATTTTTTCTATGCTGTAATTCACGCTGATTTGGTCAAGCGTTATATATGCCTATATGCATGATAGATCTAGTGTCAAAGACGGCCATCATTTCATCAATACTTTATGATGCCATGCGGAAACATGGAGCACTGATGCAGGATTCCTACAGTGAAGAGAATCCAATGGCAAATCGAACGAGAACTAGATATTCACCATTGTAACTACAGACGTGTTCTCCCAACGGCCCTGTAAAATCGACTAACATATATGTAGACATTCTACTATTGTTTGGAATATTGACTCCAGTCTTTGTAGCTTCAAAATTCCGAAATCTCAAATTTTTGGTTGCATTCAGATATTTCTGTTACAATAAAAAAAGGATGAGGTGTCCTTTGTAATATTGTGGTGGACTTTACCTATTAGTGTAACTTTGTCGGTAATTTGCTTTTCAGTAGTTGCCTTGCTCCTCAGCATTCCTGATGCATCATGAGATTTTTTTCGAGTACCTCTTTGACCCCGATAAGTTGATTTTAAGCGCACGTGAGGTAAACTACTAGCATTACATTTGTCGTGAATGCAATGATACGGTATTGATAAGTCTCGACATATTCCTACCTTTTTGGTGGTATGAATACAGTATAGTCGATCTTAATGGAATACTTCTTCTCCGGATGATCATGTTGTGTTGTCGGTCTCATTTCCTGTTTCTTGACATTTTTTGAGTGCATCTTGTGGGTTTATTTCTTTTGGATTCGATATTTTTGAGACAGACATCACCAACGTGTCTTTAATTGATTGGTCCTTTTCTCACGTATCATGTAAAATTTAAGGCTTTATCATCGCATAGAATAAAGTAAAATCGTTTAATTTCAGTGTAAGTATCAATAGGGTTAGCCGTTTTAATTATAAGACAACCCATTAAAAGTAGAGTTGTTTTGTCTATAAACTTTGAATCAATGAGTTGACAGAGCGAACGATATTCGCAATCGCAATATGACACTATAAGAAAAGATTTACTCCGATGAAAGTGCATGGGATCCTACGGCGATTTACATCAAGATAAAAAAACAAACTCAACGATAATCGATATACATTTTTTAATGGATTTTTGATTGCATAGAATGAATAAGATAGAATTCCAATGTTAACCGAGTTAATAAAGTATCCAATAAAGTTGCATATTTGTATTATAGATCCACGCTTATCTTACTGGACTCGAGATCTGTTATATACTGTGCATCTCTGATATAATTTTTATGCTCCGCTTCCGGACCATAACAGTTGGGTATAAATTTCAAGTTAAAAGATTTCCAATGAATATTCAATTGGTTTTTTTTAACTGTTCAAACTATTAACAGATTTACATGTGACCACTGAAGTAGGGAGCTTATTCCATCTATCGACAACTCTTTGAAAGGACATTTGTGCGACAATAGTTCTTTGATAGTTTACATTCATGCCCTCTTGTTTGTGCTTTAGAAATTGGGAATATATTTTCCCTGTTATTTTTATATGTGTACAACGTACAGCCACAGCGTACAGCGTTAAGATGTATGTCCAATGGATATAAATCATAATATCATGTAAATGATACCAAAAGATTAAAAACAGTTTTAATTGTCCTTGTATGTTGCCCAAGAAAATGCAAAATACTTTAGCACCATGGACATTTGTAACATTTACAAGGAGCCTAGAGATATTCAGCATTGAAGAACTTCTTTGGTTTTGGTAGAAACAAGTTTAACTGATCAGGATAGAAGTTTTTAATGACCAATTTATTCACTGAAAAAAGTTAAGAGGTTTCATCCCTGAGATTACTTTTCCAATATCTAGAGCCTGCCTCAGGATCTTCATGAATCATTAACCAAGCCAAACAATCCGATTACCCTTTCTTGGTGTTCTTTAACACCACTTGTTTTCTCTTTAATCGGTCCCATCTTCAATAATAACAGCTAATTCACGTCTTCTTATTATTAAGGGTCTATTTCTGTTCCTTCGTCCGTAGGTCAATCATTACGATAAGATCTTGCTGCGAAGCAACTGTACAGTAAGGGAAAATATCCAGCATTCTCCGATGGTCAGCATAGGCAAAAAATACAGAGATTCTGAATCAAGTCATAAACCAATCTGCACCGTCGTTCCATTAGTAGATGAAGGAAAAAAGACTTGTCGGAATTTCTTTTCCGTTTGGTTTCGGACTGCGTATAGTCAGCGAGTCTGGTTAGCCAATGGAGCATCAAAACTATATCGAATACCATCACGCTAAATCATTGACAGCCCAAAGGACCTATGTCCTCTTTCATTCCGACTCAATTGATTATCTCTTCTCGAACGGAGTATGTCTTAGAGATTTACCAATTATTCCTTTTCTGATATTGACAACTAGCCAAGTATACAGTCAGAATTAATGATTCAATTGGTTCCTCCCCCGCCTAGATTCACTGAAAGAATGAAGCAAAAACAGCAAACGACGTTCGCTAATTAAATCGTACTATGACACTATAGGAAAAGATTTACTTTGATGAACGTACATGAGATCTTACGATGTAAAACATATAGACTGAAATGAACTCAAAGGTAATCGATATATTTGCAATGTATTCAAAAAGAAAATTAACAAAGCTTTAGAATTCAAATGTAAATAATAGATGTATTATTGATTTTTACGCAGAAATTTAGAAAGATTTTAACAAACTGTGTGTTCGCGTACATTGTCATTTTAATATGAGATAAACACAAATATTTTTCTGATAGAAATATCGAAGAAGTACCCATCAGTTATTCAATCTTTAAAGTCGAGAGAATAAGGCTAAATCATTAGAATTTCCAATGGAACAGTTACGAATCCCGGAATAAACAATATTCCGAAGTGAGACAATGTAGGTTCTCGGAGATAGTCAGCGTCTCCTGTTTGCATGCAACACCTCGCAACAGTTCCATGAAAACTTTCAAATTCGGTGATTGTCTCGATGTACATATTGATATAAATTATAAGGTAAAGATGGCTTGTTTGGTGATGTTGACAGCCATTTAACCTAGAATGTCACTGATCATTTTGGAAGGAGGGATCTCATATGTTTTTAAACAGTTATAATGATTATAAAACACAGTGTTCAAGATAAGGTTTGAAGAACATGGTAATATAAGAGTAATCGGAATTTCATTTGGCATTCTTTCTTGTCAATGGTGCTAGTGCATGTGTTTAAGTTTTGATTGTCTATCTTGGTATCTTGAAGATCTCGCATTACACAAAGTCTTTAAATTCAGAATTTCATGATTATACATATCAGAAAGTACTAGTATAGTCGTCTTTATTTCCCTGATATGACTCAAGAGACGACATATATTAGATAATCTCAATTTGCGCTTGTTATAAATAATAGTCGTATAGCTGCAGGGCCTTGTCTTTGGCTTCTATAAACATTACCAGTGCTAATTATATGCAGTCGCAGAAATAAAACTCTTGC
The DNA here is from genome assembly GCA_028142955.1 of Pinctada fucata. Lineage (NCBI taxonomy): Eukaryota > Metazoa > Mollusca > Bivalvia > Pterioida > Pteriidae > Pinctada > Pinctada fucata. Next base: position 78,297,353 of record AP027102.1, read on the forward strand.
AAATATCATCTAAATTCTGTATAACTAACAAATTGTTGCATATCCTAAAACCCTCTGTATTTCACATATTTCCCAAAGCGGTCTTTCAGGCGGTATCCAAATTAGCGCTTATTATGTTATGTAAGACAGCGCAAGCCTCTGGATGAAGATTGGTACCGTCAGCGGCAGTTTCAGCATAAATTCATAACTGACAAGGGCTTCCATAATGGTCAATCAGCCGTAGCCGCTGTGCGCTGTCAGGTCTAATAGATCTGTCCAATAATATAATCTGCAAATGGTCCCAGCTGCACGAACACTACAGTACCAATACTAGTATAGTTATAGATTATTTACTATGTGGAGATGGAGAGCTAGTCTGAAAACAGGTTTCGTGAGCATTTCAAAATGAAGACACATGCACATTTAAGAAATGTTCTCGGTGAATTGATGATTAGATATAATTTTCCCCAGCTCCTTGGTTTACTGTATTCCTTACCATTGCCTTACTCTTATTTTGACTATTCGAAAATTTTGAAGAAAGTCGCGTCTTCGTCACAAGCTACTTTCCATATAGGCTTCATAAGTCGAATGATCACACAAAAATAGTTTCTTTCCAAATATAAAATAAATCTTCTTGATGGATGGATCTCTGACAAATAGATAAATTTAATGGGCTTGTAAGGTACAATAGAAATAAGACATACATATATACATGGAATTTTTGCAGGTTAGCGCTTATCCTTCATGATGCACAGTAAGTCGTTCTTGTTTTTTCGTCGCTTTGTTTCAAGGATGTAAAATTTCTTCAATTACATTACAGCACGATCTTTCTCACTCCTAGTTATGACTTTAATGTCTTCCTTAGCAAACTACTGAAGTAGGAGTGTGAAAGATCGAGCTTAAATGCAGCTGCAAATTTTCTTCTTGAAATTAATTTGATTCTTAGTTGATGAGCAGGCGCTGGACAGGGAGTGTTTTCATTACATGGAACAAATCTCAAAACTAGCTTTATTCCATATTGAAACCTTTCTTTGAATCAAAACATGTTTACGGGTTGCATAGAGATTGAGCTGAATTGTTTGAAGGGGTTGTTAAAAATTATAAATTATTTTTGGTTGTAAAGCAGATAGAATGAAGTTGAACAGAGCCGTACAATTGTCTTTAGACTAAGATGAAACAAGATTGCTTCATAAAGAAAAATATATTTTAATAAAAAGAAGAACAGAGATATGACAAAACTGTTTCCGCAATTAATATTATCCACATAGCACTCTCTCTTTAAATTTTCTTCGCTCTAGATGCAGGGATGTCCTTCAGAAACTTATTCTCATTACAGACCAGTATACATCATACAAAATTAATACTCTTTAGCTTGAATACCTAACGCTTATCTAGTTCGATAATTCGGATCAAGTTTTATACAGCCTACTTCAGCACAACTACAGAAGACCAAAAACTGAATATTGATCAATCTGAGAATCCCCGCGTACTCAGATTTATGTATTGCTATTCCATTTTGCTGGGCTTCTTGATGCATTCTTTGATCCTATAGGGACTATGGAAATGACCTCCTTTAAGATTTGGTTTTCGGACTCTACATTATTTGGAAGCGCTGTCTTGTAAATTCGTGGATTTATACGCTAAGTTGTAAGTAATTTTGAATAATTTTTAAAGTATAGAATTTTGATAGAATGCATTTGTTCTTTTAAAACACTTGAAAAATATTTTGATTTTGTATAAAGGTACACGCTACTTTCATGGATTTTTGTTAGATTTATAAATTCTTGCGATCCAGTCGGTGGATAAAACAGTATTCTTAACCTGCGGTCCACATGAAAATGATTCAGCAAGGTAGGCAACTCGGTTTATCTATGCTATGTAAATAAGCATTATCAAGACAGAAAATGAAACGATTGTTTAAAAAAAACATATAGCAAAGATCAAAGACACATCGGACAATTGGAAACATTTGTTTCATTGGGAGCAACATTGAGGGCGAAGAACATTCCAACTGAGTTTCTGCGATTTTCTGTTCAGCTGCTATGTAATGCTGAAAATAGGGACTTTGTGCTTGAAATATCTAGGAATTACACTTTGTTGTAGAGTTCTTAGTCTGAGATATCACTTCAATATAAGAGGCGGTCAAAAGATTGTAACAATTTCCAGGGTGTTCGAATTTTCTCTTTGCAAAATGGAAGATGCAGTGTGCCATTGTAATTCGTGCTTCATGTCTGCTGCGATTGTATGTCTAAACGTTCTGCATAGACATTGTTTGTGTCTCATTGTCCCCTGTTGCTTGTTAAGCTGTTTTGTCTGATGTTCGTTGGACCGTTCTGTGTGGGTGTTGTTTGTGTCTCATTGTCCCCTGTTGCTTGTTAAGCTGTTTTGTCTGATGTTCGTTGGACCGTTCTGTGTGGGTATTGTTTGTGTCTCGTTGTCCCCTGTTGCTTGTTAAGCTGTTTTGTCTGACGTTCGTTGGACCGTTCTGTGTGGGTGTTGTGTGTGTCTCGTTGTCCCTGTTGTTCGTTAAAGTTGTTTTGTCTGATGTTCGTTGGACCGTTCTGTGTGGGTGTTGTTTGTGTCTCGTTGTCCCCTGTTGCTTGTTAAGTTGTTTTGTCTGATGTTCGTCGGACCGTTCTGTGTGGGTATTGTGTGTGTCTCGTTGTCCCCTGTTGTTTGTTAAGCTGTTTAGTCTGATGTTCGTTGGACCGTTCTGTGTGGGTATTGTGTGTGTCTCGTTGTTCCTTGTTGCTTGTTAAGCTGTTTTGTCTGATGTTCATTGGACCGCTCTGTGTGGGTATTGTGTGTGTCTCGTTGTCCCCTGTTGCTTGTTAAGCTGTTTTGTCTGATGTTCGTTGGACCGTTCTGTGTGGGTATTGTTTATGTCTCGTTGTCCCTTGTTGCTTGTTAAGCTGTTTTGTCTGATGTTCGTTGGACCGTTCTGTGTGGGTATTGTGTGTGTCTTATTGTCCCCTGTTGTTTGTTAAGCTGTTTAGTCTGATGTTCGTTGGACCGTTCTGTGTGGGTATTGTGTGTGTCTCGTTGTCCCCTGTTGCTTGTTAAGCTGTTTAGTCTGATGTTCGTTGGACCGTTCTGTGTGGGTGTTGTGTGTGTCTCGCTGTCTCTTGTTGTTCGTTAAAGTTGTTTTGTCTTATGTTTGTTGTATCCGTGGTTTATTTTTTGGTAAAAGAAAGACTTTCCTCTGGCAGCTGCGTTGAAAGGAAATCAAAGGAAGGGACCATCAACAAGACGTGTTTGTCGTTACAACATCAAAACATGGAAACAGTCCTATGTGAAAACATAAAGTAGACAAGTAGGCAAACAGAAAAAAGAGTAAAATAAAGGGGGATTGAACACCAAGTATGACATTCAAACGCGAAATAACACACATAAACCAACGTGATCAATGGGCAATCGATGTCGATATAGGACGGCCATCTGTTACATTAGCGGCAAGTGGTGTGTTTATACGGATTACATGTGCACAACCCTCGGACTTTTCCGGTTACCCATCGAAGAACACACAATGCAACAAAACACAGGGACCCAAGTAACACACTGAAATATTAAAAACATAGGGCGTACGAAAAATAGTCAGTGCTCTATTGGCTTGAGCGAGCTCATGCATGGAATCACCTAAGTAGTCCGACCATCATCAGAAATGATAGATTTGGGAAGGTTCCGTCATGGAGTCACAGTCAGTCAGAGTGAAATTCTTCAGAATGCGCTGGTACAAGACTGTCGATTGATCAAGTATCAAGCAGAGTGTCCATCTGGTGACACAAGGATTATTTCCGCGGTATAAAAGACGATTGAATCATTATCGACTAGAAATTCTGTCTGCCTGTAACTAATTGTAAAAGATACGCTTTAAACATTTATTCGAAGGAACTGTGTTGCCAGTTTCACGCTGCAAAAAAGAACAAATGAGAACACTAAAGAAATCAAGACGGGTACTAACTCTGCTTTAACATTGCAGTCTTATGGACGTTTTTATTCTGTCGTTAAGGTTGCTCTGGTCCCTCAGTTGCATATTTCATTTTACTTCGAGGGACTCGATCTCATGCAATTCTATTATATGCCTCCTCTCATTTTGTTCTTCATGCGCCTAAAGTTGACATTACCAGATATTAATGGTACTCTCTGGAATACATTATTATACATGCTAGTGATAATAATTTTTGATGTCCTTCTAATCTTAACAATCAGAACGCCATAAAGCGTGTTAGTTATTACAAAATAAGGGTCATATCTCACATCGACACTCATAATGGCTTCCGTTCTACGTTTCCCGACAGTGCTAACAACTATTGTGCATTTCGCCATCCAAAAATCAATGTATGTAGGTGTTTGTATGAAATTCCACTTTCCCTTAATTTCAAATCGACCTAATTGAGCTTCTTGAGAAGATCTTTATATACGGTAATTACTCGGTAAGGGCTGCGTGTCAGTTAATATATAGCGAGACTTTGTTTTCTTCCCATGCAATTAAGATTTTCCTTGAAAGTTGATTTACAATGTGGATGTCACGATAAAGTATTGGGAAATGTGTTATTCTAAGTTCCGTGCTTCCATACTTTATAATATATAGCTTAAATTTATATCTCGAAGGCATTGTTTTCAGAGAACTTTATAGAACACGATATTCTATATTTTTGTACTTTTAAAATTCATCAATTGCAAACTCGCATTCTTTATCGATATTAGATATATGTACTGGTATTCATTTACGTGTACCATGTTAAACGCCTTCAAATTGAATAGCATCATTTAAGAACAGATAAATTTGCAGCATGGACCAGACATGCACGTTTCGGGTACTTAACCCTCGTCGGTGATCCTTAATCAAATAATAATAATAATAATTTATTTTAAGAGGGTGGCACATTTAGCATTTACGCTATTCTCCCATGTGGCCCTCGTTAACGTATTTACAGGAAATATATATAAAGATTTGTACAAAATGTGTAAGGCATATAAAAGATGGTAATAATAGATATTCAAATGACAAATATGGATAATGACCATATCCCTGTTTACAGCACAAAATCGATAATTCAGAAAATCAGAAAGTTGTAAAGTCCATATAAAGTATAGAGTCCATATAAAGTTCGATCATTTGTATATGTCGATCATTTGTATATAATATAAATATAATATAAAATAGTTCCCCTATTTGAATGTAAACAATCTAAACAATGTAATATGACCAAAAAGTATGAAAATTGTGTCCAAAAATGTACCGAAAGACGTAGCAGGATGGGTGGGATATTATGCTACAGGACCCACGGCTTAGAAATTTCCAGAAATTTTGATAACATAATTTTTCAAATATTCGTATTTAAAAACAATGTTTCATCACTTATGCTCGAGGCCAAGATATAGGAAATTTAATTTGTCAATGGTTGTAAGGTTAAAGTTTTTCTTGAAACGTTTCTTCTACCAAAAGCTTTAAATGTGTATGTAACAGTATACTGTAAAGATACTCAACCATAATGGACCCAGTCTGTTTGTAAATGGAAATCACCACGTTGTATGACAAATATGGAATATGACCATATCCCTGTATACAGCACAAAATCGATAATTCAGAAAATCAGAAACAGAAGGCATACAAAACCAGGATAAAACAGGAACCAAAGCAAACAAATAAAAACCTCCACCATATGAAAAGAAGCGAACTCCCGATATGGGAGTGAGACCAGGTGCCCAGGAAGAGTAAGTATTTCCAAGGAAGAGTAAGCATAAGCATTGTATGAAAGAAAATAAATGAGTTGGCATCTTCCTTCCGAATTTATGATTTATTTTAAAATATTCGGTGCTTTTTATCCGTTTTAGATACTTTTATTTCTTTGTCGTTTATGAAAACTAAGTTCCAATGCCCATTTCTTTTGCTTCTTTTTCAGATTGTGGACCCAATACATGATGGACAACGTCTTAGATCCACCGTTGATATGAATTTGTGCCAATTTAAGAACAATACTTTCTTCAATATTGTTCTGTTGTAACTACATCACGTGAAACTGGAGGTCACTGTTAACCGTCAAAATTTCGTTCTCAAGTTTCAAGGAAAGCTTTTCAGGGGGAATGAATTTCTTGCGTCGAAGGTTCAGCTCGGGGGACTTACAGGGGGAGCTTAAAGATGAAAACAGCAGCATACTAACATTCAAAAAGGGCCCGTCCCCCAGTGCTCCTAGCTCCCCTTCCAAGTCCAATTCTACGGCGTCTCTGTCCAAAGGAACTGCTGCTAACAAACCTGCCTATAACAAAGACCGATGCAAAACTTTACTGGTGATAGACGACCAGCACACAGACTGGTAGGTGCTAGTATTAATTTTTGAGTAAAGGTGAAACCCAAAATTTCAAAATAGAATCTAAAACCCATAATCAAGGGACACACAAAACCTTGAATATACAATAACACCTTAAACATTCTGTAAAGAGTCAGAGTGAATACGCCATGGAGATGTGATAAAGAGCCCAGGCAGAGTAAGCAAGCAAAATACAATTCATCTCGACAAAACCTCCGCCAAATTGGATCGGTTGCTTTGTAATGACTAATGTTACAAAAAAGCTTTGCTACATTTGAAAAGAACTTGAAATCAAATTAAGTTATTTGCCGAAGTTTGTTGAATGACGTATTTTTCTCACCGTATCTAGAGGTTCAGATGATGTCATTGTATTCTCCTTCTTACTTTTAGTTAATCTCTTTGTTTTCAAATTCGTTAAACAACAATGCTTACATTCGCTCGGAATATTGTTTCGGAAACTACACCATATTTGTTTTCCCCCTTTTTTGTATGACTTCTGCAGTGCTAAAATACCTTGCAGAACAAAACAGAATATTGCAGACAAATCTGTAAAGATTCCATTTCGAAAATTGAGCGCAATGTTTTAGATTTAGAGTTGGTATCATCATCACATTAAGCATATCAAACTAGCAGCTCACTAAAATTACAATGAATTAGAAAAGGACCCGTGCAAGCGCAGAAATAATTGTCATAGATAGGACCCGTGATACCTTGACATATTTAGATGCGCCATGTATGACTCTTTTGTGGTATCGATGTATATTTGGATTCTGTTCATTGTTTGGCCAGATATGAGTACATTTACCACATGAATTTGAAATGATATAATTTTCATTATCACCCGTAAGTCAGCGGATTACCGTAACCAATTACATGCGTCATCTCAATATGTCAGCATCAAAACAAACGAATTAACAACTAAGCAAGATCTGTTTAATAATATCAATTTCATATAATTTTGCATGATAAAGTTGTTAAAATTGCGTTTATCCAGTTTCCGAAGTGAGTTGAGCGGAAAGAAGTAACACATCCTTACAGTTCTCTCCGTTTGTAAATTGTAAGAATGTAAGGCTTATGACAAATTCATACATTTTTTGTATACAAAAGGGTCATGAAATTAGATTTGAGAAAATGTCCACATCTAAGTTTTACATTTTACCAATCGAAAACGTCAAGAGAGAAATAATCACGGGAAAATGCATTGAGCACTAAAGATAAGCATATTTTGTACTATCAGTTTTTAGCTCACCTCGACGAAGTAGAGTGAGCTTATGCAATACCCCCGCGCGTCCGCGTCCCCGTCCGCGTCCGGTTTAGAAGTTTGGGGTAGCTCAGTATTTGGCAAAGTACTGATGCTACAGCAACCAAATTTGCACAAGTGATTCATCTTGGGATGCTGAGGTGAACCCATGCATCGGATGCTGCATCTGACCTACATTTTCCGCTTGATTGACTTGGTAAAGAAGTTTGGGGTAGCTCAGAGTGGCTTGGTTAAGAAGTTTGGGGTAGCTCAGTATCTGACAAAATACTGATGCTACAGTAACCAAACGTGCACAAGTGATTCATCTTGGGATGCCTAGAGGAACCCATACATTGGATGCATCATCTGACCTACTTTTTCCACTTGAGTGATTTTGCTTTAAAAGCAAATATTGAGCAAAGTATAAGTGCTACATGTACCAAACTTGCATATTGGATGTATCTTTGATCAAACTTTCATAAAATGACCTTGACCTACTTTTTCCGCTTGAGTGATTTTGCCTTTAAAAGCCAATATTGAGCAAAGTACCAAACTTGCATATTGGATGTATCTTTGATCAAACTTTCATAAAATGACCTTGACCTACTTTTTCCGCTGGAATGATTTCGCCTTTAAAAGCCAATATACATAAACTTAGTAATATGTTTAAATTGAATTTTGCTGCCACTAGATGAGCTTCGTAGTCTGTGATTACCTATGTTTACTGTTAGGTACTCAGACTAGTTTAGTTCCTTCCGACCCAGGAAAGGGGTGGGAGCAATATGAAAAATCACATCTGAGAAAATCCGCCCTCGACGAAATTCGATCCTAGACTCTTCTGTTTGAATGTTCGGGTAGATGTCCGGCGCTCTACTAACTGCACCATGATATCCCTTTCTCGAATATTCTCTTGCAAGATTATGAAAAAAGGAATCTCCAACAACACCAGGCTGCAGCACCCACAGCAAAACCCCAAAACACCCAATGCAAAAACACAGAGCAGAAAAACACAGGAAGAGACGCAAACGGGGCAAGGAACATCAACGCACAACACAGAAACATCAAACACAAAGGACTACACATTAACCAACAAGACCGGTACCCACTTTGGACGGCCATCTGAAACGGAAGAAGTAGCAGAAAGTGGTGTTATCCTGGATAACGTGCGCACAACCCTTCCACTTTTCCGATTACTCAGAGGTCTCGAAGAACGTACAATTGTGGCCTCCTCACTGTCAGATGATCACGTCAAACAAGACCGCAAAACGCAGGGGCCCAAGCAACACAGATGAATATGTAAATGGATATCACAAGAAGACGTACGAAATACAATCCGTGCTCTGCCATGAGCTCATGTATGTTATTACCCGAGGCGTCCGACTGATATTTAGAGAGGACAGGTGGTCGGGGCCCTGTCTTCTCTAAAGATGTTTGGACAGGGCCCGTCATGGAGTCCCGTCGTCACAGTCGGTCAGAGGACAAGTTTTCTCTTTGGTTATATTACATTGTTTAGATTGAGGATCACTGACGAGGGTTAAATAACCGAAACGTTCATGTCTGGTCCATGTTTAAAATTTATCTGTCCTTAAATGATGCTATTGAATTTGAAGACGTTTAACATTTGAACCACTTGGTGAGTGTCACTTCTGGTGGACAAGGAGACCCCAAGGGCACATGTAGCCAAGTTCGATCAACTTCGGTTGATCGTTTCTTCAACGCATTCCAAAATTTCTGTTACTTCTCATTTTCAAGTCATTATATTCCAACACAGTAATAATAATATGGAAGTGTTCCAACTCAATACCTTCTTGGAGAAACTATCAAACCAATTTTCATGCACCAGACACGTGTTTCGAATATTCAATTCTCATCAGTGATGCTTCCAGCCAAAGTTTTTATAGAGTTGGAACCCTTCGACATTATTACATGCGCCACCCAAATTAATTTCACTTGCACCCTCTGGTTTTATTTTTAGAATTCAAATATGTATATTTACTTTACAGAGAGTGCGCGGCTCCAAATTTCCTGTATGGTCGATTCAGTAGCATATCCAAATGAAATATATGTTCTTAATAGCATTGGAGGGATGGTGCTAAGATGTTAACCTCCTTAATAAGTCATTGAATTTGTCGGCCAAACTGAAGACAACTGGAACAAAGTCAAATTATGAATATATGTATGTTCACTAACTTAAAATAGCATATGTTTATATCGAGATAATTCTGACCTTATGCAGAGACATTGTTGACTATTTCATTCGGTGCCATGAATAGGGTTTGACCAGTGTTCTATTTTACGTAGACAATTTGACATGCTTCGAATCAGGAATCATTTTGACACTTTGGCGGTCTTGTTTGTGTGGTCATCTAACAATGAGGAGGTTATTATACACGACAATTGTGCCCCCTTCAAGACCCCTTGGTAACCAAAAAAAAATGGGAGGGTTTTGCGGACGTAAATCAATAGACCATAGGAATTGCTACTAGCGTGACAGATGGACGTCCTAAGTAGGCACCAATAGTCCATTTTCCAGAATATATTTATGACCGTTTTAAACCTTGATTTTATATGCACAGACAACAAACATCACATCAATTGGCAATGTTTTTTCAATTGTGACGTCATGTTTGAAGGCACTGACTTTATGCGTTGTCATGTTTTCTATTTTGACGTCACAATGAAAAGATCGCCAAATGTTGTGATTTCTGGTGAATCTACTGGAAAATCAGCTATTGCCCATTGGTATCATCGGTTTATGTGTAGTCTTTGTGTGTTGATGTCGTGTTTGGTTTTCCTTATCCCCTGTTTGTTCCTTGCTTTGTATGTCTACTCTGTGTTTCCGCTAGGGGTGTTTCTGTGTTTTGTTGGTGGCGATACAACCAAGTCTTGTTGGAAATCTCTTCCTTCCTTTTGAATTCCATTTATATTTATTTCACAAGGGACGGCCAGTGATTTGTTGAGCAAATGACTCACCATCGACTGGATAAAATTGCATAGAATTAAAGTATTGCAATAACCCTGGTACTAGTAATGCAGACAAAGTACATGGGTCTGTAGACAGGCGAAGATACCTTTATGGTGTCGATTGGAAGACAAAAACGACGGAAGATCAGAAAAGGTGGCATGCATTTTTAGTAAAACACTGGTCTAGTCTGATCAGAAAGGACGATGCTTCTCTCTGTAGGATATTCCGGACCATTAATTCGCTTAAATACGCTTTTCTTAGCACTGCATCTCTACATTGTTAGCGTAAGTGCAAATGCAAGTACATGGAAATAATGTAATTGACAGTCGTTCGTACGTTAAGCGAGGAAGACAATTTTAAAATGCCACTTTACAGCGGAAAAAAGTACGATAAATTGGAAGAATGCTTTTAAAAATCTCGAAGGAAAGTGCAAAATGAGATGAAATGGATTCTATTAAATTGCTGGGTTCTCTGTCGATTATATATGTTTTATGGCTTCGGATTTAATTGTTTGATACGTTATGTTGAATCAATTACTTGTTTCTGAATCGTAAGTTTCAATCACTTTATCCAGAGACTGTTTTAGATGAAACGTGAGGATTCTGAAGCCACTAAATGTCATTTTCTACGTTGATAATATATTTATTTCAAATCTGAACTATCTGTAAATCTCTGTCGTGATTTCGCTCTCTATCTTCATCAGGACCAAAGTAATCGCCAAACAAAGCAGCACAGAGAAATTGTATCCAGCGTCGGACTGATTGTCTGACTGGCTACATCATCTATCCTGCACTTGGCTTTGTAATCCTTATGGATAATACTGGTCAATTCAATAAAACACTCATTGTTTATCTAGAAAATTGGCTTGCTTTGCTGTCGTAAATGGACGGGGCATCAGATGTACCTAGAAAGTATTTGATCGAATAGGAATGATGTCTGTGGAATCATGGCTGAATGACAGTCATGAATATTTCAAAATGGTTGTGGTAGCAAAGAAACATTCTCTCTGTCGGATAATTGAAATCTAGGTCATAGAAACTATTTTCGAAATATTTAATTTGAAAATGAGAACTTAAACTATACTTTGCTAGGTATGTAGAAGAAAGTAGAGGAACGTTTTAACATTTATAAGTCCTACAGGATCCTCTCTAGAATTCCAGAAATGTGTCTTAACTTATACATATACAGTGTGTGCCGCATGTCTAGAAACGCTGTCAAAAATTTAGAGTGCAACAATAAAAATTATGACAGTTTTCTTTGAATTATGAAATATCGGTATTTCTGGTAAATGGAAAACGTTCAAATTCGATAGCATCATTTAAGAACAGATAAATTTACAGCATGGACGAGACATGCACGTTTCGGGTACTTAATCCTCGTCAGTGATCCTCAATCTAAACAATGTAATATGGCCAAAGAGTGTGAAAATTATTATGTCCAAAATATACCGAAAAAAGTAGCGGAATGAGTTGGATATGATGCTACAGGACCCATGATTTAGAAATTTCAAGATTTTTGATAACAGTTCTAAATTTTCGAATGCGTCGAAGAGAAAGACGATCAACCGAAGTTGATCGAACTTGGCTACATGTGCCCTCGGGGACTCCTGGTCCACCAGCAGTGACACTCACCAAGTAGTTCAAAGGTTAAACGTCTTCAAATTCAATAAGCAATATTTCCATCTTTAAGACGCTGGAATCCGTAATGTTAGGACAGTTTGTATCCATCATACTGCTTATTTGTATTCTCCGAAGTATCGTTAGGACTTCCCTAGAAATGGATAGACAGTGTAAGAAATAAATTCCTCAAAAAGGAAGAAAGCACACAATGTGTCAGAAAATAACTTGTGACGTGGTTGGAATTTTGTAATCAATATCACAATAGTTTGATTTGGAGAGTTCAGAGACCTCTCAGGGACAACGTCGGTCTGAAGACTGGATTCCATTTATAATGTTACATAACTCCCGTCAAAAGCAATGCGATACTGATGTAAGAGATATCATGGAAAATATTGGTGTATTGATACATTAGGCCGTAAATTGCCTTTTATCAAAACCAACGAGTTTTCCTATTGATTTTGTTCCTCACGGGAAATTACAAAAAAATTCTGTTTTTTATGTTGTCTTGTGAACATGTAAGGCTGATTAAATATCCGCAGGATTTATCCATAATATTCTTTATGAGTTTTGATAACTATCGGCGTGTATTGCTTAATTAGATTTGCATTTCTTGACGGAGATTTTCGAATAGGGATAATCAAGATATATATTCCCTTCTTCATATAACCTGTTCACGCACACGATAATCAAGAATATTAAAATGATCAGCGAATACCTTTTGAAAAGATTTCTTAGTATTTCATTAAAAATGCAGTAAATTAGGTTTGGATGAAGCAGGAGCAAACAGAGCCAATGGACTGCCCCCTTTCACTCACAATTCGCTCCCTGAAACAGCATGCATATGCGTAATGGAAACGGCAATAAATACTTCACATGTTGAGGATAAATGACCAATGAGTGCTGTATACGAAATGTTTTTTTTTTCTTTGTAATATACATGTATCCCTGAATAAAATATATTCTATTTCACATTATGCCTACATTACTCCAGAGATGATTGTTCATATTACTTTACGTTGTAAAACGTGTACCACGGGAAAGTTTTGCAATTTTAAAATGCTTTTATATTTGCATAATGTCATTTTCATGATATGAAATCAAATATGTAGAGTAGTTTTTCGAATTTGTAAATTGACGAGTGTATAAGTACTAAGATCAATCTATATTTCTATATACAGACCATGTTATGGCGACCATGACCATGTGTTTTCGCATAGGGGGTTTAGGTGATTTGTTCATGGTACTGCAACCGAGTCTGGCTGGAGATCCCTTCCTTTCATACGTTGTACATAGTCAATACGAAGAAGTCTTCTCATAGACTTATTAGAAAGTCATGTCCCCACGAAAAATATAGATCTCGGTTAAAATGTTCGGGTATCTCGCTTATCCCATAAAGATACGTGACATTTATGGATTTCTGATTGTTGTATTGAAGATTATGACAGTTTCAGTGGCTTTTAAACTTTTTAGCACTTCGGAAAATATATTGACTGTCTGTCAAGTCAGGCTTTTATGTCTCAGTCTCTGATGTCATTTAGTGCGTTAAGTCATAATCTTTCCGTCTCACTGATATTCCTTGCAATAAAATAGATACATCAATTATAGAAGCTCATTCGGCTAGATCTTAAGAATCGAACGGTTATCACGTTCTCAATGATAAAAGGTAGTCAAACTACCAATCGTCGATCATTGTATCCTTTGTTTTACAATGCTTTAATCATTGCATATAGCGTATGACTTGATTACAAGTATTACAGGATGACACTGATTCGTGTCTGAAATAGTTCTGTCATAGTTTATTTCCATGTTGCATATTGCCATTATATATATTGATCATGTAAGGGAACTGCATATTTCCCCTGCATAAACGTATTCGTGATTAAGCAGTCATCTTCTGAGCCCTCAACAATATTTGGAAAAAAATAACCTGAAGCTTGTTAGAGAAGGCAAGATCCTGACTAGCTCTCTTTGTAGACTTAGGAACCTTCATAATTATGCAATTTTTAAAGTCCACCTTTTCATTATGCGTAGGTGACACCACTTTAATAATATGGAAGTGTTTCAACTCTATATCTTTATGAAGAAAATTTCAAACCAATTATTATGCACCAGACACGTGTTTCGAATATTAAATTCTCATCAGTGATGCTTACAGCGGAGCCACCAAATTCATTTCAGGAGCGCCCTCTTTTATTTTTTGAATTTAGATTTGTACATTTACTTTACAGAGAGTGCGAGGCTCCGAATTTCCTGTAGGGTCGATTTAGTATCATATCAAAATAAAATCTATGTTCAAAATAGCATTTGAGGGATGTTGCTAAGATGGTAACCTCCTTTAATTTCGATGACAGTTTTGAATTGAATGACAAGTTTCCGAAATAGCAAAATAGTATATTTGATGTCAAATCGATAAAGGGCCAAAACGAAGCTTCTTTCAGGCGACAGAATTGGAAAGAAGTAATTAATACACTTCTAAACATCAAGTCACGGGGAACGATTTTAACTGCTCCACACTGCAACAAGAAATAAGTGTTTAAGATTCGGCTTAGAGGATGTAAGTCTAGTGCTTTGTATTTATCTGAATTTCCTTTTTTCTTTCCTTCGAGTCTTTTCCTTTAATATGTTTCAGATTCTCTATTTATTTTCTTATTTTTCAGGTCAAAATATTTCAGGGGAAGGAAGATATTTGGTGACTGGGATATTAGAGTTGAACAGGTATGACAAACTAATTGTAGTCTAACGATGGAGATAAAATCAGGCTTGGGGAGCGTCAGCCTCTCCTGCTTGCTAGAAACACCCACTTTAGCTGTATAAAGATGTCAATAATGATAAATGTACTGATGTTTTTGGATGGTTCAAACTTAATTTTGATTAAAATTGTGGACAATTATATATAAAAGTGCTTTATTTTTTCATTGTGTCGTCCAACTTATGACAATGAGTAAGTTAGTTGTTCACAAATATACCCCTGGTTGAGTAGTTTCTAGGTTAATCGCCTGTTCCTCAGAACGAATTCGTTATAGTTTGAATTTGCTTTCAAACTGCGTATTAATTGCGATAGGAGTACACCATAGGCAAGGAACGTTACTACTTCTAAATCAAAATTTTGTGGTTTTGGAGTTGGAGTATTTATAACTTTTGTAAGGCATTGTATTGAAGTATTTAGGTGATCATTGTCGTGAAAAAATGATCTTAATATGAAGCTTAGATTATGTTTTCAGTTGTCCATTTTAATAAAACTTCACACTGATAGATTGTGCAAAGGTTAACCGCTTTATTTGGATTATTTATTCATAGCACGTCATTAATACATGTATATTTGTATGTAAAATTGAAGTGAAGTGAAATGTGTATACACACTTCGAAACGTTTCACTCCTTTGCAAATGATGCACATTTTTATGCATGTCTTGTGCATTTTGTTCTGATATATTGATTATGAGAGTAACTCCTCGGCAGTGTTGAAATTTTCCTGTCCATTGTGGCACTTCGTCAATTTGGCGAACATTATCATGATTATTGACATACACTGCGAAACTATTGCTTATGGAAACATAATTACCGACATCTCACCTCCAACACTTCTGGTCCGCAACTCATCCCGAATGCCATTCCATGGCATTATGATCCCAATAACGACACTAACAATATTGCCAGATGTAATCAAGTTTACTGTTCTTCCAAAGTCAAAAGTTCATAGAGCAAGTGGGTTATAGTCTATCCGCTGATTAAGTTGGTCAAACATTATATGGATATTTCCGTATTGAGAAGTATACTTTTCCAGGTCGATATGTCCAGTAACTAACATATCAGGTCCATCAGTTGTTCCAATTTAGCATCTTATGGTGTATAATAATATACGTTATTACGGTTCTTGACAGAAAATATGGTCTGATATACCTTGTCTGTAATTTGAATATAAATTCCAGACAAGGTATATCAGACCATATTACCTGTCTGGAACCGTAATAACATTTTTGTCATACTGCAAATCACGTATTATTTGTCATTTCAAAATGGTGTCAACTTTTTTATATGTTGATGGATTGTAAAATTTTCTTCACCATTAAAAAGATAGTACCCTTAAATGGTTTATTCAAATGAATAAACCACGAATGAAATTCATTTTAGCAGAAAAATAAAATTAAAGGATCTGAAGCGAGAGAAAAATCCAAAACGTCTGAAAGCTTTTACGGGAAATGCGCGCTATGATGTCAAGAAACAAAAAGGTGTCCGTGACGTCACAAAGCTCTATATTTACGGCTGCAGACGGATAACATAGTCTCATAATCACGGCTAAACAACCAATGAGATTCCTAGAAATTTATTTGCAGTGTGACAAACCTTGTTATGACAGTCGTAAGTAACAGTTTTGTGTTCATTCAATTTATTTGTTTATTGGTGTTTTTATTGTCCTGTATCTTTTGTGCATTGCTTGTCGAGCTGTCATTGTAACATTGCATTGATAGGCATCTTCTCCTTTTAATGATAATAAAGTCCGCTTGATTGACGTAATGGATTCCAACCTTATGATTTAATTGAAATGATTTCAAATAAAGAAATATCCATCATAATTGAATCGATCATTAAAAAAACTGATAGAAAGCGGCAGTCTTCGAGTCCCCGAGGGCACATGTAGCCAAGTTCGATCAACTTCGGTTGATCGTCTATCTCTTTAACACATTTGAAATTTTCTGTTACAAAGTTTCTTTCAATTTCTTAAACGTGGGTCCTGTAGCATCATATCCCACCCATTCTGCTACGTCTTTTGGTACTTTTTTGGACATAAAATTTCATACTTTTTGGCCGTATTACATTCTTTAGACTGAGGATCACTGACGAGGGTTTAGTACCCGAAACGTGCATGTCTGGTCCATGCTCTAAATTTATCAGGTTTTAAATGATGCTATTGAATTTAAAGACGTTTAACATTCTATGCCAATTCCAGAAATGATTATAAAATGGGGTTCGCGATTGCCTTGTTAATTGAGACTTACACAATTATGCCATATTCCCCTGTACCTTTGACTCCAGGACTACGATTGGTACTTCTTCTCTGGTGTACCCATCTTTGGCTGGAAGCATCACTGATGAGCTTCTCAAGCTACCGATACAGACTTTCATAAATTTTAGTTTCATTATCTCTTATTTCAATAGGTTTACTTTTGTTTTTATTTTAGGCGGAATTTAAGGAAATGAATTTAGCATCTTACTCAGATACAGGGACAATGGTAGATATCCAAGTGGTACGGAATGGTACAAAAGTAGTCAGGTAAATAAGGTAGCTCATACAAATGCAAATGAAGTTCAAAACACAACTGAATAAAGGTTAGACCGAAACAACGTTGTAATACAAGTACGGAAATAGGAAAAACCACAAATACATAAGAGGAAAAGGCAGATGGTCTCCAGCAGTTCCACAATACATCATGAAAAGGAATACACCAAACTTCAGAACACTTTTGCAAAAAATGCAAGACTGATTACTGTCCACGCTGCTCACTTCAGAAATCGGAAAATTTAAGTTTTCTCTACTTTGCCTGCGATTTTGGCGATTAAAATTTATTAAGAGGGATAGATCTCGAACTCTCATAACTAACGGTGTATGATATATGTCTGTACGACCAATACTACGCTCACAGTGAAAGAAAATAGTTTTAGATAGGGAGTTTTCTATGTTAATTTCAGCGTGACGTCGCCGATGTTTAACACTGAGTCTATGGAGAACGTCGACGGCGTCACGCTAAAATTAACATAGAAAACTTCCTATCTAAAACTATTTTCTTTCACTGTGAGCGTAGTATTGGTCGTACAGACATATATCATACACCGTTTGTTATGAAAGTTCGAGATCTATCCCCCTATATAAATTTTAATCGGAAAATATGCCGACGAAGTAGAGAAAACTTCAATTTTCCGATTTCTGAAGTGAGCTGCGCGGACAGTAGTTATTTTATAATTTTTAAAATTGCTTTTATACTTTTGAGAAGAGAGTTCATCTTTTCTTCATGAAACTTGAGGACGCTACTTAAATAAATTTAGCTGTGTCTGAAATGACAAATGTGGATAATGACCATATCCCAATACACAGTACAAAATCGATAATTCAGAAAATCATAAACTGAAGTAATACAAAATCAGGATAAAACAGGAACCAAAGGCAAACAAAAAAACTCCACCATATGAAAAGAAGCGAACTCCCAAAATGGGAGTGAGACCAGGTGTCCAGGAAGAGTAAGCATCTCCTGCTTGCTTGCAACACCCGTCACTTCAATTCGGTAGAATTGTCACATTTGGTTACTTCCGTTTCGGAAGATACAAGTATATTCGGTGATTGAATAAAAAAAAAAGGAGGAGATCTCCAACAACACTAGGTTGCAGCACCCACAGCAAAATCCCAAAACACCCATGCAAAAAACACAGAACAGATACCCACAGAAAGAGACGCAAAAGGGACAAGGAACACCAACTTACAACATAGAAACATGAAACACAAAAGACTACACATAAACCAACGAGACCAATGGGCAACCGGTGCCGACTTAGGACGGCCATCTGCCACGTAAATAGCAGACGGTGTGGTTATCCTGGATTACGTGCGCACAACCCTCCCACTATTCCGATTTCCCAGAGGTCTCGAAGAACGCACAATTATGGTGTAAAACAACCTCCTCACTGTTAGGTGACCACACACAAACAAGACCGTAAAACACAGGGGTCCAAGCAACTCAGATGAATATGTAAATGGATATAAAAAGAGGACGTGCGTAATACAGTCCGTGCTCTGCCGGCTGTAGCGAGCTCATATATGTTATCACCCGAGGAGTCCGACTGACATTCAGAGAGGACAGGTGGTCGGGGCCCTGTCTTCTCTAAAGAGGTTTGGACAGGGCCCGTCATGGAGTCCCGTCGTCACAGTCAGTCAGAGTGCAAGTCTTAAGAATGCGCTCGTACAAGACTGTAAATTGGTCAAGTACCAAGCTTAGTGTCCGTCTGGTGACATTAGGATCATATCCACGGTATAAAAGGCGTTTGATGACTCTGACGCATTTTCGATACATATGCTGTCTACCTTTGATCCTTCTTATTTTGTTAATTAAGTCACCATAAAATGCAGGTTGTGAAATACCCAAAGTAATATACTCCGTTGCTTGTATTGGTCCGAATTTCAAAAGAAGTTGATCATAATTTTTGTAAAATTTCCAGAAAGTCTTTACTAGTTTATGAAAGCGAAAACCTTGACCTAAAAGTTTCTTTGTAATTTGTAGATTTCTATTATTAAAATCCAAAACATCAGTACATGCTCTAGCATACCGGATGAGCTGTGAAATGTAGATACCGTATGACGGTAATCTAGGAACATCACCGTCAAGCCAGGGAAAATTTACTATGTTGAATCCAAAATCATCTCGTTTGTCATATACACTTGTATGAATTTCTCCATTGACAATTTTGATATTTAGGTCCAAAAATGGTGTTTCAGTGTCTGTAAAGTTTGCCTTGTTTAGAGTCAATTCTTGTGGATAAATAACATCTTTATACTTTTCAAAAACAGGATTATCGATAGTAAGAATATCATCTAGGTACCTAGAAGTACCAGTGAAGCATTTGACATCATCATGTTTTCTTTGCTTTTGAAGATTTTGAATAAATTCCTTTTCATATGTGTATAAAAATAAATCTGCAACAAGAGGCGCACAATTTGTACCCATAGGAATCCCTACAACCTGCTTGTAGAGATTCTCACCAAATCTTACATAAATGTTGTCCAAGAGGAAGGACAAGGCACTACACAGGTCGCTACATGACCATGATTTGTATGATTTGTATTCTGTATATTTGAATTGACCATCTGACCATTTGAATAGTTCAAATGGTCTAAGACAGAATATCACCCCCCATTCAAATCAATTTGGCTTGAAATACAAAGTGTACCACTGATTTTTCTGCCCGAAACATGTGCCTGGTGCATTGAAATTGGTCTGAAAGTTTGTTCAAGTAGGCTTCGAGTTAAAACACTTCAATTATTTTTTATGATGGCAATTACGCCACAAAGTGAGAAAATGATGAAGTCAAAATGTGAAGAAGGATTTGTAATCGTACTAATTTTTTCGATAAAAGTTATCCATCCCATCCTGATACGTCTTTCGATGCATTTTCAGACATAATCACTTTCACACTTTTTGGCCATATTACACCGTTTAGAGTGAGGATCACTGACGAGGGTTGAGTACCTGAAACGTGCATGTCTAGTCCATGCTGCAAATCCATCTGTTCTTAAATGATGCTATTGAATTTGAAGACTTTAAATATATAAGTAATCCACAGGAAAGAGCTTCAGAGAGCTGTCAAACCAAATTCGAAGTTAGAAGGTCAATAAAAATGTCAAGTCTCCATCAATTAACGTCTCGACTATGAGACTGAATAACTGATGGGTACTTCTGTAATGTTTATTGTAGAATAATAAATTCGAATTCACTCACCATTCAAGTTTACACAATCGGCCGTGCGTGCTTTTAGGACATGCGTGTTTGTGAGGCTACGTGCGCTGCGTTTTTCTGACGACGCAAGGAAGGGAGTGGCAAGAGTGCGGAAGGAGTGCGTCAACGCACGTCAGACGCACGGTTATATGGGTGGTTACATGCATCATATGTAGCGTAAAAAAGTAAGTGCGTTGCACGTACTTACGACTTGCGTGCAACTTGCTTACAACGTACTTTCTCCGTACGTCTTCTATGTTATTGTGTCGAATTTATACGTACTGCTAACGCACGGAGTCCTCACTTCCTTGAGTCAAAGGTGCATTGCACATACTTGCAACGTACTTACTGTACAACGTGTGTCGTACTTCTTGTTGAATTCGTAGACAGCACGAAGATAGGATGCAGCGAAAGTTCTGTATGCACTAAACACGTCAAACCAAAGTCGAAGTCAGAAGGTCATTAAAAATGTCAAGTCTCCATCAATTAACTTCTCGACTATGAGACTGAATAACAGATGGGTACTTCTGTAATGTTTATTGTAGAAAAATAAATTCGAATTCACTCACCATTCAAGTTTACACAACCCGCCGTGCGTGCTTTTAGGACATGCGTGTTTGTGGAGGCTACGTGCGCTGCGTTTTTCTGAAGACGCAAGGAAGGGAGTGGCAAGAGAACGGAAGGAGTGCGTCAACGCACGTCAGACGCACGGTTATATGGGTGGTTACATGCATCACATGTAGCGTATAAAAGTAAGTGCGTTGCACGTACTTACGACTTGCGTGTAACTTGCTTACAACGTACTTTCTCTGTACGTCTTCTATGTTATTGTAAGGATGTCGAATTTATACGTACTGTTGACGCACGGAGTCCTCACTTCCTTGCGTCAAAGGTGCGTTGCACATACTTACAAAGTACTAACAACGTGTGTGTGTCGTACTTCTTGTTGAATTCGTAGACAGCGCGCAGGTAGGACGCAGCGAAAGTTCTGTATGCACTAAAACTGCTACGTCCTGTCTGCGTGTTCCCAAATCTGCAAGGAGACCGCACGGGACACGTACTGACAACGCACGGACACCGTACGGATACCCAAGGTTTGCCTACGTTTTCACGTAGACAGTACGTACATGCACGTACGGCGGGTTGTGACCACCGCTTAAGGTGGGTCAAAGTAGAAGAATAGAAAATAATTAAAAAGAAATGATGATATACAGGAGGAATACGCCAAATGTAATCAACAAATTATGCTCAGAGTTAGACTTCAATGAGACAGACAGGCATAAAAATTGACTAAATTGGTGTCCTACATATATTCTTTTTATACCAAATGATTAATTTTTTTCAGATCATTTAAACCAGACTTTTTACTTATACGGCAAAATGTAAAAGACGCTGGAGAAGACTGGAAGAACATTTTAATAGGCTTTCAATATGGTGGCATACCTAGCATTAATTCTCTTCATTCCATTTATAACTTTCAAGACAGACCATGGGTAGTAAGTATTATTTTTTGTAATCCATACCAATGAGTTAAAGAAGATCCTGACGACAATCTCAACAGCACTCACAATAGAGCACAAAATAAAACATCGACGGACCCCTAGCAAGCTAGAGGTGGGACCAGGTGCCCGGGAGGAGTAAGCATCCCCTGTTGGCTAGCCGCACCCGCCGTCGATATTTATGAAGCATGGAAATGAAAACCAACGTTTTTGTATACTTAAGAATCGAGGAAAGTCAAACACAAAACCCCTAATTTAGAATTCAAATATGAAAATATATAGGAAAACAAAATTAGGAAAACATATATAGCCAAAGAACACAGTAAAAGCATTATACAAAGAAGCAATCGACAATGGGAATGAGATCAGGTGTCCGGGAAGAGTAAGCATATACTTCTTTCTAAAGGGCAAACATCGCCTGTTTACTGTAGAGTAAGCATCCCTTTAATTATGATCAGAAAGAAATATAGAGCTATCTTTTCATAATTATAATTTAATTTCACTCATTGTTTAGTTTTCACAGTTGATACGGATACAGAAGAAACTAGGCCGTGATAATTTTCCTTTAATAGACCAAGCCTACTACCCTAACCATAGAGAAATGGTGAGTAATATGTGGGTACGTGTCCGTAATTTTCTATCTATCTCAACACTGCAGCCAGCCTGCCACGTTATGCACACCTGTCACCAATCAATTTCAGTTGCCCAAAATTTATAATAATTGATAATTTTGGAAGAAATTGTTATATGAAATCATACATAATGAATCGATAAATTAGAAATCTATATCGTTTCGAATGATTTTTGTACCATATTTATTCTTTTCTTTCGATTATTCCTATCTTCATTCCTTCTGTTAACAATAATTTATCTTCTTAACGATGCCTTTTACAGTTAATATTTTTGTTTAGATTTTCTAACAATTAATTATTACATCAACAATTCAGAACTTTCCAAATGAGCCTTGTCATATATTTCATGCAAAATTATTTCAGAGTAGAAAAAAGTAAAGTTCTTATTTGTCATATTTGACAATTAAATTTGTATGTACTTGGCATGCTGGCATTTTGCACATTTAAAAGTCAAAATGTTTTTATGAATTTGTGTTCTTTTTTCTATATAAGTTTATTGACATGTATGTTAGACATGTTGTTTCATTTATGAGCGTTTTTTCCTTTAAAAAATCGGTGATATTCGGCCCCATTCCCCCTTCCCTGGAGTATAATTTTTCCCCCAATATAAAATATTTTTTTCCTTGGCTAAAAATGTTTTAAAATAGTGTGTAAAGTTCAACAAAATCAGAATAAAAATAGTAGAATATGGTTCCTTCAATGTACCTGAATGTACATAAAGCCATTCCAGTTATATTGATGCTATGATTGCTATCTATAATAGTTTTGAAGGAATCTTAATATATTAAAAAAAGATCCCCTTTTTTAGTTGTTCACGAGAATATTATCCCCATGTAACGTCCTTGGCCCCTCCCCCCCCCCAAGTGAGAAATATCACTGTATATTTATCATGACGTGAAAAGTCAAAATGTTGAATGGAACAAAGGAATAAGATTTTTCTGCTGACAGCAGTAAATATTGTTTGAATGATTTTGACTAAGTTTAAAAAGCAAAAATTAGATCCGAGTAGACGTAAGAAGCATTACGTACGTATTCTTATACCTAATTCCTCAAAATTATTGGAATGTGTTTATTAATTTTGTTGCTTTTTTTAAGACCGCCTGTAATAATTTCCAAGATCTAAAATGTAACTTTTAGGTGATATTGATATAATTATTGTGAAAAAGTTTTCATATCGATTACTGCACCGTTTTATTTAGAGTATTCATGCACTGTGTGTTTATTAGCGGCTTTTGTGTTGTTCCTGCAATACACGACTTTGTACTATCAATATCATAATCGGTAAAGTAAGGTTTATATGTTATATGTCTATCGTTTGGTGCTTTCATTGACAAATACCAGTTTATGGCCAGTACAGAGTCAATCTTGCTCTTTTGCCCAAAGGAACAATATTTACGATGGTTTCAATACTTTTCATCGTTTCATCACAGTGTTCAAATTACACAAAAACGGGGTAATTGTACAGACTTAATAAATATATGTGTTTTATGTAAAATAATGCCTCAAATAATTATAAGATGGGTGTAAACGATCATATATATCACATTAACAGCTTAAACTTCAAATTCCAGACAGTTTGTCGCCTTTTTGTAGTTCATGTCGCTTGTGACGGAAAGCTAATACATTTTGTAATCGAGAATTTAAAAACTGCACTTCGATTTTTCCTGACAATCTAAATAACTATAACTGTTTTAATGCAGTTGCACTCTGCGAGCACTTTGGAATTGAATTCTAAGAAAATTAGCATGAAGGATAATCATTCCTTTCCATAGCCGGCAGTCTACTGCAACTCCATAAGAATTGAAAGAACGCTTGCGAAACTCCATTTTCTATTAAATTTCGCTTTCACTGTCGCATACTTCATTAACATCTTTTACGCAATGAGATCGAACACTTGGTTTACTCAATTCAATTAATGTGCATCATTTCTCATGCATGCAGATCTAACGAACACTCGCTACATTTGCCTTCTTAATTTGAAGTGCAAATCGACTGGAGTCATATTCCGACAATCTAATTCACAAGATCAAAGCTACAGAGGCAATTCTCAGAAATATTAATAGATACGACAGCCAGGGCTATATGTCATTAAATTCTTACCCATATCAAGGCGGATGTCACTAAAGCTTTTCGGTCATAGAATACAATATTTGAATAAATATGAATTATTCATATCGCCTTCACGGGATTGGCAACTACATCATAATAGGTTTATATGTCGTAATTTGCTTGATCGGAAAACTCTGTTGTCGCAGACGAACTGTGATTAATTCCTACATAAACATCCAGATCTCAGACCGGAATATATAATATTGCTACAAATTCAGAAAAAATCGTTTTCAGGGAAAATTACCACGATGAAAGTATCAATTATTTCGTCATGAAATGAAGTTTGCATAACTTTGCTGTGTCTGATCATTTTTGTACAATAGATAATTGTTATCATGATAGAACCAATTGCTGATGTCGCTTGTTTTTCTTTTCGTTGTTCACATTTGTACGTGTCTTTGATCGTTTAGTTCTGTTTATTAGAGAAACGTTCTAATTTATTACATCAAAATTTAACATTAAGATTCAGCAAATAAAAGACCCATGAAATGTTATTAATAGCACTTTCTAAATTTTTCTTTCGGTAGTTATTGTAAATGAGCGAGGATATTGCAAAGAATGTTTATCTGAAGTAAGACCACTATGATTAAAAAATTGAAATAAACTTCATAAATATCTGAAATTATTCACTTTTGACATTTCTGTTGGTACTTCAATATTTTTTTCTCCTTCTCGTTTTATGCTTCTTGATATTTACCACGCTGATGTTTCGTTTCATAGTTTGTCGCCTCGAATGGTGATAAAAATGGTCCTCCATACATTTATGAAAGTACCAATTTTGTTTCCACATGCATTTTCCCGCGTATTTTCCTTTCCTCCTTCTGATACAAGCACCATATCGTGTATAACAGCTCCACACCATGGTATACATTCCACACACATCAGCGGAGAGCTTGCCGCATTTATGACCTGAACACGTTTGTATCTGTAAAAGACAAAAGAAATTCAATGTGAAAGGATGACCAAATCTCGATAGAAAAAACTTGAAGCCAGCCTTATTTAGTTCATGCAGACATCAATAAGAATTAGAAAAAAAAACTTTTCAAGCACGAGTGAGTCTCACTGAACGGCACGAGGGGATGCTGCTATACTGTTATCAACGCAAAATTTCGAATATCAAGCAATCAGAAAATAAATAGTGGTGTAGATACCTGACAATCGCAGCTTTTCTTGTAGTAATTCCTAAGTCCTCTTTTCTCTCTACGGGTTACTTTATGGATATCTTGTACCCAATCACAGCTTGTTACCCATAACTGGTTATTTTTCACATGACCTGCAAAGAAGGCCTTTAGACAAATGGAACATCAACCGACCATGAGAAAAGTCATTGCGCTAATATTGTCAATATTGAAATATATGTTCTAATGTATAATAAAATGTCATTGCACCATATGCGCATTTCAACACGTTATGTCTCATCAGTGATGTTCTATGCCGAAAAAGAGGAAATCAAAAATCAAGGAGCAAAAAAAAACTGTTAAGGACAGAGCTATACCATCAGGGAGATACCCTTACCGGTAGTTTTCGAAATTTTCCATTAAATTTTGTGACGATGGATTTACAAATATATTTCGAGTCAAGAGCTGAAAAACTGTGAAAATAGGCGAACGATATCTTTAGGGACTAACCAATCGACCAGCAGAGGTTCCAACCTGAAGTGGTTGAAATTGTCTATATTTAAATATAAAAAAATGTTGTATTAGAAGATTTTTCTGCACCA
This sequence comes from Pinctada fucata, assembly GCA_028142955.1. NCBI lineage: Eukaryota > Metazoa > Mollusca > Bivalvia > Pterioida > Pteriidae > Pinctada > Pinctada fucata. Next base: position 78,323,906 of record AP027102.1, read on the forward strand.
TATGCGCATTTCAAAAAGTTACATCTCCTGAGTGAGTGATGCCCGAGGCCGAAAAAGAGGAAATCCAAATAATATAATATTTTGTAGAACAAAAGTCTAAACCTGACCTCAAATTTCTACCAAAGAACCTGCTAAGGACAGAGCTATGTCATCAGGATGATACCCCCTTAATCTTAGAAAATTTTCATTTAATTTTCTGACGGAGGATTAAAAATTATATTTCAAGTCAAGTGCCAATACATTGTGAAACTAGGCGAACAATGCGCACGGGAATTAGCAATCAAATAGCACAGATATCTCTTTAGTGACATTTTATAAAATATCTTATTTTTCACTTCGATAGTCTTGGTGAACTAACTGAATGTACCGGTCTCTACATATAAGATACCTTAGACAACTATCGAAGGATTGTACCTTGATGCATACGTAGAACAGGTAGAATTAAAAATAATTCATCAAGTTTTTTTTAAATATAACATAAGGTATTGTCAGATTGACGGGACAAGAACAACTTTATTGTTCGATGTTAATTTTTCGTTTGAAATTTGCCCAAAAAAAAGGTATATTCGAAACATTTGATTTTACGATGAATATGGAGGGATTGCGAATAAAGTCGTGCAAACCCTAAATAAGGACATGAATTTGATGTCAAATCTTACCTGTTAAAACGTATCTTTTATCTTTACACAAGCGTACTCCACAGTCAAATATGCGTAAAGGGGTGTACACGTAGGATTTATCACAAGTTTTTATCTTGTTGGATCTCTGTTGATACAGAAATGTTTAACGTCTTCAAAAACATTAGCATCATTTTAGAGCAGATAAATTTACAGCATGGACCGGACATACACGTTTCGGGTATTTAACCCTCGTCTGTGATCCTCAATCCAAACAATGTAATATGACCAAAATCTGTGAAAATTATGTCCTAAATATACCGAAAGACGTAGCAAAATGGCTGGGATATAATGCTACAGGAACCAGGTTTTAGAAATTTGAGAAAATTTTGTAAACAGAAATTTTCAAATGCGTTTGAAGAAACGATCAACCGAAATTGATCGAACTTGGCTACATGTGCCCTCGGGGACTCTTGGTCCAACAGCAGTGACACTCACCAAGTGGTTCAAATGTTTAATGCCTTCAAATTCATTAGCATCATTTTAGAGCAGATATATTTACAGCATGGACCAGACATGCACGTTTTGAGTATTTAAGTTAGAAGAAGACAGTTTCAAACGTGAACGTTAAACTAAACAAAAGACATTGATTTCTTGAGTGAAGTTGAGACATTCATTTTCGACTATATCAACGATTCGAATACTGTTATATGAATATTCCACCGCAGAAAGGGATACTACTTCAAACCATCATACTGAAAACTTTTGCATTCTTGTTAGTCAGTTGTTGAAACATGGCACCTCAATTTGCTTATTCCCTGTTAAAACTGTGTTTGTATTGTAAAAGTAATGGACCTCTGTTACTAAATGTCCATCCAGTCTGACTAAAATTACTAAGAAATGACTGCTCAAAAAAGATAGTTTTGTACCTACCTTGAACAACCTGGTGATTTCTATATGATATTTTTCAAAGCCAAGTGACGCCACTGATTTGTTCCTTTCGGGATGTGTCGCTGTTGCTTTGTTCTTTACACGGGCTATAATAACTGTAATTAAAACATGCAAGCGATTTATCTTTCCCATCTTTATGCCATTTGGTTTTTAGACTTTCACTTATTATTATGGATGGTAAAATGTAAGGAATGTACAAACTATCTATTGCTGTAATGAGCTTATTTCGAAGCTACAGACTTTTGAAATTAGTAATAGAATTTTAAGCGTAGTAGATATATTGCTAATAGTTCAAGTTTCAGCACTCAACTAAAAACACAAAAAATGGCTCATTCACCGACCAGCTTTGACTCTTTCTACTCGGCTGCAGTGACGGGTCGTCTTCAAAGAATGTTACTCTCCTAGGGTACCTGATCTTAATCAAATTGGCAATTAATTTCTGCTCCTTTACAAAATGTTAAGTCGGATTTGCATTTGGTCATGTTTTTTTTTTGCACATTATGATATTTGGATACAGATTTAGGGGTTTTTATTTTGGGTTTAAGTTTCACTCACTCAACCATCATTTAATCACTGCTCAATGAAATTTCCATTTGAAATAAAAGAATTTATCAGACAAGGGTCCATTGTATTCTCCTTACTTTAGATAGAATTCCTCTTTTCCTAGTGAGTGCAGATTCATTTCGTTTGGATATTATTTTATTTATTCTTCAATGCTTTAAATAGAAAGAAATAAGAAGTTTAAACTCTGATGCCAGAGTCCAACCCTCAAAATCAAGTTCTGTGCACCAGACTTGTATATTTCGGATCATTAGTGCATGATACGTCAAGCTGACATTATTCACAGATGCCAAAGAATTTCGTAACGCACTCTTTCATAAATTTAAATATTACGGAAGTGTTCCAACTCTTTAAATTCTTGAAGAAAATTTTAAACCAAATTAAATGCACCAGACACGTGTTTCGGTTGGTAAATCCTCATCAGCAATGCTTCCAACCAAAGTGATTTTCAGGCACAGCCAAAATTCATTTCAGTAGCACCCTCTGGTTTTATTTCTTTTTTATTTGATTTTTGTATTTACTTTGCAAAGAGTGCACGGTTCCAAATTTCTTGTGGGGTTGATTCAGAAAATAGAATCTATAACCAAAATAACAATTGAGGGATGATGCTCGTATGTTAAACGTTTCAAATTCGATAGCATTATTTAAGAGCAGGTAAATTTACAGCATATGTTAACCTCCTTTAATTTCGATAATATTTGGATTTAATGAAAAAATTCCGAAATAGCAAAATAACATATATAATATCAAATTGATAAAATATCAGATAGATAGCGTTTTGGTAAGTATTTTCTTGACTAAGTACGTAAATAAATGTTGTGCAAATTATTTTGTCTTCAGATTTTAAACCATCGAATCTTAAAAGACTTATTTAGTAGTAAAGTACTCTTCTTTATGGTAAAACATTAGTATATTCCATTCATACATTTGCAGATTTAATATTACGTTCGAAAAATCGTATTTAATGTACATTGTAATCTGCTTCAGAAGCAAAAATTGATGTGGATTTTAATTTGGTTTGTTATTTGGTGTTTTTATTTATTTATTTTTTTTTATCATTATCAAACTATGTTCAATCGCTAAAGTACTTACCGAAATCCGACTCACAAAAGTGTTGCTGAGGATGTTTCATGTCGCATTCACATGAGATAGAGAGTTTAACCAAAATAGTCAGCAAAAATGCCGCTTGTGTTAGTACTAATCTGTAGATCATGGTTCATGTAATGGTAAAGATGTTTGTACAGATGATACTCTTATTAAGTATTTACAGAATTCAATGTAACCTTGACGTACAGAGATCCATGTTCACCACTGGTTCTTACGTAGAAAATCTGTCACAGGAGTAAATACGGCTTAAAATGTCACCGATTTGTTCATACTGTATAGTAACGTTGTTAAGATCGTTCCTTCCATCTATAATTGATTGCTAGATGGGGAATCATTGTTTTCTACGAGTATCTGCCAAATTATTGAAATGGATATCACAAGAATTAGATATAATTGATTCGGGAATTTTGCTACTAACCCTGCTTTTTCACAGGCATAGATGTTATGGCGCGTTAAGATGATAGATTGAAAATCAATGCGACTTCCTTGTACGGCACGGAGACAAGCCTTGTCTTTAATCATTGCTTTCTGTTGTGTTAACGATTAGTTAAATCGTCCATTTCTTGTTTACAACAGCTTCAAGCCGTGAGGAGGCGGTGTCGTATCTATATTTGGTCATTTTGGTTTATTCATGAACTTAAACTTGAATATAATGAAGCTTATAGCTGTTATGTTATCATATACTTTTCATACTATTCAAGCTCAAAACAAAACCTTTGCGTCAACGATATTTTAGACCATTAATTCAGACGAGACTTGAATTTAGGACATGACGTCCTTGTTTTGAATTTCAGGAAAAACGTTCTTTCATTTAGATAAAAGAACGATTCACTTGTACATTGTATGTAAGTATCGTAAGTAAATTTATCAAATAGTTATGAGTAGGTATGTGATTATTGTTATCAACTATGAAAATAAAAATGCAATTTTGTTCATATATGCAATCCGGGATGTCCTATCTCATTGACGATGTCCATAACATTAGAGAGAATATACAAACTATGAATATTTGAACAGATTTGTTCTTAAAAACCAAAATTGTATGCTGAAAACCGTTTGCGATATCCCTTACTTGTAGATTACTGTAAAAAAAAGAAATGTATGTATATTTCAAATTAGTTTAGAAGATTGCAAAAGACAATTGACAACTTCAACAATAACAGGGAACAAAGAGACACAGTAACAGCCACACCAAACGGAAGAACAAACAAAAAGGGATGAGACAGAGACTCGAAACATGAAATGCAACAATAATGAAATTGAGATAATTAACAACACATTCATTGAGAGTTTTAACAAGGAGAATATATTCCTCCTTGCTATTCACTAGCAGCAATACCATTTTTATTGTTTCAGTCATTATATGAATAACAAAAACTACATCGCAGTTGCATCATTCAAGTCTTTTCATTTACACTCGAAAGAGGAAGAGATAAAATGCAAAGAATGAATATACGAAGAAGATAAAATATCGATGTATTCCTCCTCATTCTATATTCCACTCCTGAGCCGACTCTGTCAAAAACTGGGCTCGTGCTTCATGTCTTCACGACTAGTACTTGGATTGCCGCTTTTCGACCTCCAGTCATCACATCTTGAAATGTGAATATGCTGCACTGACCATGATAGAAGATAAGTTCCAATAATTATCCAAATATGTATATTTGATGCAATTTCCATCGCAAAGTCATCGCTTCTTTCCACTCTCCATTTGCAAGAATGGCAATGAAGCTTCCAAGGGAATGCGTATTGAAGAGCAGAGTCAAAATTAATAATTTTCTGTCATTCAAACTAAATTCTGCATAAATGAATAATAGAATGGTATTATTTTTATTTTATTAAGATACTATTTACATCCGATTGTTACATACTAGATCTAGTATTTACAATATTAACAACATTAATAACACAAAGACATATAAAACATGGCGAAAATTATATTAACATTTCATAAAACACAGGACGGGAAAATGAAAATGTATATGTTAAAGATTGAGAACATGAAAATGAATAAATAATATATACATCAATGTTTTATGCAAATCTTGTTTCTGCTAAGATATATAAAATTATATAGGACTCATTATTTGGGATATGCTATTTCAGATCTTTGTCTCTCTCCATTTATACAAGACTATCTAAAGTCTCTTTCACTAACCTCTCAGTGTGCGTCTCCTTTCTTGTAAGACGTAGATTTAGAATTTCAATTTCTTGAATATACCAGATCCTTTTATCGATAGCTTATTTGTAAATAACAAACCAAAAAGCCAAATACACAAAAAATAACACGCATTGCATGTAATGTATATTTTATCTCTGTCGTACTAGTACTTCTTCTACTTTAGAAGAGAAGAAAAGTACTTTTAATTCATTAAGGAATCACATTTAGTTTACACAAAACGGATTTCTTCGATTGAAAAAATGGATCACAATACGTAATCCCGACCCTTTCAGAGTAGGAATGAAAAAAATGTTTTCTGTAAATCGTGCCATGGAAAAGTCTTTCGACTTCTACCATGACCTGGAAATTGTTTGTGCCATTTTTGCTGAGGTACTAAATGATATCTTGTGCCCTTTTAGTTCAAGGTTCTACGACTCTGCTTGGTAATCTCTCCCTTGCATTGACACGTCCTCCATATCCAGGGCTATTAGATCCGGGACTATTATAACCAGGACTGTGGGCCCCATACCCCGGACTTCTATCCTCTAGGGCTGGATTGAACTCCTCAGGACCAAGTCCAAACCCAGGGCTCCTTTCATTCGAACTTTCGTTCTCGGAATCTGGTGATACCTCTCGTGTAGGTGCTTTTCGTACGGTTTTCCACGGGAATACAATGTTATTGTCTCTCAGACACTGCTTTAGTTTTTTATTTCTTTTCCATTGACACTGATTTTTATTATTTATCATACAGAAACCGTGATCCTGGAAACAATCTTGATTCCACATCCTTGGAACCCATCGACATTCTCGCGGTCCTGGATCGCTACAATAACTGGCCTGACACCATGATACCTGAAACCAAAATAAATATATTTCCATGAAAAGGGAAGTCTGAATTAAATTCGAATGTCAAAGGACCAATCTATTATATAAATTTTAATTGTCGGCAGAGGTTACCGGAGGTTTCTAGGGGGTTTCAAGAATCAAACTCAGAACTTCCTAATCTTAAAAAAATAATCTTCATGTCCATTTTACGATAGTATTGGGGAAGAAGGATAACTCTAATCTAAATGTATGAACTCATAAGAAAGATAACTCGATGCTAACCTCACAATGACAATTTCTCTTGTAATGGAATTTGAGTCCTTTCATCTGGTGACGTTTGATAGTTTTGTAGTCTTGTATCCAATTGCACATGCTTGTCCATACTTCTCTCCTTTGAATGCGTGCTTTGAAAATAAAATTTTGATATCAAACATGACATATTGAATAGATTTCAAGTAGTTATGTTGTATCTTAATAGATATAATTGAATATATATTTAATACAGAGTGAAATTTATAAAATAAATGAACAAGGAAATAGAATCTACCTGATATAATGTAGGTTTTGCCCTTCTGTAAGATGACTCCACAAGCCGCTCCTGATCCCGACGTATGAATGTATTTCAAAGCTTTTCCAATGTTATCTAACTTGTCATTTCCCTGGAAAATTTTAAGTAAAGAACTTGAACTGTTGTTCTTTTATGTAGATTCAATGACTAACACTACCTTATATTCCGCGGATCTGTGTCAATTACTTCTCTAGTAAAATCATAATAAATGTTCTCTGTATTTTGCATACATGCTTTCATGTAAAGTACCTTGAAGAATCGGTGGACCCTTATTTTGTATTTTCTTTCCACGGGCATCCGTGCATAAGGGTCGTCTGGCATTAGTGGATTTGGGGCTTTGACTAAACTGTTCTGAAATATCTCCTCCACATCTTTAATCGTTGCAACTAAAACTGCAAAATGAAAATAACGGGATGTCAGTATCATATTGTCAAACACTTCTATGTGCATTTACTAGTATATTGCATAGAGCTTAAAGACTTGTGCACTTTTTTTAAGAAAAAGAGATTATTTGATGAATATTCCAAATAGTGTTCAAAATACTAGTAGTGCTCACTTTTTCATATATGTGCACATAGTACATCAACCCTTTGCACTTACCGACATCAGCCATACAGTAGTGTTGTTGCACATGGGTGGGGAAGCAGGTACACGCCCACGTATCCTTTACTATGGAGACTAGTAATAAAAATAAAGCTGCCAATTTGGAATGTAATGGATTCATTTTTATGCCTGCAAATAGAATAAACATCCTATCTATAAATTTGATAATTTATCAACGTCTGTTTATTTTTAGAAACTGTAGCAATTAATGAGGCAAATGCAATCAACATCTTGACTAAAGAAATTACTATAATTAGCAAGATCAGAATTCAGCTGGCTGTGGAAACATTTGCAACATCTACCAAACATTTGCACTCAATAGAATGCAAAATACATGAGCAATATCAAATATTTGTGGAAACGAACCTCTGGATCGTATCAAGGTTCCTGAAGATATAATGAAAACTAATCTCGGCTCTCTACATGTATAGCATGGATTGTTATGGAACGGGTGCTCTAATGCTCATTTGACAATGTGAGATAGATTAGAGAATAGCAAATACGAATGTTCCTTACTTACGTAAAGATCAGAGAATCTGTTTATCATATACATAATTCGGCATTGGTGAAATCCCCTTTGAAAGTTGTTTTACATTTCGTGTTTCTTTGTATATAAACCGGATAAAAAATTTCGAATATTTCTAAGATACTTATATTTCTTTTCAAGTTTGCAATGACGCATACTTACTTGAGTATTTCTTGAGTAGACTCTACATTAAAGGATATGTCCGTTATTGAGCAAAGATGCAAGTAATACTATATAATAAACATCCTCTCTTTTATATTAAATGAATCGATTATGTCATAATGACAAGCTTATTTTTTAACAAACAAATGCATTTTTTCTACTTATATGGAATGTACAATGTTAGCGGTGTTGATTACTGAATAAATGGCTCAAGCATTTTTTATGTAAATTGTTTTGGTATATCCGACCACAATTATGGGGGATCGCTTTAAAATAAAGCAGGTCAGACGATAACTTGTTTTCGCTGTGTTGTAATTTTACTAACTGTTCAGAGATATCACAATACATTTGTAAGTTGAATCATTCTCTTTTATTCGTTTAAATTTTTTAGGGTTGAAGTGAGGACAATAAATTCGTTTACTACTATTTAGAAAAATGCGCAGATCTAGAGAAAGTCTGGGGCTTAGTCAAAGTCAAAACTGCATATTTTCTTTATTCATTATTATAGTCTGTTAGAAACTTTAGGATGCATATCCGATTAAACAAAATCCAGATCTACATATCGCTAAAAATCAATGCACTCTAAATACCCAATCACATTCCTAGATTTACACTCTATAGTATTAGTGCATTTACCCCCTGAAATACCCTCGTCTAATTCGCGCCCAATGTCAGCTCCGAATTCCTGAGCGTGTCACAATTGGCATGAGGATCAAAAAGTGTACTTACAGTAGACATGGTAGGTGGGGAAATATTTACGAATAGAACGATTGATGTTCTTTTTTTGTTAAAGATAAGGATTACATTACTGTAGATATTTATCAAGCCATCTTATAATGTATATGTGATGTGATAATAATGAATGATATATTATTTGCAATTAGCTCTATGTTAATGGGCAATTAAGCTTTATTTTGTATTGCGGTTTATAAAAATATGTCGCATCCTAAGCATTATAAGACAGATGGGAGGAATTTAGGAGAATCTGCCTTGGCATTTACTAAAAATACTATGAAAGGGGGAGGACCCGTGCTGTCATCGTTAGCTTTCTTGGCTCTGGAATTATGCTGAGCACAAAAACATAGAATTGGGAGCACATCCCAAGAATTTATCACAAACACAGAATTTCATGGATGACTGAGTTTTAGTTTGAACCTGTTTATTTCCTGGCTCATCATATGTTATTATTTGGCTCATATTTCACAGAATTCTGTTCTTTGGGATAATAAAAGAACAGACGTATTAAAGATATCACTAACAATACAAGCTGATGGAGTACTGGGGGAATAAATATAATGGGAGCGCGCCTGTTTTTACCACCTGTACATTTGTGATAATCCATCATCCGAAGGATTTCTGTCTTTGACAATTACAAATTCTGACAACCTTGAGAGTGATAGGAAGTGTTACCTATTAATTAAACTCATTACTAAGTGCAAAACGTTCAATTTCGGAGAGAAAATATTGCGAAAGACATCACTTAAAAGTACACTGTTCTGTATTTCTATTATATGTACATAGAAACCTCCCCTCTCCTTTTGGTTTTCTTTTTCCTTCATTAGCATTTAAGCACACCTCAAGTCTTGTGTTTTGATCCATTCCCTGCTTCAAGTTTATTTTAAGATGTGTTAACAAAATCCATTCATTTCTTTTCATCAATTGATGCAAAAGACATCCTCCTACGAAAGAACATTTAATTGCATTTATATCTCATTTTAGAAAAGTTTATTATCCTGAGCCTATTACTTGCATACCACACTTTTTCTTGCATGTTTAATTCAAAGCCTTTTGGATGTTATCAGCTTAATAAACTTTATTCGTTTTAGCACAACTTTTGCCAAAAAAGGAATGTATCTTCCCACGCTCCACGATGACCTAAAACGGGCAGATAGAAATGGGTGGAGGAGGGGTAGTACAAGATGAACTAAAACCGTAGTGTAAATTCCAGATGTTTGTACTTGGTCTTTACTATGAATATGCGACAAGATACATTGGTCCTGTAATCAAGCTTATCAGATTTCCACCTTTGGTTGTTTGTCACAAAGATACTCTAAATGGGATCGAGGACAGAGATTTATTATTGTGGACTTGATGTACGTGTACTTGGCGGTAGTCCATTTGGTAGGTCAGTCCGTACGGTCCACGGGCCCAGTGTATCGCATTATCATATGCGGGTCTAGAAAACAATAATCTAGGGGTCCTACTCGGCCATGGAAGTGGGGCTCATTCTATGATCTGATAAAAATTATTAGAAAAAATGAGATATCAGGCTCAGCTGTTGACAAATTTAAGGGGTTCCTGGCCACATCCCCGCGAATGTTGATGTAGATCATGCAAATGAAGACAATATCCGGTCGTCCAAGGAGTACTTAACTACGTACCTCGAGAGCTACACCATTGACCCAAACATATTTCTAACTTAAGCTTTACACTCATAAGGAGATTTTTTTTATAATAAATGGCTTTCTTTGAGATATTCGACAACTTCAGACTAGAATAATAGGACATTACGCCGAAAACGGGATTATTTAAATTTCAAACTACTTTCAAATTTTCAAAAGTCGTCATTCTGTCACCTTTCATGCATTCTCAAAGTTTCAAATTATCCCAGCCGTGAATCATTTTGAAATGCAATCATCAAAAATGTTTCAATGAGAGCGTAAAATAATAAAATTTAGAAGCCCATAAAGGTGACTACGTCCCAGTCTTGTCGTGTTGAAAAAGAGATAGCATCTCTCATTGGATAGCTAGCTATACGTCTTTGGGTATCTGGTCTCAGCGCCTCAATAGCTTCATATCTTGTTAATTGTTTGTCTTTAAATCAAAGCCGTACAGAGTGTACGACCCTGCCCATGTGGAGTTACATGTGACATTCCATGTGAATGAATTTGATGTTGTTATATAGACAGTACATGTAAGTTAATAAGATTGTAATGATATGGTAGGGTTAAGTCGACCATTTTTGCTCCTTATATGGCAGCTGTCTAGATACCGGCGCGTGTTATGAAATATTTTTGTACCAAAGAACGAAAACGTCACAAGTTAGTAGACCCTGTAAGCTAGGGGATATACCTCCTTAAGCTCCCCTCCCTGGCTCCTTTTGGAGTTATTATATTTGAGGCTCAAAAATGAATGATTAGTAAGGGTTAGCGTCATTGATAATGAACAGATAAGCATCTGACAGAAAGGAAAAAACAACAACTTAATATCAAAAATGCAAGATACTTTCTCCTGAGGACAATGTAGATGTTGCCACCTACTAATCATGTGATAAACACAGTTGTTGTGGAGGCAGATCCTCAGTTATTAGTTTACATCTGACAGAGAAAACATTTTAAAATGAAACGTGAGTCTTCTTTCTTATGCTTTCACCTTGAAGTTTGATTTCCCACATCCAGCTTACACTAGAATCCTCTGTGTGCAATTAATAAACGCAAATGTCACTTTTCTAGTGGTTCTTTATAAATACGGACGAAATTACATAATCTTAGCGTCATTTAAATTGATTTTTCTGCATTGGGCAATGAAAGTAATTTTCTTTTCATTTCTTCCGCAATTAGATTGATGATTACTATCTCCAGGTCAAAGTAACAACTTTAGCATGCTGTGAATGTTAAGTTATAAAAAGATGACAACATGCGAGCATGTTACCCGAAATTTTTTTTACCGTGAACAAGCGATCATTTTACGTCTGTTTTTAACTGGTTTGCAAAAGTAACTTACACGTCTGTGGCTCATGAATGTACGTAAATGGAAACCATTTTAAAAAGTGTGTCGATTATGTAAGAAAAGGCACCTTGTTGTCAGAGGTATAATGTTGATTGCAATCTAAGTAAAAAATACATTATATCCTCAAACTATGTGAATTTAAAATTGCCATTTAAATCTTAACGTCTTACTGATTTATAACTCTCTCTCTCTCTCTCTCTCTCTCTCTCTCTCTCTCTCTCTCTCTCTGCAAAAAAAGCAAATTTAATACAAGCTTACCTTTTTTAATAAATCTGTATAAATCTCAGCAAGATCACAGCGACCTCAGGTAGAGGTAGGACGAAGTCACCTGTCCTCGCCTATAACATGTAACAAATACTCCTGTACATATGAAACTGGTACAAAGTATGAGAGTAAAGTAATGTCACCCCTCCTTTCTATGTATGAGATATTTGGTTGATGAGGCAGTATAAGCTAGAGGCTATAGTTAATCCAATTGTTCGGCATCCTTGTAGATTACGCACACCAGCTACACTGAGGGATTTGGCTATATTGCCAGGTATTTATACATTCCGCGCCACACTTAGTCCTACTACTCAATGCTCATTGTAAAGTAGCGTAAACCACATAGTTTTTACGTCGATCAGGGCTTCCCCCTATACGATTTCCGAAATGCGCGGTCCTTACAATAATCACTTGACCCCGAAACGACAAAAATCACAGGATGAGTTTGCTAAGGGGGACGCCCAGGCTCATTCAAGGAATTTCATTCATGATTAAAATTCTGTTTCCATATTTTGACATGAAATTCGGTCCGCTTAAAATAGACCGAATATTTCTGCTTTTATATAGCTTTTTTATCGATTGGCATTTTCATTTGGAAACATCACAACAGAAAGCTCTATTAATTAAAAGGCTTATAAAGAATGAATAAAAGAACTTCAGTATAATAGTATTTTGCAATGGCTTTTGTAACGCATTCTTGCTATTGCATTAGAATGAATGAACGAACGAACGAATGAATAAATGAATAGTTTTGCTACATCAGAATGTATTACTGCACCTCATCCATCTGGAAAAAAGCGCATGTCTTTCAATACTATAGGATAGATAAGCAAGTTGCATATAGATAGTAATGTTTCTGTGTTAAGTAGATTCTTTGGCAGAAATTTTAGGTCAATTCAGACTTTGCTTTTCATAATTTCATATCATTTTGATTTCCTCGTTTAAGCATCGAGCATCACTGATGAGACATAACTTGTTGAAATGCTCATATAGTGCACTGATTTTTTATAATAGAACATATATTATTTCGGTTATTTATCCTTTGTTACAGACGACGCATCAAAATGCCGTTTGTGTCATAGTCGCGGAACCAAAATGTTACTGTTTTCGTTAGGTTCTCGCATACTAGTACTGTATGTAAAGATTGCCGATCTATACTCAATACTGCATCAATATTTGACATGACGTCACTGTACTAAATGTTGTAATACTTATAGCACTCATATGATGCAGACATTGCAAAAAAATAGTCACGTCTGCGACAATATGGTATATATTGTTATTACAATGGTTATCATTAAGACAATATTGCAGGGACTGTGAAGCAAAAATTACCACGAGCGATATGGTGACCTGATAATGAAAATATTGCATTTTATTCTTTCTTTAGCAATTTATATAAATCTACAATTTTCCCTTTTGGATTTTTTGGGGGGTCAGATACCTATGGGCAGTTGTACGTGACTACATAACCCTTGGTAGTTTTAGTAGGTATAAGTTTCGTCACCATAACTACTTTAAAGTAGAACGTCATAAAATTGTGGTTACTACCTCCCACAAGTACTCGAGGGCACTTGACAGACTTCACTTCAGATTCTGTTTTACGCATTTATGTTTATTTATAATGATGTCTTAAAATTGTGAGAATGTGCAGAAAAATAAATGCTGCATATAAAATAAATTGTCGGGCCTAGTCCAATACTCTTTCAGAATGACTTTTTCTCCCAATAGGTCGGGAGTTGAAGGGCTGATTTTCAATTAATTCGGTATTAATTTCCAAATAACCCTCACTTCGTTGAAGTCGTCCTTGTCAATTTGACAGACTGTCTTTTTGAACAGGTGTTGTCGTTACCATCTTTCAAAATTAGTAGTCTCAATTAACAAATACATACATGTATGTATATATTTTTTCAATTGAGTAATGAGTCATTTCGCCAATCCCTTCCGTTTCCAAGGTTTGCTTTTACTAAGGTTCAGTTACAGTTGTATTCCCCCTCCCCTCTCGTTCTAGTCTGAACATCTTTGCTGAAGATAGCCGCTGGCCCACGGTTGTGTTGTATGCCTTTTGATGTATAGGAAATAAGAGGGGAGTAGCAGGAGAAAAATCATGCTCGGCAGATACGGTATCACCTAATGAGGGGCCCCTATCTCAGACTACCTTTGATTCTGGTGATTAATGACGACATAGCCTGTCTAATTGTTGCTTTAATTGTTTCAACTGTACACATAGACTAGTCACTTCTTAGCACTTACGTCGGTATGTCCTAGAGTAACTAGTACGTCAGTACGTCATAGTAAATTTTATGACTTGCGTCGATGCGTCCAAATATTGCATTGAGATAGTTTTATCACTCATCCCATGCATTCATACAAAACAAAATTATGCTAACGGTCAAATTTGATGAGTCACATCCCTGATGACCAAAGGTTGTATGATAGCGTGTCAAAGTTTTCGTTTAACTAAGTGTCCCTTTGTCGTTACACATACCCCAAAGTTAAGACGTGGTCAACCATGCGCCATTTAGGATGTTAGGGAAGAAAGTATAAAACATCACAAAGTTTACTTCGAAATGCGAATATTGTCAATGAAAGGACACCCTGAAACAGAGAATAAGGTGTCCGTCATTTTTGTCTGTACTACTAGTTGTCGATTTAACTTTCTTGTAAGTATGATTCTTCAAGGAGGGTCAGTCCTAATCAGATGCAAATCAGACAATGTTACAGTCAAGGTCAAGAATGTATTTCGCATCGATGATTTATAGGAAAATATTGCACATTATTACGAGAATAAACTATTGTCATTGTCATTGAAAAGATAGAGGCCTACGTTTACCATGCGAAATGTATACGCGTCTTTTTTACAAGAAAATTAATGCATGCAGTAAAAGCATATCAGGATAAAATATAGGAGTGCCACAAAGGTCAAATATCCATTATCATACTTCAGTCTGTTGTCAGCTCAAATTATAGGCTATTTGAGTGTACGCAAGATGGCACTGATCGCCATTCTGCTGGTTAGCACTGAAGTTATAGTTTGCAATGAACATTTGTTTGTTGTATACAATTGTGACATCGCAATCACTGATGATAAATAACTTGGTGAAATGCGCATATGGGGCACCATTTTTTTATTATTGAACATATATTTCAATATTGACATTCTCTACAAGAGTAATAGACAAAAAATATGCCAAGTATTAAATCCTCCCAGTTCCTGGACAATCCCAACGAAATTACAAAATGAGATTTGGAAAATGTTCGATATCAGAATTTGGAAAACCGGACATTAATCTGATTTTAATAGAATAAATGGAGAATTTTGGCAGGAATCCGTCCAATGGATGGTATTCTGTAGTTAAAGGTGTGGGAGCGTTAATAGAATTGTTTTACGTTATCACTTATACAAAACGCTTGGTGAATTCCCAGGTCGTCCGAGTACATTGTTTTATTTGATTGTCTGTCGATAAAGCGTTACTCTGAACTTGTTAAATTTTATCACTTTCCCCTCAGATCTGAATGCTGTGATTGGACAGTTCCCCTTTGTATTCAATTCTACAAAAAAAAGTGCGATATCACGGTTGACTTTCGTTGAGTTGGCGAGTCAGAAGTGAGTAAAATTGTTGTAATTATTCAATACATCATCAGTGTTATCACATACCAATACAAGATACACAAAACCAAAAGCCCATAGATTTTAGTCGTGATTAACAAATGCCGATGTTTCATTCGTCCATCCATTCCGTGATATCATGCACCATAGAAATGATAGTAAGAAGATCCCAGGACAGTACGTTACGGAACATCACTACCTTCAGACAACTCGTCTGGCAATCAATGACACAGAGAAATACTACCTATCTACATCATTATGGCCATTGTTAATGCATTCATAAGAGTGCATGATTCAACTCATCAGTAAGTCTCTTACTACAAGTGCCCTGTAAGAGGGCCAGAGTAAGTGGTTACATAAATCATTGGAAAAGTATGTGTGAAGTTTTCTATATTTACTTATAGGAAGATCGATGTCAACCGTACGCGTAGAACTTATATCTGAAAGAGATCGCATGCTGACTAACTGTAAAGATAGGACTTATGGACGCATTATGTCCCATTCAATATTCCTTGGTCAAGGCTGGGTATGATATTTTGGTAAAGTATAGACAAAGATATGTGAAATGTGTAATTTTGACAAGTTTTTTATTGAGTTAGAGTTCCTAACCCTTCCCGTTTTAATAAAGCCATGTATGTCAGCCATTTCGTTAATCTGTTTGCAGTAGACAAGGGATTTGGATGTGTATGACTGTTGAAACTAGACTCATTATATTAATTTCATAATACAGTAAATTCAAACAAACTGTATGTGTTTCCATTTGATAGGAGAGTACACCACACTTATATTGTTAGAGTATAAAATATAGATGCGGTTTGAATCTTGTTATCTTGATCGATGTATGAGTTTTCAAATCCAAAGAGACAATTTGAAGCGAGTTTAGCCGCTCCCAAAGGAACTCTTCACAAAGAATGTCGTAAGATCGCTTGGAAGAGATAATAAGTATCTTGTAATAAGGTACTGGGATTAAATTTCTGCTAATTACTCGCTTAAATTAAGATGCGGTTGTTGGTTCGCTCCAAGGTTTTGTTCGTTTTGTAGTAAAGAAGCAATATACTGTCATGTTAAACACAGAAGTTGTGTCTTTACACCACGACTGGCAGATGGACAGAGGAGATAAGCCGTAGATTATATCGTATATTACAATAATCTGCAGGTTATGTCACGGATGGATAGGTAACAAATAAGCTATGGTTGGTCCGGGCAAAGTTTACCAAAAATTTATGTTTGTTTCGTGTAATCTGTGGTAAATATTTGTCACCACCTTTAAATGGCCCTAGATTTAGTCAGAACAGATAGTCAGTTCTGTGGTTTTGAAAAAAAGTTATGGCATCATTTATTTTTGTTGAAGAATAACGAGTTGATAAACATGTAGCTACTTTTTTGTCATTTAGGTAAAGTACATATTCTCTGTACTTGTAGAAAGTTTTCTCGATTGTTGCGCTATGAAGACAAAGTGCTCATTTTGTTATGGTTTGCGTAGGTTAGAGAATTGCGAGGTAGAAAGGTAGAAAAAACTTACGATTTTGATACTTAGATCAGAAATCTCTAGTGTGACTGTGTGGGGTAGAAAGTGTCAATTTATGATGAAAAGGGACTTTCCGAAATTACAAAATGTTCTATATCTGGTCACTTCACACAGCATACCATGCATTATTGATGATGAAGTAGGTGGCGCTTTGACATCTGATATAAGCAATTTCATTATACATTCTACTTGTAGAAATTGCTGAATACTTCCATATTGCATAATTGCTGAGAAGGGAAAAGGTTTAAGTCCAAGTCCGTGGTCCTATCTCAGTATTAACATTATTATGTGGGCAAGTAGGAGTATGTATGCCACTTCTATTCTTTTTCTATGAATATATCATCATGACAATCATCTTTACATTATATCGGTCAACAAGCATACTCTACCTTAATGTGTAAGAGCCATATCATGCACATACGAACATGAAAAATAAGGAGAAATTGTATCAAATGGCATTTTTTAAAAGTCAATGATAGTAAGACCAACCTAGCCCGAGGAGTCCAGCCTATGATTTTGGGAAAAGTATCCGCAAATATGAAAAATATGTATTTTTGACAAATTAAAGGAGGGGACGTGTAAGCATGGATTAGGAACATTTAATTAAGAGACAACAAAACTTTTTCATTCAAGTATTTACTCTTTTTCGAAAATTCCCTTGCATTTCGATAGCCTAGAATACATGCACATTTCCTGCACATGAATATTACCCATCCACCATACTCCATCCCCATCCCCACCCCCAATGGACTTGATCCGCGTCGATGTATATGTATTTTCTTCATAGTGGCATGTATCTAGGCCACATCTTATAAATCTGTGTAAATAGTTGTAGGCTTTCACTATTATTTATCCGTGAATCCCATACATAGTTGCTGTCAAAAGTGGTACATGTTTTGCATTCCACACCCGTGCCTGTATGTCACGAAAAAAGGAGAGTGTGTGTATTAACAGAACTCCCGGTGCAGGCAAACAGCCAAGCACTGGACAAACCTTCCTTTTTCATGGAATTCTATATTTTTATATATTTGTAACACTTACATTTATATCTTAATAGTCACATTATAATGGAGCGTACACTTCATCTCTTTCCTGTCAACGAGTATTTCCCTCACGTTTCCTTGTAAAAACCCCTTCCAGGATAATTGGAACACTGTCTGGATCTATTTAGGATGGACCTGATTGACAGTCATATAGTGATTTTTATTCCGAATTCCGAATTCCCTGTATATGTTAGACCTGCATTACCAATTTCTAATGATAATAAAAAAAAAAAGTTTGTATTTGACATCTACCCATATTCTACTTTGTAAAACTCATGAAACCAAACGTCCTGACGGTCATCGATCAAGGTCTTTTGATTGTTCCTTAAAAAGTTTGTGTAAGATTCAAAAGAGATAATCTTGGTATTCAGATAGATATCACAAGTCCTTGGATCTTAGAAGATGGCTTGGTTTCCATATGAGTTGTCAGTATTTTGGACATACCAGATCTAGTAAGATGTTCTGTATGAAAGAGATCGGGCTCCGAGTAGAGTGTATTGAAGTATTCGTCGCGCAAAAAGTATCAATTACACCCCCCCCCCCCCCCCTTCAATATCTTCATAAGAAAATAAGAAAACCATGATAAAAAGATAAAAACACGTAAGTGTGCTGACTGCAATCCTCATCTTCGGGAATCATATCAGTGTTTAACAGATCCCCATTATGTTTTGTAATGGCCTGAATATAATGTAAATATTTATGATCTAAGTAAAAAACGGAAAGAAAATACTGAGATCGTTGGCACTGATTATAACGAACTCTATAGTTCTGTTTCATGTTATTCATAGAATTGTAACATCCTTTCGGTCAGCCCCTTATGATTTTTCAGGTGGTGGGGGTTCGATGTCTTTAGTCACCTATAATTCAATATAACTTAAATATTGCATCCATATCTCTTTCTTATTGGTCATCACTTAAATCTTGTCCATGGCCTATCAGATTGTGTGCTAAAAACAGAGTTTGTTATGTTTGGGAAAAAATGTGCTCAAAATAGAAAAATAAAATCCACAGCTGCGATTAGATCTGCAGATTGCTCGTATTATGAGTACAGAGAGATCAATCAAAGAGGCGTGGGAGTGCTGCAAGGCTTTAACAGGCGTTATATAAGATAATAAATGTCATATTTAAAATTACCTTGGTTATACTCATAGTATCTGATTCAACATCTTTGATGTTTGAACAAGATTTTTCTACAGTGATGAAATTCTTAATCATTTTATTGTGGGTGGCGTTAAAGTACGCAAATATACACATCATTCTGCAAGTCGTTTTCTTCCGACCCTGCCCAAAACGACGTGATGTAATTTTGTTTACTTAAATCTAGCTTACAAAAGACACTCTCGGTTTCAATATATCTTTAAAGAATTTAAGCGACACAATTTATGTCAGTTATGCAAATTAGATACTTACGGATAGGCAGACTTTTTATCCTTGATCTACAATCAAAAGAAATGAAAGTTTAAATCAGAAAGTATTTTGCCATTTACAATTCGCATTTACGAGTTGTATCGAAGTCACTTTCATATAATAGTGAACATACGTACTTCATATAAATTTTTACTGAGTTATATATATATTTCTATTTTACCTTCTTTTTTAAATTTCTATATTCTTGCTATAAAAGTTTGTTTTTGATATATACAAGACCGTTCAGCATGATTTACTCGTATCATATTAAAAATCATATTTACAATTTTCACATTATTAACTTTAATCATGGCAACATTAAAAAAAACTTGTGCGAATTAAATGGTTTATATAGCTTTTCTTAAAAAATCATTTAAAAAAAAACATTAAACAGAAGATGATCGGAGTTATCCTTCCTCGTGAAGTTTTTTTTTTTTCTTTTTAATCTTCTTTATTTTTCAGCTCATAACCCCAAAATTTCCAGTTGTTGTAAAAGTTGGACATGCTCACTCAGGAGTTGGTAAGGTAAGCAGTCTCTCTATCAGTGTCTTTTAAAATTTACATAATCAGTAATAAATAGGTATTTTAATGCGATGTTCAATCCGTACATTGTATTATATAATCTACACGTATAAAACAAACAAAAATCACAGATTTCACTGCAATTTTAATATAAAAAATATCAACAGTTAAAAAGAATTTCATGCTGAATATGTTGAATGCATTTTTTTCTATCCAAAAACAAAACTAAAGAAGCGCAATTTATTGAGATCCTATAAATATACTTATGTACCACAAGGTAAGTGATTTACCTTTATAAAACAATCCATCTTCATTAGGTTCAAGTTGACAATGCCACACTTCTTCAAGAACTAATGGGATGCCTAGCATTGTCTAGCAGCTACGCTTCTGCTGAAACATTCATTGACAGTAGATATGATTTGCATATTCAAAAAATTGGTGAACAATATAGAGCATTTATGTAAGTCCTCTAGCTGAATATAACACATGCATATAGCCTATCCTATATTGTTTCCTTTACCAAACCAGATGTCTTTGATACTACGTATATATGATTCTTAGCATGGATAGTTTATAGTCCAGTTTGCTTCTTCAATCTCATTTAGAAGAATTCATAAGACAAAAGATGCATGAAAAATTCATACGCACTTTTAACATTTGACATAGTCCTCGACCTCCTTACCTCAAACTTGACATACTAAGTATATCAATATGCTGCAAATTTGACTTTGACAATTTCTCCATAAAATACTAGTATTTGTTGAAAGAAAATAGTGAGGTTGTTGACATATGCATGTATCATTGCATGGTCAACCAAAGGGTAAAATTATATTTGATGCTGAAAAGGGCAGCCTTATGATGCGAAAATACATATTATTTACTTCAACCTTGACCTTGGGCTGATCCTAAAACTAATTGAGGTTAAAACTGAAGGTCATTGACAATGCATGCGATGGGTACCATCGTTCCAGGCCAAGAAATATTTATAATGGATCAATATACGCAAATTTGCTCACACCAAGTTTGACCTACCTCAGAAATTCATTCCTATCGAGCCGGACCCTTTTCTTTCCTTTCAATATTTAGCACCTACCTGTAAATACATATATGTTGAAGACATTTACATTAGTTCATACATTCATTAAAACATTCAGTTTATGTAGGAAACATGCATTTTGGGAATACTGCAAAATAGACGATCCCATCTAACTCAATGGCAGCTAGCATTTGAGATGACAAAATCTGATGAAAATATATACTTGTATATTGATGCTAGTGGACATTATAAATGATGTTTTTTTTTAATGAAAAGTAAGCCTTTTTGCAAAAGAGCTGCTTAATTCTATATCATTCACACACCTTGGGTTTTTTGCACGCTTTCAAACCCTCCTTCCCCTCCCTCCTTCCTCACCCTCCCTACCTGTAGCTGGACCCCCTATGTCTCCCCGTAGTATGTGCGTACTGTATGATGATGACTGTTTGATTTTCTAGGTTAGAATTTCCAATCACTATGACTTCCAAGACATGGCGGGAGTGGTAGCGGTCAGCAACTGTTACTCCACCACTGAGTCGTACATCGACACAATATACGACATCCAAGTACAGAAGATAGGCAATCATTACAAAGCTTTCATGTAAGTGCATAGTCAAGAACTCGCGTTTTCGAATCCTTTAGTCCGCAATCTCATTACAATTCGGTCTTTGGACTCGCAATTTTGGAACATCTCGTCGTAACTTTAAGTCTGCACGAAGATTAACCAATCCATAAGCCCATGACATTGCAACCAACCAATCAGCTTTTAACGTTAAAGCCAACCATTCAATCCTTGGCTTTGCAATTAACCAACCAAACATCAATCTATAGGCCGAGTTCATTCAGCGCTACGCTAAATCAACCAATGGGCTCTTGACTTTCTTTAAGCCAGCTAGTCAGCAATCAAAGAACTGATTCCTTGAAATTAACAATCCAATCAAGACTGCCCTGGCCTCAATGATTTTTTGGGGCTTGTTTTTGCAAATTTGGTTTAAATTGTGGCATCATTTGTGTCAAATGTCATGACGAGATTTCCCGTTGTATGTGAAATGTTGTTTTCTTATACTCGCCATAGCTGAAAATAGGAGTCTGAAAGGCAGAATTTGATGAGATTGTAGGAAATCTAACTGGTCCCACAAGATGCAAGCGTCGATGACATTATCTTCAATGCTTGTTGGCTATAGAGCCAACCTTGTAATAAACAAAGTGGCACAAACCCATAGAACAGTTTGATCTTTGGATATAAGAGGGTCCAAAATAGAGGATCTGAAAAATCTTAAAACAAATATGGCATGAAATCTTTTGTGGAAAAGCAAGTTTACTTGGGACTATGTTATATACCCAAGGAGTTACTGACCGCTATGCGTCCCATTTCTATTGTTCTATTTCTTCAATTTAGCTTGTTCTTGTTACACCACCTTGCATGTTTTTTTTTAAGTTTACTATCAAATGCAAGATTACGTAAATATTCAGAATTATGCATTTTTGAAATTAGTCAAACATAACATTTAGCCATATCTGCTTCTTCTGCATATCTTCTGCAATTGCCTTTTCTTGGTATATAGAAAATTATAGCGACCAATAAAACATTTCTAAAAAAATTCTGAAAGCAACAGAAGTAAATTGTATTGAATAAACTTAGAAAATCACAAATTTTAATATTATATTGGATATACTCTAAATAATTACCAGGATTTGATATCAATTGATGTCAACTTTGACTGTTCTGTAGGAGGAAGTCCATATCTGGAAACTGGAAGGCAAACACAGGATCTGCAATGTTAGAACAAATAGCCATGAATGACAGGTAGGTGATCTGTAATTCTAATTCATTCTGTTTGTTTCACGCATTCTGATTGGTTCACAGGATTTCTACAAGCATGTATAACGACGATATACATGCCGCAAACCGACTCACTTGACATACTGCAAAATGTATTCCTACGTAAATTTGCACGTTACAAGCTTTAGCGCACTTTTTGCGTATGACGTCATGCTTCCCTTTGTTCTTCGCTCCTGTGACGTAGTACTGTGACGTAAAACTATAATGTATGAGTTTGTAAATGGCGTTCTCCACATGTAAACAACAGAGCAAGTAAGTTTATTTAGGGGATAAACGTACTGTGTTTTGTGGTTCCGACAGGTATATGTTGGATATACTGTTGGAAACGCAGTTATACCGTCGGGGCTTGCCCCCGACGGTATAACGTATGTTTCCAACAGTATATCCAACATATACCTGTCGGAACCACAAAACACAGTACGTTTATCCCTATTCTAATTTATGTGACATATTTTAACTCTTTATACCCCCCAGAAGGTCTCATTTATTGCTTTAGAGGCGATGTTGCTACGGAGGACTAATAACGACCAACTGAAATGATTGCGCTACAAAATATGAAATACAACTGCTTCGTATTTATTACAATGGCGAAAAATCAACGTGTTATCAATAATAAACTTACTTGTTCTGTTGTTTACATGTGGAGAACGCCATTTACAAGCTCATACCTTGTAGTTTTACGTCACAGTATGACGTCAAAGGAGCGAAGAACAAAGGGAAGCATGACGTCATACGCAAAAAGTGCGCTAAAGCTTGTAACTTGCAAATTTAGGTAGGAATACATTTTGAAGTATGTCAAGTGAGTCGGTTTGCGGCATGTATATCGTCGTTATACATGCTTGTAGAAATCCTGTGAACCAATCAGAATGCGTGAAACAAACAGAATGAATTAGAATATTGATTACACTTTGATGTTTCGCCATTGTAATAAATACGAAGCAGTTGTATTTTATATTTTGCAGCGCAATTATATTTCTGTTGGTCGTTGTTAGTCCTCCGTAGCAACGACGCCTCTTAAGCGATAAATGAGACCCTCTGAGGGGTATAAAAAGTTAAAATATGTCACATGAATTAGAATAGGGATAAACGTACAGTGTTTTGTGGTTCCGACAGGTATATGTTGGATATACTCTTGGAAACATACGTTATACCGTCGGGGACAAGCCCCGACGGTATAACTGCGTTTCCAACAGTATATCCAACATATACCTGTCGGAACCACAAAACACAGTACGTTTATCCCCTAATTAACGGTACAGGGGATGTTTGGTTGTAGGAAATTCAATGAACTCGAATGCAGCGTTCTAAATCAGAGAAATGGGATGAGACATGTCCCTACTCTAATATTTCACATACAGCGAAAATGGAGATAACAAGTTGCTATCCTAGTCGC
Organism: Pinctada fucata; assembly: GCA_028142955.1. Taxonomy (NCBI): domain Eukaryota; kingdom Metazoa; phylum Mollusca; class Bivalvia; order Pterioida; family Pteriidae; genus Pinctada; species Pinctada fucata. The sequence continues at coordinate 78,348,359 of AP027102.1, forward strand.
CGTTACTAAAAATTGCAACATGACTTATTTATCTTTTTCCTTAACAAGGTTCAAGATGTGGGTAGATGAATGCAGTCTGATGTTTGGAGGTTTGGACATGTTGGCTGTAGAGGCAGTGTGTGGTAAAGATGGAAAAGAATACATTATTGAGGTAACACAGTCTAGGGTTCACTGTATATGTTCTGAAAATAATTTAGTGTTTTTAAAAGTATCAGAAAATATGGAGAGGAGGTTCCCCTTTGGCAAAATTGTGTAACTTTGTAATCTCTGATCACAATTTGTTGCCGAAGTAAGTAACGCCACTTTTTGAAAGGACTGTAGTGTATGCAATCTTCATACCATTGTTTCAACAGCGATAATTGGAATAAAGAAATTGTCCATAATGAGAGGGCAACAAAAAGTTAGCTACACTCCACATAAACTTATCCTTTTTGTAACAATTCCATATATACTAGTATTAATTTACAGGTTAATGATTCTTCAATGTCGCTGCTTGGCGAGAGTCAAGAAGAGGATAGGAAACTGATAGCCGACTTAGTAATAGCCAAGATGCAGCACTGCCTTAAACCTGTACCGTCATTAAGGTGAGAATTGTCATCACTGATCAGTAGCAATGTAAAATGAAACGTGTAAATTCATTGAAAGTCTTAAAAAGGAAATATCACGCAGTCTCAATTATTTTTTTCTTTTTTAAAAAGTTTTAAATCTGAAAGTTCAAACATATGAAAAAAAAAAAAAATAATTATAATAAATCATGGGATTTTTACCTTACATTCCTTCAGTCGAGCTATAAGTACAGGAGGTATTATGCATAGCTTTATAAACGGATGTCGGGAGGCAGCAGCCGCCCATCCCCAGTCATCTGTACCACCACGCCCACCTCAACCCCATGGTAACCCACAACATCCCCCACCCCAGGGGCAAAAACAAGGACAGACAAGTCAGCAACCACAGCAACAGTCCCAACAACAACAACCCAGACAAAATGGGTGAGTTCAATTTATACAATGTACGCATTAATCGATTTGAGTATTTTTTTTCATTCCCTGAGAGCATGTACATAGAATGCCATTGCGTGCTCATCTCAGGATCCTTTGTCTATGTATGAAATACGAAATTTGATCCTGAAAACTATTCGAGTCTTCACATTAGAACCAAACTGTTGACGGACGAAAGGACAGACATTCCTTTACCTTTGAGTTCTGAAGTTTACTATAAAAGGTTTTGATTATTGTGATTACTATAGAGAACAAATGCTATAAAATCAGATTTATTATTTCATTTTCTTTCAGCCCTGCCCAACCCAATCGTCCCCCAAACATAGCTGCCGGAGCACCCAATATGGGAACATCTAAAGACGGGGACGAAGAGGATACGATGAGAAACTTACGGAAGACTTTTGCAGGAATTTTTGGTGACATGTAGGCCTTAGATGTTTATCCACTAGCGTGCAACTCGGCTTTGTATCCAAGACTTATTATTGGTAGTTCACTGTTATATACAGGACAGTTGATAAAGTAACCATGGTGCAAATAATCAATTTTTGTCATTTTTACCTAGAAATGTGTGAGAAAAAGAGGCATGTAAATATTAGTACAACCTAGTTACGTATGAAAAATCATAATTCATGCATTAATGAGAGGTTTCACCGTGGTGTTAGTTTCACATTTGCAAGGACTTGTCGTGCAAGATGTGTGTCTATTTACATGTATTTCAGAATGCAGCATGTTGTCAGTGTTTACATTGCATAATAAATATGTAGGATTTTTTTATTTAAATGCCTTAAATGTGAAATATACTGTGTGCAATATTATAAGCTTCAAGAGTGTTGCATAGTCACTCAAAAATAAAGAGAAAATTTATAAATGTAAATCGCTTGAACTTGTATTTAAAATGAATCAATCATCACAATGTCCTTTTATTTAAATCTATTAAACGTGAAGGTCCCCGAGAGCATAGAACTTAATTTGGAACAAAATTTCCATATGTGCATACCCATGCAAATAAACTTTAAAGTACAAAAGTTTGACAGATCTGAGATATCATTAAATATTTTAAATCCTGATTTTTTTTTATGTAAAATTATTAGCATAAAATTAATGTTAAAATATCTTTAAATTATTCACTAGTATGTGTTAATGAATTACATTTTGCTTTGAATACTCTGGATTTTTTTTAATTACATACAATTATTTTTATATTGTCATGGGCTATTATTGGTTTCTTAAGTGGATATGAAGTTTTTCTACCTTGAATCTCAGCATCTGATCTAAGATTTTTGAGTGAAATTTGACAAGGAACAATAATTGGAAACCTTCGACGATTTGAGGTTTGTTAAAATTCCGTTCAGTGTAAATTTTCGATAACAATACGAGTAAATTATATTTTACAAAATTAAAAAAATCATGATCTTAGATTTTCAAATTAAGTTTATGTGCTGGTCATCTCTTGTTTACCTTTAGCATAATAATTTCTAGTCATTTCCCTCTCTAGTCAACCTCTGGCTAAAATATTCATAGTATGCTGTTATAGTCACTGTTTATATCTTTACTTATTTAATGATATATATTGTAATCATCCATTTTTTCATTCACTTTTTTAAAGTTTGTCATTTTTTATGTTTTAGAATGAAATGATTTATTAATGCCAAGTTCACTCTACATGTGTACCTTTATTTTAACACTCAAATTATACAAAATATCAAAAATTAAATTTACCATTATGTAAAGACCTTAATGTACATGTTATGTCCAAACATATGTTATGTTATTAAGAGTATCGTAGAATCTTTATAAGCTTGTTATAATTTTGTTACTATGACTACAATTATTGTGATATTTTGTTCATTACCTCGCAGTTAAATTTGCTTTGTTTACTTTTACCATATCATAGAGATGCAATTGCAGTTAGATGAATAAACTTAAATAAAATAAAATGTACGAATTATGTGTGTTTTGATTCAGCGAAGACATTGTTCAATCAGAGCATTGAGCTACTTCCTATCTGAAGGTACATGTATATTGTACATGTACATGCAGACATGTGGCTGGAATGGGCTATACTTTCAAGGCCATACAGTAAATGAATAGGTTTCATTTTCACTTAAAGTATAAATCGGTTTCTATAGAATCACAAAATACATGAATACTTCAAAGGTGTGGAGATTACAGGAAAGGGTTAGAAAAGATATATCTGTACTGGATTTGAATTCTTAACGCAGAAACTGACTGCAATACAATGCAATATAAAAAGTCGTGCTTTTGACTATGGTCAGTATATAAATGAGTACACTTTTACACCGAGCTCGATATATAAACGGGTGTGGAGCCAATCACTCCATCCAAATGAACATTGCATGTTACAAAGTAGTCCTACAAATCATTTAGGTTTTGCAGGTAGCTTAACACAAAACAATTCACTTACGGTGAAGTTTCTATTACAGGGGACATGACCTTGACATTAAATTATTGAGAGTTGACGCAGGAGCAGAATATAAAGTACAGATATTGTCCAGCACTCTGGCTTTGTATGGTATAATATACAACACAAGCCATTCATAAAATCACATCACAAAGGAAAATGAATTACAACTTTTACCCGAGCATTCATGATGTAGACTACAAGATTAAGCTAGCTTGTGTGACATACAGAGATACAACCAAGGAAAAACAGTATGTGGGTATCTTAACCCTTTCCTATCACACAAATGTGTTGGCTGGGTTTCTAAAATTCACCAATATTTCATTTCTACAAGAACAGCTCTTCGCATCTTGCAATCAAAGCTGGCTATTTTTAAAGTTCCTGAGAGCATAGTATTGCATCAAATATTTTAAAAGAAATCATTAACAAGTGTTTATCGTTTATTAACAAAACTATTTTTCTTTCAAAATTTCAACAACTGAGGATAAAGGTACAATCTGATGATCTATATAAAGAATGAACTCACAAATCTTAATCTTCCTTTTGAAGTCAAAAAGCAATCATGGTCTGATATAAGAGACATGAGGTGCAGTAACAAAATGTAGTAGCAATGAAGATTCAATTTTACAAGATATTCTACCACTTATTCGCTAGCATATCTTGTCACACCATATGCAAGCTGACACTTCTTTCGTCCTGGTTGATTGTAATAAAGCTTTGTTGAACTACAAATGTCAACCTTTCAAAAATCAGTAAATAATCTCGTCATCTATGAAATTTAAAAAAAAATTCAAATCTTTCAAAAAAGTCAAAGTACATCTTTTTACATTACAGAATTTCAAAGTTTTGTCAAGGAAAAATGTACATAGAGTACCCTAGGCAGGTGAAATTGTTAGGTTAGGAAAAAAGAAAATGAATTTTTCAGGAATTAATTGAACTTGAGTCTTGTATTACACAATTCCCAAGATGATGTAATGCCTCATAGTTTTATGCGATAGAAAACCATAAAAAAATTTTAAATGAATTTGTAGGTATTATACAAAAATTGAATTAGCTATTATACATGTATATCAGATGATGATAAACCCCTTATGTACACTGTAGACCCCATCTTTCAACCTCAAACTTCACCAGTGAACATTTCAGAACTTATACCTACATGTATGTTATAATGTCATCCTCACATCATGAATACCATTTATGGTCTATTGATATCCATATCAAATTTGTGATTCATTATAAAATTGTTATAAATAAATAAATTGATCTATTTTCAAAATATCGAAACACAAGATGGATTTCTTATACATGCATATCCATCAGCATCATGAATTCATAAGTTATTTGTTACAGAAACATGTGACATTCATAAACGATAATGCAGTCAAATTTTCCTCAATCATTTAAACAACAAATGCAAAGATTCTCTCACATTACATGTATTTACTCATCAATTCTCTCTCTCTTTCTCTCTCTCTTTATCTTTCTCTCTCTCTCTCTCTATCTATCTTTCTCTCTGAACCACATTCTCACTCATTTCTCTTGTAACATTTTATGTAGGAAAAACATGTAACTTGTGTCATTCAAATGATAATGTCAAATCACTCTCACAAATTTTGTTTTATCAGGCTTGAACAAAAAATTATGCATCTCAGCACTTTTACTGATAAAATTATCTTCCTGAATATCTGTGTTTAAGTGGACAACAAAATAATCTGAACTTACAAACATGAAAAGTTTTGCACAAAGTCCAATGAAAAATTTTAATTTAGCATTGACAATATTAAAATTTCAATTCATTACACAATGGTATATGCAGAAGCTGCGTTTCTTGGAGCAGAGATTTTCAAAATCACTTTTCAACAAAGAAATTTAATAAAAGATGGACTACCTTAATCAAAATTTGCACAAAGACGGACAAAATATAAATAAGCTAAGACTAAGACTATACTATAATTCTGTTTTTTGCTGCCTTGCTTTATGAGCTTCTGGTGCGTATTTCGGCATTAATTCTTCGACCACTCGTATAAAGTCTGATTTCTCGGCACATCCTTTGCAAGCTTGGTCCTCATTCCAGTCCGATAAGATTTTCTTCAAGTCTTTCACCTTCAGTTTCTTCAGGTCTACCTTTGATAGGTCTATCTGCTTATCTACAAAATTGTGAAAATGTATGCAATATTACTTTTTTTGTCAGAAGAGAAAGAATTTTCAAGTTTAAAAAATACCAGTTTTTGCACAGTTTTGTTGTGAAAAAAAAAGCAAAAGTAAAAGATAGATACATTATCATCCTTTTCACTTGACCTTTTTCTGTACAATGGTCATCAACAAGTTACACAAATCAGAATTCTCTTTCATTTAGCCAAAATCTAGGCACATGGTTTCTCAAAATGATGTTGTTGACTTTTGATTAAGTTGCATCATTGTTGGTCAAAAATGTCTATAGCCATACCAGAAAAACTATGTACAATACATGCTGAGTTTGACATTGACCCTTGACCTCAAAGCCACAAGGACATCTATTAAGGTTAAAAGCAAAATGAAATTTCACTACTATAAGTCAAGAATGACTAAAAATATATGGAAACACTGGTTCATTCATACCAACTTTGATCTTGACCTCTTGACTCCTAATTCAATAGAGCATTCTATAAGGTCATAAGAAATATATGTATGAAGTTTCATCATTATAGGACAAAAATTACTGGTTTCCAAACATGCAACATTTTGACCTTTAGTTAGGACCTTTTGACCCAAAAGTCAATAGGACTCATCCTTTGATCATAAGCAATATGGGTATGAAGTTTTGTATCTACAAAAATGTACCTGTATACATATATGTAGGACAAAAATAACTTGATTCATGGGGCATTTTTATGCCAAGCCTGACCTTTGGACTACCAAATAAATAAATAGAGTTCTTTCCTTCTAGGCATTCTATGTGTGATACTGTATCACTGCAGGTCAGGATTTATTTGATTTATGGTCTGGAATCAATTTTTTTGACAGCTACAAAATGTATTGTTGGACGGACATGTTGAAACCAATATATCTCCCTCAACTACATTGTTAGGAGGTTTTGAATTTGAAACTTGTTTTGAATTATAGGTATGAATAATGTCATACCATATTTAAGGTCACATATCTGAGGATCCTTATCCTTTAGCTTTTCACAGACTTTTAAGGCAGGCATGCTCCAGCTTATTGGCTTGGCCATGGCACCAAGGATGTATGTGGCAGATGTCTTCAGTCCTCCTATGTAATAACACTGAAAAAAAGAAATAACCATTTTGCTTGTTTAAGATTGTTTACAATAGTCAATACTTATGACTAACTCAGATTTTTAAATTATTTATTTATATTTTTTTATTTCTTTATTTTTTTTTTTTTTTTTTTTTCTTAATTTTTTTTTTTTTTTTTTTTTTTTTTTTGTATAGAATTACATTTGACATCAAGGGTAAAACATGTGATGAAATTGTTTAAACAACTCTTTTTGTAAAAAACAAATCTGTTCTGAATATCAGATATAAACCTGTACATGTATGTTCATTGTACCTGTATTGAATCACCAAGTTACATCTTCTAGACTCATGATTAATGGTACACTAACAGACCCATGAAACTCTAAGTCATCCCATGGGATCTTTCACAAAACCCTCTAAAAGACTTCTTCAGTAATTAGGACAGTAACATGTCATGATGAGAGGTATCAGGACGAGATGACTTACAGTTGAGTCTAAAGCGAGTGATTGGGAACATGGCTCTTGATCTGACCGATTTGGGGCTAAATAATTTTTTTTTTCACAATTCATGGACTTATTTTTCCCAATTTGAACCCTTATGGAAAATTTGAAAAGAGTTAAAAATGAAAAATTTCAAATGAAAAGGCATCCAAATCTATAAATATACTGTTCCAAATGTTTTTTAGAAAACGACCCTATTTTTCCAAATTTGAAAGGCCCCATTCCCACAAATGGGTGTGAGAGCCCTTGGGAAGGAATGGGGCCATGTGCCATAGTTCTATTAATTTGAAAGATACCAGTACATTGAAGTCTGTATTCTTTCTTGAGAAATGGCCTATCTAAAATGTAAAAAATCATCAAAAGTGGCCAATTCATAAGGAATCCCTCTCAAATCATTGCATTTGCAAGCAGGCAGAATCCCAATATGGAGCAGCTAAATGTACAGCCAGTACAGGCAAGTGTGTCTACAATTAATGTAGATCACTGTGTAACATACAATTAACTGAGTCAATTGAGAATGTTATATATCTTAAAGCAAAGTAAAATCCTTACAAATCTTTCTTCTTTTCCTCTAAGATTTTTGCAGAAATCCATGAATGCTTCCTCAATTGCTTTTGGATCCTTTTTTAAATCATCAGTCACTACATCTGTTATGAATCTGTCCAACACTTTCACACATACTGAAAAATATTGATTAAAACATGTGATATTCATATCGTACATATTTCTTCCGTATATAATAACTCATAATTTGTACATGTGTATGTGTAGTAATTATAATTTATAAGCATAGTACATGTAAGTAAGTAGAGCTTTTGAACCGACTAAGCATAGAACAAAGTTACATGAAATTGAAAAAAATTAAATGAAGCACAATATTATACATATTAGATCATAAGATGTACAAAAGTAAATTCTCTTTTTGTTGTATATCTAGGTTACACCTATTTGTTCTCCCTAACAGTTGAGAGGAATCATCCAAGCAATAGGTCAAGCAGCACCAGTGGATTGCATCCCAATAGACCTTCTAAACACTCCAAGACCCGACATCACTACTTTTGACGTTACTTCTAATTGTGACGTCATAAATAAGATACGACGTCCCAGATAAAAGTTCCATCAAATCTTGTGATGTTGGGTCCTAGGATGTGTACAACACAAGTCAGCTGCAGTAATGTGAAAATCATCTACCATTACATGTAACAAGTTCGGGAAACTACCAAATATACCTATCATAGCTATATATAGATATAATAGCTATATGTAGCTATACATATTGGTCATTTTTACTGAAATTTTAAAATATTTTTACAAGTAAGCATTTCCAATATTTTTACAAGTAAGCATTTCCTATTATAGTTATTCATTGTTATGGATAGTAAAGCATAAATAAACATGACTTTCATTCATGAAAATCGCATCTAACTATGCAAAAAATGTCAAAAATTGCAGTCAGAAAACATGTTTTTACAAACATAAATCATGTATTTTGTGTTACTCTATCCATACAATGTACATAATCTTATTTTTATGCGGAAATGATTATTTTTTAAGTTTTCCCCAAAACTTGATTAAAATGGTAAAAATGAAAAGCTAGAAATAGCTATTATAGCACAGTTTTATGAAGTTTTATCTACCGTTGTAAAATACAATATTATACAGTACTGTAGTTAGACTGAATAATCCATTCTGTACCTGTATACTACTGTCCTGTTCACTAAATCCAGAGCACCCTGTTTTCCCGGTTTTCTCTAAAATATAATATTGTCATCTTCCAAAAGGATATCAATTTTATAGTATTCCTTTAGTCATAACAGAAAATATGGCTGTATGTTAAGTAAGTTACAAAAAGGACGGAAAATAAAAAGTCTACAGGGATTTTCTATAGTAAAATCACTGATAATGCGTGAGGTCGGACACTTTGACGTCACTGTTTACTATTGTTGACACGGAGAACAACATGGCGGCTGCTTGAAATTAACATGAGAATTTCCCACAGACATTTTATATTTAATATTGCGGTTTGAAGGCAACTGATAGGTACGTAAGTTGAAGTTAATTTCCAGTTACTACTAAAGGAGATCAATTCTCAGAAACAATAATAAAGAGGAAAATTCTTCAGACGACAGAATAAATTGCCAAAACAGGGTGCTCTGGATTTAGTGAACAGGACAGTAGACTGAGTACTGCCATTACTGGCCTGGAGAATATTTTCTATATAAATATTTCTAAAGACAGTGACCAGCCGACTCACCTTCACACTCTCCTTCTTTGATTTTAGCACATGTTGACACGACGATCAAACTAAGAAACACAGCCAACACAGCTTCTGTTGTAGGTAAACGCATTTTGCCTTTTTTGTTTACGTGAAAATGAAAGTCAGCTTTCTCAAATGATTCGGTTTTTTCGTAACAAAAATCAATCAAAGTAACTAAAGTAATGTCTTCAGTCTTATCTACTTGTAGCTCTCGAAATTTCCTTTCAATTTTGTAATCTCTACGTAAACGGATAATCTTCTGGGAAGCTGATTTCTAATATATGATTTGTCTGTTAACCGGCAAACTTACGTGTAACAGGAAGCACATGTACATTTGTCGCGATTTGATTGGTCAACTACTTATTTACCTTCTTCTCGCGAGATGATCATGTTCTGAGTCGAATCGCCCTGTAGTTTTGTCGATTCGTATTGAATTCTCGCGAATGTATCGTTTTCGCGATATTCAATTTTTAGATATAATTCGTAACACAAATGAATTTCCTTCTCGTTTACGTATGTACCCAGCCTCCCCGCTCGAGCTCCCTATTGAGCCCCCTTTTTAACTGTAAATAAATTTTGTTTTAATCACAGCACTTTACTTACTTGCACAGACGCGCACGCTGTTGAGAGTACTCAGAAATGGGGGCGAAACAGTATCCAACGAAAGAAAAGAAAGAAAGAAAGGTTTTTTAGGGTAACCGATCGTTGGTAGAAAGCATGCGCGGATCCAGAAGGGGGGGGGGGGATGGGGTCACTTTTGCCCATTTCTAATTGAAAGGGGTCTAAAAATGCATAAAAAGGCTTTTAAACCTAAAACTTCGGCTCGCTTCGCTCGCCATTTACAATGCACTATAACTTTTTTTTTTTCTGCAAATTCCCTCATCATTTTCAATTCTTTATACTAAATAATTCTATATGATAACTGTCTTGGGTCTCATGAACTTGTATTTTCAACAGTCCCTTACTTCATAGGATGTAACCTCCCTCATCTTTTTCAAGGTTTTGTCATTTGAAGATGTCAGATTATTTGGGAAAATGATTCATCCCTTTATTCTCATGAAATATAGACAGAATGTGAATTAATCAAAATTTTCCCGGCTCGCTCTGCTCGCCGATATAAGGAGTAAAATATTCAATGTTATAAATAATCCTCTCGATCGAATCAAGACAAATTAATATTTCATATCTAAAAAAAAAAAAACCTCGGCAGGCTCTCTTCGCTTGCGAATTCTTCGTAAAAATAAACGTGAAAGGAAAGCTAACCCTCAAAAATCAATCCTTAGTGCACACGTCGCGCCCTCCCTATGATGTGCACCGAAATATTATAACCTACATCATAGGTAGACTTCCTACAATTTTGGACCCCCTCTGACCAAAAATGCTGGATCCGCGCATGGAAAGTGAAGTTGCATACGCGCACGCTGCACATAACACTTGCAAAAGGGTGCTGCAGTATCTGTAGATAGATAGATTATATTTCCTAACAGATGCGAGTTATTGGTTAGTTTTCCATGACTGTTTATTGCTTCTTCAGTTCACAGACCGAAAGATCGCCCGGCAATTTTTCGTATGTGCCTCTTAAAAATCTTTTAGTAGTGCATACAGTATGCTTCAGTTGTTTGTAATCAAATGTTCAATTATATTCATTATCATCATAAATTTGGTATCATCAAGACTTGAAAATAGGATGCTTTTGAATAACTTTTATGGAGAAATTAACCATTAAAAATGACAATTTCTCTAAATTAAGCAAAAAATCGTATTCTAGTGAGGCGAAAAAAAACACAATTCCGCCAAGAGTCCAGTTTTAGAGGACGTCGACATGTTGTTCCATGTGACTCTACGTACAGCATACCACTAAAACATTTTTTTCAAAGTTTGCAAAAGTTCGATTTCAAATCTTCATATGACTGCAAGTACTATTAATTAAGTCTAGAATGGAGAGAAAGATGGGCACTCCCTCCAAGATTTTTTTTTTCAAAAATGCATGTTTTTCTTCATTTTCTTGATTGAGTCGCCAATTAATAAAAAGATAACAAAATTAAGACAAAACAAAACGAAAAAAAAAAATCCGCTGGACTGAATCTGATGCAGGGAATGGGACACCCATGATCTCATGTTGTTCAAGAAATACGATCTTCATGACTAATCTGCTAAGTTTCTTTTAAAAAAATACAACCAAGCGCGGATCTAGATTGAGATTATGGGGGTCACCGTCAGGACCCCTTTCCACATGGAATTTGCCAAAAATGCTGATTTTTTCCTGACTGAATTTTACGCATATATCTTTCAAAAGTGTGGGTTAGACACCTCTCCCACCCCACCCCGAAGGCCTGACATCCCTGTCCTGCCGCTTCAAAACTTTTCTTGATTCAACCATTTCCTAAGGAATATTTGAATTCATACTTTCATGCCATGAAAAAATAAAGCATTTAGCTAGATGATAATACTGATTAGCCTTTAAAAAAATGCAATAAAACATGTGTTTGTGAAACACGAATGCCCCCGTTGGCATCTTTGTTACATATAGTATTAACGCCATTTTTTGTTCAGTAGGTGAAAGGTCAAGGTCATGAGGTCAAAGATGTTGGTATCAATGGAAAGGTCTTGTCACAAGGAATACACATGTGAACTATCAAAGCCCTAACACTTACCATTCAAAAGACGTGCCCAATGTTAAAGTTTTTCAAAAGTAGGTCAAAGGTCAAGGTCAAGAGTTAAAAAAAAATGGTATCAATGGAAAGGCCTTGTTACAAGGATATACACATGTGAAATATGAGAGCTGTATAAAGTAATATTTATTTAAAGTCGGCACTGTGTACATAAATAACAAAGAACATAAGCTCTGTAGAGCTTTTACAACCGACATGACCTTAGTGATAGTTCACATGTGTATCACCTTCCATTCAAAAATTATGCCCAATGTTAAAGTTTCTCGGACAAACAGACAGACATACAAACAGACGGACGGACAGGCCAAAAACAATGACACGGACAGGCCAAAAACAATATACCCCAGAATCTTTGATTCCAGGGGTATAAAAAAAATACTGAATATACAAACTAGTAAAGTACGTTTAGCGTGTTGCTGACACTGATTGAATCATGCGCTTGATCCCTTCTAAATTCAGCTTAAATACCGTATTACGTTTCAGATGTCACCAAATTGCTTCATTTTTACAAATTTCCCCCTCTCATAACCTCCCCTACTTGGCCCTTCTGGTCTCGCAAGGCACTGATCCCCATCAAAAAGCGCCGGTATGCGCCCCTTTTCCCGGTATTTGGGGTTATGGATCCGCCCCTGATATCTGGAGTTATATACAAACGCTTTTTCTAATTATTTTGAGGACAATTTAAAAAACCTGCTTGCCTCCACAATACCACAAAAGTACCCCCTCCCCACCCCTCCCCACCCACCTCCCCAAAATAATGGTGGGATAAAATCGATCTTCTAAAGTCTTGTTTATAGCGAGCGAAGCTCGCCCTTAAGGTAACGCGTATACACTTACCTTAGTGAGAAAATATGCTGAATCAAAGAATGAGAATGTACTACTATGCTTTCAAAAACTTTCGTCCCCTCGCAGACAGAGTTACTGCGGAGATGCTGAATATTGCCATTTAATTTATTTTTTTTTCGACTCCGAGTATACGTATATGTTATACTCAATTTTTGTTTACAAGTTAGATTTATTGACATAATTTTTCGTAAAGCAGATTACGAAATAGCATCGACAACTCGGCGTAACCGCGGAATCTTTTTAGGAAAGCCGACATCTTCGTTTGAGTATTTTGTTTACTGTGCTTCTATGACGTCATTGACGTCATCGCGCCAAATTCTTAATGTCACTTTGACGTTGTAAGATTTTCCTTTAATGGACGTATTTTGCTTGACGTAAACGCTTCTAAAAAGGTCAATAAACCGGCCAAAGTATTCCCATGGGCGATTTTGTGTTCAATCCGGATGGCTTCACGTTATTAAGTTTCTCAATCCAGAACACTTCTCGGATTTTACGATAATATTTGGAGGCATCCGAACATTTCTCCAAAATTATAATTTTGATGTCCGATATTAAAGTGGTTTTCTTTATTGAAATGTTATGAAACAGGCTTTGGACGATTGTATCTGACATCGGCGAGATGGATTTTTTTCTTTTGGGCGATATGCAATGAGTTATTTATTTTCATTTAACTGTTTTATAACAAAATTAAAATGGCTTGAAATAAAAAAAAATCACATGTAGGAAATATAACCAGGTCTGTTTATAAATCCTTGGTCTGACCAGTTCTAGCTGAGCTCTTTAAACTAGATCGTTGATATAAAGTTTCAAAATCATACACCTTTTGTGTTTGCTCGTATTTTTCTGTAAATTTGACTGGAATCCCCCCCTCAACCTAATCTAATATTTGCCGGTCAAGGCCAAAACAGGAACGTACAAAGAACCATATTTTAAGCCTCCCCCCCCTTTAAAATGTTCATCTGCTGGTCTAGACCAATTTTACAAATGCCTCTGTGTTTCCACTCGCCTTATACTGCCTTTTTTTTTTGGCAATCACCAAACAGAAAGTTTTGTAAGATAGGATAAACCGTCATAGTCTAAAATCATATTTATCTTCTCTCCGCTCGCACAAAAAGGCTTTGCCTTGATTCATATTAAAATCCTTGATTTTTCAGAATTACATTTTCCCCTTCCTACAACACTTATTGATCGTGTTCCAACATTTTATCAACTCTTTAGTGAGAGGTTGGAGGTGGGGGGGGGGGGGGTAACTTTTCTATCACGTTCGAAGAAGAACGCTGACGAATCTTCGACTAGTAATAATGGCAGCCTTCGGTGTGCATTTTGGAGCAACATCGGCATGTTTAGCTGTATTCAAAGTAAATCACGTTTAAATTTCAGAAATTAAATCGAACTGAGAGTTTCTATAACAAATGTAGTCAACGATGTCCTGAATGCTATTTGGGTTTGGGCAGTGCAGTAGTCCGTCAGATCACACTCGGACTAGAAAATAATAAGCCCTTTTCACATAACTGCGGTCCAGTTGTTTTGGACGGCAACATGAGTACTTTTCCCGCAATGTGACATCAAGGACAATCAATTTTTAACTGTGACGTAACGAGAGTCGGTACTTGCCGTCCACAGAATGCTAGTAACGCTGTTATGTGAAAAAGGCTTATTTTGATATTTTTGTAGTTTCAGTCACATGTGTTTGAGTAGCGGTAAACACTACACTTCTACAGCTTCTGGGATCTTTCGTACTGATACCGTTTCGTACTGAGATCTTTCATACAAAAAAATGTATATCGGATCTTTCGTAACTGTTACTGGGATCTTTCGACTGGTTACGAAAAAAATGTTGTGTTTCTGCTATTAAGATCTGATTAACTTGAGCTTCTAATAAATTTTGATAATGGGATGGTTCATACTTGTTAAATGGAATAAAGAAATACTTTTAAAATTTTAATACACAGCTATATTGGTCGGAAAGTAGTTATCGCTGAGCAGTAATCAGTCTTCGTGAAAACTCACTAGCCCGACTGCCCTGGCTACCAAATATTTCCGCGGGCTACCAAAATTTGATGCTGAACTAGCCCGACTGGCTAGTGACTTTTAATGAAATGTAGTGTTCTAATTAAGGGCCGATGACTGAAGATTTCTCATCTTTATATTCTTAGGGTAAAATTGCCGCCTATACTTTCCGTAAAAAGTACCCGTTACGTCTCGACTTTTAACGCTGGTTAAGTATGAAATGTTTATTTTATTGAACATGTTTTAAATGAAAGATTATAATGTTTTCCTGTAAAATCTGTTCATTAAAATATTGTCCTAAGATACAAGATAAATATTTCCGTACACACTGAAATGAAGAAATTCTTACGAAAATTTTATAACTACATGTATTGGCCAAGCGTCGCAAGCAGCGGTCGGCCTTTTAGTGTGTATGATTCAAGTAAGTTCTTATATTTTTCTTTCTAGGTACATTTTATGCAGTCAAAAAGCGTATGTGAAATTATATTTATCAGTTATACAAACAATATCATGGATTCATTGTAAAATCGAGTCTATTGATAATGATGTAGCCGACATCCGCCAAAGAAATGATCGGTGTTGGTTTAATTTGTTCAATTTTTATGTATACTCTATAAATGTGTGTGAATTTTTGCCTACTCAACGGACCTAGCTGAGGAAACGATGGGTCTTAATAGCGTTTTGATTTTTCTTAAATGGCTAGTGCAAATTTTGGGTGGCTAGTAGATTTTGGCACTCAACTAGCCCGGCTGGCTAGCGGTCAAAAAAAGTTTTCATGAAGACCGAGTAATTATCACCGTTTGCCCATTATCTTCGATTATACTAATGACAGAGACTTGATTGTTTCAGCACTAATACTTCTTATATTTATCAAACTGTATATGAAATTTCAAATGAATCCATGCAATGAAAGCTAAGATTTTAGCAGTTAAATTTCATGAAAATGCGTTGTCTTCCCCTGAGCTCCTCCGGGGTGATGGCGGTGCACCTTGCTGTCTTCTCTATCAATCATTGAAGAAACTTCAAACTATTTTCAACAGGGATTTTTCAAGTCCGTTTTTGGGTCCGATTATCGGACCCATTCCCAACGCCAAAATGACCTGTATTTTCCCAATTTATGGTTGAAATTTCCCAATTTCAACCTCATAATTTTTTGAAGTGTTCTTCAAAAAAGAGCAAAATAATGACGACTGAAATACATTGCAGAAATACGACATTGACGATCGATGTGTAAACTGGCCAGAAATCTTATATCCGGTATAGGTTTACGTTTTAATCATCAAATCGTATCTCCAGTATTGGGAACCCATGGCCATGTCGTCTTACAACAGCAAATTTGATACCAAAAAAAGACAAAAGGGAGTACATCTTCTTTGTAGAGGAGAGATATGTTCTTCAAAATAAAATTTTGGATAGTGACTATAAAAGAAACAACAGAAAATAGTTCATGTTCAGTAAACAGAATAGGGCAACTCGGACAGTGGGAATGTCCCCTGTCAAACACTGACTTTGAATCTGAATCCTGATTGATCATGATCATTAAAGTAGCCCCTCTGACTCTGAACAGATGCCTGATCCTAGAAGATTATCATTATGTCCTTTGAAGTACAATCTAAAGAATAGATAGTTTTACTAGTACTTTGTTTATTTTATTGAAGACACTTTAAAAAGGATTTATTCCATAAAGAATCAAATTAAACTATTGGAAATTCCCAATTTCATTAAAACGCCGCGATTTTTCCCAATTTTACCGGACCCTGGACCCAAAGTAAAATACCCTGAAAAATCCCTGTTCAATCATTTTTATCACAGCTGATTAGAAAAAGAATAGAGGAATCCGATGGTATAGTTTTATATGGAATATTGAGGATATTGGACGAGAATGAACCACGTGGCGATAATTGCTTCTCCAACCTCTTTAAAGAGTGCTTAAAAGTAGCACATTTTAATTGCTTATAAAACCAGTACCAGTCATCAGAATTAATTGAAAATTTATGGAAGTACAGGTAAATGGTTCAAATTTGTGCTGTATAAATTTCTTGTGAAGCTCTTGAAAATTAAAGGAAATAGAGCAAAAAATGCTTAAAAAATCAGCGATAATTACTTCTCCACCAGTACAGCTTAAAAGGATTGTTTGCATTACACGTCTGGCTTTTCAGTGAACCATTTAACTGATATTCTCAGTTGAAATTTGACTGATATTCTCAGTTAAAACATGTATATTTCAACCACCGGTAACTAAAATGTATCCGATCATTTGAAATTTACATTTTTGTAGTATATGACCACCTATCATGCATTGTGCTCTTCAAGTTCAGTAAAGAAGATTCCAAACTCAAATATCAAAATACTTATCTTTTTTATGAATATGGAAAGCCAAATTAACAGAAACTCAAATAATTAGAGAGCTCTTCAATTAGATAAAGAGCTCTTTAAAAGAATTAGAGAACTCTATAATTCAATTGGTTTTTAGCTCACCTCACAAAGTGAGAGGGAGCCTACATTTTTATGCTATCACCCTGTCGTCGGCATCTGCACTAGTATGTTAAAAAGTTTTATTACTCTGTTATAAGTGCCAGGAAGTTCAAACTTGCATAGATGATGGGTCTTTAAGAGTAGATCACAAATTTTCGTTCAAATGTAGGTCATGACCTATATTTTCCGCTTTAATGCACGTTAGGAAGATTTGGGTATCAATGTTAAGAAGTTTTATTTCTCTATTATAAGTGCTAGGAAGTTCAAACTTGCACAGATGATGCGTCTTTAAGAGTAGATCACGAATCTACGTTCAAATGTAGGTCATGACCTATATTTTCCGCTCAATTGCACATGTTGGGAAGATTTGGGTATCAATGTTAAGAAGTTTTATTCCTCTATTATAAGTGCTAGGAAGTTCAAACTTGCACAGATGATGGGTCTTTAAGAGTAGATCACGAATCTACATTCAAATGTTGGTCATGACCTATATTTTCCGCTAGAGTGCATATGTTAGGGAGATTTGGGTATCAACCAGATTTTTCTGGTGATGAAATTGAGGATTTTTGGCAATCACCAGCGATGATAAACTTCAGATTACTCTGGAATTAACTGCTCAAATTTTATCAAATAAATAAATTGTAGGTAATTTTAAACATGCATCGTCTTTCATGACCATAGAAGGAAATGGGTTAAGACACTGGCCAGGTTAAAGTTGTGAGAAAAAAGAATGTGTTTTAAAGTGTACCACTTAAAGTATACCGGTTGATAATCATAGTTTGTGCTGTTTGTAGAACACATTAATCACATTGAATGAATATTATAAGCTTCACATCTGCATCCCATGTGAAAAAAGAAGGTCATTGACAATGATTAGAAAGAAACTTAGAAACTGTTGATGCTCTAACGAAATTAATTCTCAATAGACTTTGTCAAACTTACATGTTTGTGTGTACTACGTATACACTTTTAGATGATAAGTTTGTAAAGAAAAAAAGAAAATAAAACCATTTTTTGATGAGTTGTAATTATTTTTCTTTGAAGGATGGAAAAACAGACGTAGTTGCCAATGATTTAGGGGATAGAACAACTCCTTGTGTTGTTGCATATACAGACCATGACATGGTAATATTTTCTATTCACTTAAACATGTTTTATCTGATATATGATAAATACCATATTTAGTTATTAACTTATAGTCAAGTTGTATAAATCTGTATGAACACTGATCAGTGGTTTGAGAAGGATATAAAATCTTAGCAAATATTTTCTAATATTGCCAAATACATTTATATACATGTATGTACATTTTAATTTATTTCATTTTAAAATCAACTGGTTGACCAAA
The DNA here is from genome assembly GCA_028142955.1 of Pinctada fucata. Taxonomy (NCBI): domain Eukaryota; kingdom Metazoa; phylum Mollusca; class Bivalvia; order Pterioida; family Pteriidae; genus Pinctada; species Pinctada fucata. The sequence continues at coordinate 78,367,127 of AP027102.1, forward strand.
ATAAACCTAATGAGTATTATAGAGAATGAATAAAAGTCATTCTTGAGGGAAGTTTATCAAATAAATATCAAGAAACGCTCAATATATCTACAAATGTTCAGTCTTCTGGTCTTAGTGGAAGCATAGATACATGTGTAAAGTGTACAAATACATGTACCTAAAATATACAACAGTATTGTTGTAGCAAAGTTACCTGACCAGGTGGAGCTAATTTAATCAAGCGAATGAGACGAGTCAATTAAAATTAAGGATAGATAGACTATGTATTGCATATTGATTAGTAATTAGTGTAAGTACTCATTACCTGAATTTTTAAAGCTTATATCACCTAGACAGAAGTAAAATCTTCTGATGACCAGGTGAAAATAAGCCCCACCCGGTCAGGTCAGTTTGCTACGACATTATTTCATTAAAAATATTTCTTAGGCTGTTGGCAAGGCGGCAAAACAAGGAAACATAAGGAATGCTCAGAATACAATCTCCCATATTAAAACAGTGCTCGGACGAAATTGGGAGGATACAGTGGTACAGAATTACATACAGAGGTCTCCTGTCAAGGTAACGTGCATATGATATGTGTAATACAGGGTTAATAAATTATCAGTCATACTTTATAAATGGACAGTTATTTTATTCAGGACATTTAATAATTGTTTGTTGTTATTTTGAAATTTTGTATTATATATGTAGTTGGTAATAAATGAATTTTAATGAGGAAAGGCTGCCTTTAACTTTGTGAGTTCATGGGTATAGAATTATAGTTGGTCTCGTGCAACTTTTCCAAGAATAGCTTCATGGAATTTGCTCATAATCACTCAGATGGCTACACCCATGAACACTCCAAGTAAGACCATCGTTTCAGACACCATGTACATGTACATTGTACTTGAAAGAAATTGGCACCTTGCACTTGAAGGAAATTTTTAATGTGACTGATTAATGCTGAATATGTCAACTGTGGTTGTATTCAGTGATATTTCCTTGAGAGAAAGCACTAGACTGAATTTGTCTCACTGGGGGTATTGTAGAGTTACCTCCCATTTGGGATGCTATCTAATGTTAATGCATTGACACAGGAAAATTCCTGTAGAAACATATTTTAAATGTGTTTTCCCAAATTTTATGCTAGTTTCAATAGAATTTGATGAAATCTTTGAAATTATTGTCGTATTTTTACTCTGATTATAAAAAAAACTGAGTATGTAGAAGTAGGTGAGTTTCAGAGGCATCAACTGTTAAAAGCTTGTAAACTTTGTTCTTTTAGTCATGAAATAAAACAATCTGCGTTAATTTCAGTGTAAATGTAACTGAATTTATATGTATCTGTATGCTTACAGACAGAAAACATTAAAGATGAGATAGAGTTTGAAGTAGAGTTCAAAGGTCAAAGAAAGAAAGTGGGCCCAAGGGACATTGCAAAAGCAATATACAACAGGATGCTTGGTAAGCATTGAAAAGGAAAAAAACTGAGCAAACAAAATGAAACTGATAAAAAAATGTGTAAATAGTCAGTAGAAACAATACTCTAATTAGTGATTTTAAAGTTATACATTGTAGGAAGGTGAACTTTCCTTGATTCTTATGACTCTTTGAAAAGTTTATATTTCAACTACTGTCGAAAAAATCAGGTGGATACATGTTTGAATCAGAAATTTTTTTATGTTGCTATCTACATGTATTACTCTAAATTATGACACCATTACTTGCTTGCTTTCAGAGACAGCCAGAAGTCATGGAGACGGTGATATCCATGACTCAGTTCTTGCAGTACCCACAGATACTTTACCAGGACAAAGGAAAGCATTTAGGTAAACTTACTATAGATTTCTCTGCATTTACCTCATTTTGCTTTACTACATAGAGTTGTGAAACCAATTCAGACAGGCTTCAGTTGGTTCCATCACCAAATTGATAAAGGAGCTCAAGAATAAAGTCCCGAAAAAAGTCAAAATGCAATATTTGAGAAAAGTTTTCGTCAGAAATGATAACTAACTTGGTCCTCATCTGTATCTGCTGTTGGGTTGGTTAAATTATTCATAATAATAACCAATATTTTTTTTGAAATGAGTGTTTTACCTATAGAAATTAAATGAAAATGGAAAAGTTTTTACAACACTGTAGGGTTATATTTCAATTCAATTTGCCCAAAAACCTTGGTAACATTTGAGATATGTTTGAACACTATTCATTGAATACTCTACATTAAATGGTTAAAACTCAATGTTGATATTTTGTATAATGGTAGATTTTGAATTCTATCCCAAATCAAATTCAGAATGGCCAATGAAATTTTTCGCTTGACCCATAAGATAGAGTGTTCAGTGTAATGAATTTATGAGTAAGTGTAATTTTGGAACCCCTAGATATCGTTTCAAATTCATGGTTTGCTTAAGTGGTAATGTTGTTTTGTTGGTTTAAACATATTTATTTACCTTATCAGAAAAGGGATTATGCAAAAATTATAACAATGTTACATACATGTATGCCCTATGTTGTTTTGTATGAAAGAGATCATAATGTTTCTGTGTATTTATTTTAGGGATTCATATTTTTGTAGCCTTCTGAAAAAAAGAGCTATCTAATGCATGTACTATGGTAGATTCTATACCTGCAATAAGTGAGTTTGATTGTCTGATTTTGCACTATTTCCACAAAATTGATTTTGATAAAATACACATACAGTACTTTACCTCTTGATATATAATCCTGTTATTCTGAGAAATGTACATGTTCTTTTTAAGTGAATGCGCAGAGGCAGTGGGCTTTAATGTATTACGTGTTATCAATGAACCAGTGGCAGCTCTACTTGCGTATGATATAGGTCAAAATGACAATACCCTTAATTGGTAAGTTTTAATATTTGCATATTAGTGTGAGTTTTTATAGCTAATAATGCTGTTTGTAAAAAATATCATGTAAACCTTCTTTTCAACAAAAATTCCACTATCATTATTCCTATAACCCTGCATGGAAGATCCAGGTCATATCCTTTGGTCTTGTCTGTTTACTTGTGTGTCTTTCTGAAATTTTAATGTTGGGTGTAACTTTAGTACTGTAAGTGATATAGTGTTCACATTGTACACATGTATACTTTGTGATGATAGTTTATCTATGGACATGGTCCCATCAATGATTGAGTCTGTGATCTTGAACTTATTTGAATACTGGTGTGACTGAACTTATGCACAAATATATATGTAGTGGCATATAGGAGCACGCTAGTGTTTTCAAAATATTTTATTTAACTGAAACTTCATTACATTAACAACATTGAAATAAGGAATTGAAGGATTTATAGTGAAAAATAGTAATGAATCACAAAAAAAAAGTTTCGACTTTACAACAGAAAAAAAGGATTCGATTCTTGTTGACAAAGAAGAATAACTCATTTTAGAAACAAGTTTTTGATATACATTTCTTCTGTCCAAGAGGAGTAATTGCTTTTCATACCAAGATTTGTAAAATATGTTCTATAACATACATTCTTTCTGGTAAGATCCAGAATTTAACCTATTGGTCTTGACATTCCACATGTGAAATTCGAAAATTCTTATAATATTTTTATGAATGACAATATATATAAATTATAAACCAGAAAGATATATTTTAGTCCTATGGTAGGTACATGTAGACCTTATGAAGTATTCAAGCTTATAAATTTAATGTTGCCTTGGCAAAGTAGAAGTGTACACTGTTCATTGTCATTGACAGCAATGTGTTAGTTTTCCGTATTGGAGGAGATTCCAGTGACGTGTCAATAGTTCGGACACAGAATGGTCTTTACAGAATTATGGGATCTGCCAATAGTACGGAATTAGCTGGAAGCAAATTCACTAATGCCTTAGCAGATTATTTAGCTCAAGAGTTTTATAGGTTTGTATTGGAAATTGATATGAAATATTGATTGCACCAGAGTTTTACTAATTGTACAGACAAATTGAGAGATTCATGTATATACATTGTATTTCATAATATAAGAATGTCTTACAGCTGATCCCAATTTTACAATGATGTGACATAAATTTTTTTTTTCTATATTCGAATAAAGTACCTTTCCAGGCATGTGTGAGGCATGCCCTATAGTAAAATGGATACTTCAGTTTCACAATATACCTGTATTATGGCCATGACCTTGGGACATACTGTTGATATAACACACTCTTAATTATTATCTTCTTTGTCATTTCAGACAATATAAATTAGATGTAAAGGAAAGTAAGCGTTCCTTGAACAAGCTACGACAGGCCACAGAGATATGTAAACATACTCTATCTACACTAGGAAATGCTCAGTATTCTATAGACTCCTTACATGAAGGTGTGGATCACCATGGAAATGTATCAAGGTATTTTTTTACAACTGAAAGTTCAGGATGTGTCAGTCTTATTTAGAAACAAGAAAACTATTGATGCAAAGCATCAATTCGCGGGGAAAACAAAGATACCATTAAAATCGTGCCCGGCGATAATTAGGGTCATTAGAACATTTTTACAAGGCAAATGTAGAAGAGGGCATACTGTAAATTGAGAATGTTTTGCACACATACATGTACATTGTAGTGATCAAGCAAAGTAAAAGGTAAATCAGAGATTAAAACAGAACTTTACTTATATAACACAATACATTCTTTAAAGTTATGTACCAGCTGATGTCATTGTACAGAAAGGTAATCTTTGCTTGATCACTTTGCTGAGATGAAAAAATTCAAAATGTGTTCATTTGGGCAGGTATGGATAAAGAATTAGATCACAGACTGCATATGAATGATAACAATCCCACTCTTTCCAGATCTTTGCTTTTTTCTTTCATAATAATCGTATGAGAAATCATCCTCGGTTCCTCAGGCTATTTGCGATTTGGCTGAATGCGCAAATAGCCTGAGGAACCGAGAATGATGAGAAATATACTTATAAGAGACCTAAGAAATCAGATACGGTTTTTACAATCAAATTTGCAATCACATATAATTAAAGCGCAGATGTAGAGAAGGGGGAAACACCCCCCTCCCCCATTTAAAAACCAAAATTTTTCAAAATCATAGGCTTGAAATTCTCAACCCCCCCCCCCCCCCCCACCCTTCCTTCAATTTGTCATGATCTTTCTCCTAAAGCAAATTTCTAATTCTGTGTATGCCTGTTATTTAGATATGAATCAATTCTATATCAAAAATATTTTTTAAAGAATTAAATCAGGACGTTGTATTCTTCCGTCTCCCTACTGTTGCGCACTACTGTTAGAGCGTAATTTAATCTGAAGATGTGCCACTCATGCTCAAATAAAGATAGGTTTACTCCCGTTAATTAGTAGGGAATAGTCCACACGTGCAAAATGATGTTCCCTTAATTAGTAGGGAGTAGCACATTAAGGGTTAATTAATAGTAAAACTGCACCTGCACAGTATACTCAGGCTTAGTTTAATAAATACTTTGTGTTGTTATTAAAAAAATTGGCACTATTTAATTCAGTGATTAAAAAAATTGGCACTATTTAATTCAGTGCAATCCTATACCTTTGCATCAAACAAATTTGCAAAAAGATATATAAAAAAAATTGACTAGCTTATTGTCAATGTTTGCTTTAGAAAGTATGATCTATATATACATGTATGAGGCAAATACAGTAAACAAAAACACTTTATGATTTCAGAGCCAGATTTGAAAGTCTTTGTGGACCATTAGTTCAGCTTTGTAGCTGTTTGATAGAGAATGCATGTACAGAATCTGGTATCAAAAAGACAGACATAGATAAGGTATGAGGAATAGTCTCCATGATGTTATCGTATTATATTTTTGTGGATCACTAGATCCATATTCTGGGAATTTTGAACATAGGGATAGAAAGTGAGCACCAAGTGAGATATTTCTGGTTGACACCATCTTTTCACGTCTTGAGAAGATTTGATCGACTATCATATTCTATGGATCTATCTACCTGTATGTCTGAATACTGTATGACTTACCATTTTAGTTTTCATACTGCAGTACAAATATTATGCAAAGTTTACGTGTCTTATAAATCTCGATGACATAAGAATTACATTGTACATGTGTATTTGTTTATGCTGTATACAGCACATGTGTATATCCTTTACTCCAGGTTGTGTTATGTGGGGGTGGTACAAGAATACCCTTAATCCAGAAAACAGTAGTAGAGTACCTAACAGGGGTGGAGGTTTTATCATCGATACCCCCAGATGAAGTCATAGCTATTGGTGCAGCTAAACAGGTATTTATAATATTTTAAATGTTAATATACATAAGATGCATATTATTTTTCAAGATTTATACTAAAAAAAAACATTTCTTTTGACAAGATTTTTACATTACTACTTTGAAGTTTCATCTAGCAACATTATTCTTAGACTTCTTTCCGAAAACTTAATCATTTGTCATCTACGTATATAGTAGAACAGTCATGAATTCTCATAATAAAACTGTTCTTTTGATACCTTTTGACCTTGACCTTAGAAATGAGCCTACTTTCAAGTGACTTTCTCTGAAACCGAAACTTAACCATTGCCTAACTATATACGTGTATGACTCTTGAACAATACTTTGATTTGATATTACAACTTCTTTAAAAACATTGATCTTCATCATGAATTCCACACAAACACAAATTTGAAATACCTCGAGTATAGTTGATGTATCTTTAAAAGCAGACTATGATCTAAACTGTATATCATATACTAATCAGTCATGAACTTATATATTTATATTCTTTCTTTTTTATACCCCTGCCATATAATGGTGGGGGTATATAGTGATGCACTTGTCCGTCCGTGTGTCCGTGCGTGCGTCCGTCCCTCCTGTGGTTTCCGGACATTTAAAGGAAAACTATTTCAGATAATCAATTCATTTCTTGCATATAGCTTTTACACCAAGAAATACAGGTCAAGTTCGAATATGGGTCATGTCCCTCGATTTTGTGCAGAGTTATGCCCCTTGAAACTTAGAAAAATTCCAAATTTTGTGGTTTCCGGACGTTCAAAGGTGAACCGTTATAGATAATCAAGTCATTACTTGGATATAGCTTTTACACCAAGAAATACAGGTCAAATTCGAATATGGGTCATGTACCTCACTTTTGTGCAGAGTTATGCCCCTTGAAACTTAGAAAAAAATTTTAATTTTGTGGTTTCCGGATATTTAAAGGTAAACTGTTATAGAAAATCAATTCATTTCTTGCATATAGCATTTACACCAAGAAATACAGGTCAAGTTCGAATATGATTCATGTTCCTCAATTATGTGCAGAGTTATGCCCCTTGAAACTTAGAAAAATTCAAAATTTTGTGGTTTCTGGATATTAGAAAGACAACTGTTACAGATAATAACTTCATCTCTTGAATGTATCTATTATACCAAAAATTACAGGTTAGGTTTGAATATGGCTTAATTTTATGCAGAGTTGTGCCCCTTCAAACTTGGAAAAAATTCAATATTTTGTGCTTGCCTGGCATTTAAATGAAAACTGTAACAGGGAATATATTTATTTCTTAGATATAGCTTCACATTGAGAAATACAGGTCAAATTCAAATAAAGGGTCATGTTCCTCAATTTTGTGTTGAATTGTGCACCTTCAAACTTTTTATACATTGCTTATATGTAAAATATGCCGGGCGGGGGTATCATTGATCCTTAGATCAACAATAGATTTTTGTATAATTAATTTTGAACACTGACCTTGACCTTGGCACATCTGACTCTAACAAAAATATATGCATCTTGTTTTATTAGATTTAAAAAGAAATACTAAGAATTAGTTAATGTGATGATTAATTATTGTAGGCAGCAATTCTCACAGGAAATGATGAATCTGAAGTCCAGGAAAATGCTGAAGAAAATGAAATAGAGTGCATACCAAAGGCAATATGTATCAAGGTACATTAACAAAGTATTTCCAGTAAAACCTTTTCTCCAATTCTTAGGAACCTCAGCATGGTATCAAATATTTCTGATTGATTTTGGTTTGAATACACAAAGTTTAAGTGTATTATAAGTATAAAACATATGCATGCGTCTAGGATTAAAATTCTTTGGAAAACTTTTTAAAAGTGACCTTGATAACTGCTTAATCTAAAAAAAAAGCATGAAGTAAAGTCCTTCTAGGGAAGTTTATATCGTGAATAAATAACAAGAATCACCCTATTTGTCCACAAATTTTCTTCAGTCCTCATAGAAATGAAAAGCGTCTAAGTTGCGCCCATCTCTGCTGGTTGACAAAGAGCTGTTTGTGGAATAAAATGAGTGTTTCCTGTTATTTATTTATTAAAAATGAGCAATTGAATTTGTTGCCTTAGTTGAGCTAAACTGCCATATGGTGAGATTTATAGTACATGTATTTTGTTTATCTAAATAGAGAATGTCTTTGTACAACAGGTTGTATCAGCAGAGAATTCCCCTTACCTATATCCAATATTCCACAGCCTTACACCCTTGCCTTCCCGTAGACACGAGACTGTCAATCTTCCAGATAATCAAACATCACTGAGGCTAGATCTGTGTGAATGTGAGGATTTACAAAGTCCGGAAAAATCCAGTCATTTAGCAAAGGTAAAGATTTCTTAATACTGATGTATTTTTGAAAAGATTCAATGTGTCCTTTCCTTTTGTAAAACATGCCGATTAGTATTCATTTTTAAAAATTAGGCAAAATGCTTCAAGTAGAATTTGTTAAAGATTTTATACCTTAGTACGGTAATTGGAGGCATGAAGTTTTTGGCTTTGAATTTTTATTTTTTACCAAGGCTATACATGTACATGTAACTTCAGAATTTCAAGTGATAGTACAATAGTTTTTACAGTGACAAATAGGCTGATGGGAGCATTTTAGGTTCACAAATACATTTTTTTTACGAATTTTGTTTTGAAACTTTAACGTCTTTTCTCTAGGTAGTCATGAACAACCTCCCACCAGCTGCCAAAGTCACCATTACCTTTCATTTACGCAGGTAAGTGTATACATATTACCTCATCCTTCCAGCCTGAACACCATCTATTATCTGTGTATGTGTGTCTTTCTCTGTATATAAATGTAAGTACCTCTGTACATTGTGTTTTGATAATGACTAAAGTAACTCTTAGATAACAAAGTATCAGAGTTATAGTACAAGTTAGGCAATTTAACTTTGCTCAGTACAAATGAAGAATATCTATATATTTACATGTATGAGTGTATTGTCGTATTTTACATAAAAGGTTCACTTCATGTGGCAAGTATATGAGTGAAGTTTAGTATTTAACAAAGAAAACTTGTTTTGTGTTACATATGTATATGCATACGAGTGTATTAAGTGAATTATTTTGTTTTACAGAGAAGGCTCACTTCATTTCAGGTGTATATGTGAGGTTTTATCTTATGTTTTCTTTCATGTGTATATGTTCTTATTTTACAGAGAAGGCTCACTCCACGTCACATGTAGAGAAGATTCCACGGACGTAACAGAAACTCTGACTATAGATGTCAGCAGTTGATGACTACTATTTATAGACAAATCCGTTTTGGTGCTCTTAAGAGTTGGAGAACAAAATACATGTATTTGTATGATGGCATTGAATAGACAGTATTTGCAGCTCATAAACATGATAAAGTCTCAAACTAAAGTTCTTATTTAACTGTTGTTTAAAATTGATGACTATATCCAAATGATATTGAACTATTATGGAAAACTAAGTGTTATTTATTGAAGCGATAAATTTTTTACATAGTTTTTCAAATCTTATCTTTTATTGAAAATGAGGAATTTTTAAAGTTTCTTCGTCCTTCAAGCTTTGTTTTCATCCCTCTCTCTGGAAGTGAATTGAACAAAGTATGTGTTGTACACACTCACATCTGTTGTGCCTTGAAAAATTACCTATTATTTCTTTCATATAATTTTCTACATATTATAAAAGAAAGGTAAAATTCTTTTATAGATTAATCTTTGGATCTCTAGATTTCCAAACTTGTATCACACATGACACTATACATATTTCCAATCAGCTGTATCAGACTGATCTTACTAGTACAAAATAGAAATTTTAACACCATTTAGAAAGTATCAAAATCCATTCTCGGAGATGTTGTCCAAATCAATTCCGGAATCAAAAGTCAGTGGAAGCACATAAAGATAAAGATCATAAATAAAGCTGGATGAAGTTGTAGCGATAAGCAATGTTTATTGGCAAAGTTAAAATTCAACGCGAGATGGGCAGGCATCAACAAATGATTTCCTGACCATAAGTCCAATGAACTGAGCAGTACTGCAGTGAAGCTTCATGTACATGCTCAGCACGAGTCAAGGATTGCCCTATCGATTTTGGGGTGTAAGAGTCAAGGTCACAGGATTTTGATGATTGAAAATGGTTTCCAGATTGTAATGGAGTATGTATTGCAGCTATTGTCTTGAAACTTGCTAGAAATATTTTCCTTGAGCCCAAGTTTTGGGGTAAAAGTTAAAGGTTAGAGGACTTTGATGAGTTATAATTGTTTCTGGATCATAACAGAGTGTGTAATTCACCTCTCCTCACAAAACTTGCTAGAAATGTTCTCGATGACATCATTAATTCATGGAAGAAATTTTCTTTTTAAACTCGGCACATTGCATCTGTTATGCACCTCGAGCTTGTTTTTGCTCTTTGAATGAATACTAAAACACTGACAAAATCATGAAAGGCCCTGCCGACTTCTTCTGTTCTTGCATCCGAACAAAAGTATGATATTTTTATTGATATTTTTTCAAAGATTTACCCAAGTTTGACTTTGGCCATGAAGGATAAAAATTAAAAGGCATGTTCACGATGCTTTTTCTGTGCATGAAATATGAAAGCTGTACCTTGAAAAACTACAGGAGTTATCGCGTCAGAACCAAAGTATTGATATTTCATAGAATTTTGCACAAGTTTGACTTAGACCTTGAAGGTTCAAAATTTATAGGCATGTTCTTCTCATTGTCCTTTTTCTGTGTATGAAAGCTGTACATTGAAAACACTTCAGTTATTGCATCAGGACCAAATTGATGACAGACGCAATAAGTGCTTTTAATAGGTCTCTCGCATTATTATGCAGGGCCCTAATTATCCCTTACATATCATAATGCAAAGCTGTAAGGTTTCCGATCAGCCTTTTTAACTTGATGTGTACCATCAAAATAGCCATGCAGCAATAAAGGTGACCTTGACCTTGGCATGCATATGGTGTTGCCACTTATGCTTATAATTATCCCTGCAAATTAAAAGATGTAAAATGGCTTTATTATGCAAATCAGTTCAGCTAGAGCTACATGTACATGTATATACAGTCAACTTTGTATGAAATAAAGCCCAAGGGACTGCTGACACAAATCAGCGTGACATGACCTTGACCTTTAAAGTGACCTTGACCTATATTGAGAGTCATGTCTCATCTTGCTTCACTATCCCCTGCAAGTTTGAAATATGTAGAAGTGTGACGATCAGACAGATGGACGAAAACTGAATAAAGCGATCCCTGTATATTTCCCTTTTGTTGCAGGTGATAAAATAAAATCATAAATTGAACACTACTATTTAATGTTTGTCATATAAAAAATCCAGAATAGCTGGCATTTTAACTGAAGGCATAAAAATATGGAACACAGACCATCAACTTTTATTGTCTTCCTTTTCAAAATATCCATATTCTTTTAAAGCTTGGTACAGTTTGTCTTGCTCCCTTACTTTGTAAGTAAGGGTTTTATGCTGGTAAAAGTCCGACTTCATTTCAATATTTTCGATAACATCCGACAGAAGATGAGCCCTGTCTGCTTCAAATCCTGGATTCTCCAGCTTGACATGGGTGAAATGAACATGGAAATGATAGTATGATGGTTGGTAGTGTATGTAAACTTTCAGCTTGCTTCTCGGAATTCCGAACTTATTCTTTATTGCTGCCTGAAAAGAGTAAAATATGCTCTGCTTTGTTAAATATGCTCTGCTTTGTTACCAAAATTTAATAGCTACATGTAAAGCTTTGTTATTATCAGGGCCATTTGAGAATATATCAATCTGAAATTAATTAAAATCAGGTGGGTTTTGAGAATTTTAAACACTTTGAAATTGAACAATTGTTTTGGAAAGAGAGGAAATTCAAAGACAAACCACACTGACACCTGAACATTACTACATTGTATTTGATACAATATTAACGACATTTAATCTGATTATTAATTTCTAAGAAGCATGATATGCCCAAACGTATAATAATCAATTCTGAAAGCAATATGCAAGACCGTAACTACAGCGTGTGCAGCATGTCCGTTATAATTTGCATGTAGTCACCTACCTAAACCATTGGTCAAAACTTGGACAGAAAAGGTGTCCCAAGTCTTGAACAATGGTTAAGGGAGGCGACTAAATGCAAACAAATTGGAACGGACAAGCTGTAGCTATGATCTTGAGCATTGGATAGCACTCTTCTTTTCCATTAAGCCTGTAGTAGAAAAGACTGTATGTAACCATATCAAGTGATATTCCAATGAATGAAACACTTGTAGAAATCCCCTAGAGTCATTAATCAAGATTAAAGTAAAATTTTAGAAGGAATTCATGTGATATGTCTTACCTCTCCTTTAGTGAGGATGTTGCGTAATAATGGTAAATATGATTGATCCAGATCCCGTAGAGATTTAACACCATGTTTATGTACTACAGCCTGCAAGTACAAGGCATCAATATCCTTACGATCCCATTTCATGTCAGGAAGGAGGATAAAACCAACGTCCGGTGAATCATCTTCATAAACTATACGATCCGACTCAGTTTTCTTCTCTAGTATGTTATATACCCACTGTAACAAAGGTAGGAAATGAAAAAATAAATATCACAAGGTTTCGAAAACTGACAATACTGATACAAAAATCATCCACATTAACATGTTTTCTATGAAAGTCTATGTAGGGTAATAAATGTATGACCTTGAACTAAAGAAGTGTTATTGACCTAGACTGCATGCTTTCTGCATGCTTTCTCCTAACTTTGTGGCCTTGACCTTCATTTTTATTCATTTTTATTTATTTTCATTTTTTATTTTATATATTTACCAGTTTTGACCATTTCTGTACAACTAAGTGAAGTTGCTTGCAAGCAGTAGATACTTACTCTCTCTGGACACATGATTTGATCTCTATTGGGGATTGACTTTTCTTTCTTTGTCCAATGTTTTATGCCCTATTCACACGAATATGCATTGTAAAAATGTAATTTGCATTAGATTTGGTGTGCATTATTTTAATGCAAATCAGATTTGCATTGTGTTCACACGACAAATTATAATGCGCATTAGATTTTGGTACAGTTGCACTAATATTCGTATATTTTCGAATCATCATGCCAACTCATTGTATTTCTATTAATTTATTTTTCTCATCGTAATTTTTTTTTTAATTGATCTCCCGGCAACACCAAAGAATAACATGGCGTGACATCATTACGAGATATCATAACGTCATAGTACGTTACTTAAAGTATGTCAAGAGTCAAAGGGATGCTCTGCAGTGCACATAGTTAATGAAATAAAGTATTTTGGCCTCTTATTCTAGGTTTCCAGGTCCAAGGATGGTTAAAAGTGTAAATATATGGTGTATACGTACTATAGAATTCAAGTATCCAATAAATACATGCGCCAGATTTAATGAAAATTAGATTCGCTTTGCGATCACACGACAAAATCTAATGTGCATTAATTCTAATGCGAATTAAATTTGTCATGTGAACACAGCCAATTAAATTCAATTTAATGCACATTAAATCTTTTCGATTTAATGCACATTAAATCTATCATGTGAACAGGGCATTAGTAGTTTTGTTTTGATTGGTATTTTCCTAGTTTTGCATGTCCATTTGTTGTGATTTTTGGACTATGTTTGACTTTCACTCCCTCACTATGGGAAAGTGTGACAGATGGACAGACAAACATTCACCAGACAAAGTGATCTCTGTACAAGGTTTTGCATTGTAGGCCACATAAAGCCATGTCCTTGTTAGCATCTGTATTTTGACAGCCAACTGCAGGTCAAAATCAAGACAAAGTCAAGGTCATAAGGTCAAGACAATGTCACTACATTTGTATTGGTACATTTGTACTTGTTAAAAAATAACAGTTACACAACTACATGTAAAATAATAAAATGACTTATGTTATTCATGTATTATGTATATACTTTTACCTGTACTTAAAGAATGTAATGAATAGCAAATGGATTATGATGTCAATTGAAAGGATCTTCTTTGTTTGAAAGTGGTTACATAATGTAGGTGAATATCTTACACACAAACCTGTATGCTAAAAGCCTGTGACTCTATGTAAGGCAGAGTTACACTCTTATAGATATCTTCAGTTTCATGAACAACAAAAGCTTCTTGATCAGTGTACTTAGTTATATGCTTAGGAGTTGCAGGATGGATCAAGGTGGCTTTCACAGCTGAAAATGAATAATTACATGTTTTAATTTAGTAAGAAGATAAAAGACTTGTTAAAGGTGAGTTTAAGATGGTATGTTGACATCTAACCCATTTACCTCAATGAAATAATACGCAATAATGCATCATTGTCTCTTGTACATGTTGTACGGCAATTGATATTTATCGATTGTGTCTTAATTTGAGTTACTTAAATTAAGCAGTTTGCAAACCTGAAAATACTGGTCTAGTTATGAGAAATTTTTATTTTGACAGATTTTCATCTTGTTGTACATGTACAACTAAGCTTCTTGTTGTACATGTACAACTAAGCTTCCCCACAATGCAAGACTCCTTTCAAGAAATCATATGCATTATTATACAAATTTCATAGAGAATAAGTGTATTAATTCGTGTTTTGTTACGGGTAAGCAAAACACAGCAAGTGCATATATCGTACATGTATAATGCGTGTTAGCATATTTCATGCAATAAATGCACTTGCTGTGTGTTGCATACCTGTAACAGAACACAAATTATGACATTTATTCTATATATATGCACCACAGTTGTCCGTTTCATATATGTTTTCTGAAATCGCATTTTTCTAGATGAAAAGGTGACGTTAACATTCAGGTCATTGCGGTCCAATTTGCAGGTTAGATCAGCCATGTTTCTTTAGATCTTATGCATTGTGACGTAAAGATGCAATATACAAGAACGTTCCTTTCAATAGTTTCATCTCAGGGAATTACATTGGTTGTGCATATATAAACAATTAAGTTGTATCAAACAGTACATATTTTGGATTTTGTCAAGGAAAACATGTGAAATTATATAGCTATAAAAAGCTATTATAGCTATAAAAAGCTATTATAGCTATAAAAAGCTATTATAGCTATAAAAAGCTATTATAGCGAGCATAGCTCCCGACCAGTTCGCTTCCGCGAAGCAACCCTATAGAAAGGGTCAAAGTCTATACACATATTTAGTTCCTACTTTAAATCGACTTTGGAAGGATACTAAAATTTCAGAAACTGTCTATACTGAAAGCCAATTTCTTTCTGTATAATATTCTTTCTGCCATTTCCACTGGAAACCACAGAAGCCACGCAGAAATTAATTTATTAATTCATACCGTGTTGAGTGAATAAATTTTTGTTTGAAATCAGTAAATCAATCAGTACTTATCCAATTCAATTTTCTTTGAGTTTCTTCGTCATACACAGCTGAATAAAATTTACGAAACTGACATTACTCCAGCCTTCTTGCAAAAAGTAAATAATGATGTCAGTGCTCCAAAGGCTATGACGTCAAGTATGACGTTACAGTATCTGTGACTTTGCACGTGAAGTCTGAGGCTTGTGATTCAAAGAAATATCTTTATCTATATTAACTTAGGATAATCATTTTACATATACCAATGAACGAATTACTCATTGAAATCAGCAGAATTTGAATTGGTACATGTAAGTGATCAGACAAACGGGCCGCTCTTCAGAAGACAATAACTTGAAACATGCTACGCTCCCTCGTAGGCAATGCCTATAAATTCATATTAGCTATAAATAGCTATAAATAGCTATAAATACTAAAATAGCTACAATAATATAGCTATATTTCTGCACAAATCCCCAACCTGCTACATACAATACACCTTCTTCATATTACCGGTAGACTTGCATTTTAGACACTCCAAGACCCGACATCACTACTTTTGACATTATTAATCGAACTGTGACTTCATAAATCAGATATGCGACATCACAGTAAAAAGAAATCGTCTATTTGAATTTAAGGAAATTCAATTTTGAACCAACTTACCGTTCAACGATTTTTCGGGGAATGCAGTGTATGTACTATATATGTCGTTTTTTAGAGTCTCCACCAAAGAGGTGTTTTCATTCATCAATTCGTCTACTTTCTCTTTGTCGAACGGACTCTTCTCCAGGAGAACGACGGCGTCTTGTCCATTTAGTTTACCATGGAGAAACAAACATTTGTTTGCGTTACTTTCTCTTAATACTTTCACCGTCTGAAAGCCTCGGAAACTCTGTAATTTCTCTTCAGAATCTTTCTCTGTGAAATCTTGCTCCACTTTCCTTTTCTTCAGAGGCACATGTTCTTCTTTTCCCTCCATCTTTCAACAACAGCCTCGTGCCACTATATAAATTCCAGAGGGAATCCGAGAATAAAAACCAAACGTTATTCCGGGCCGTTCTTTCTAATACCAACTAATTTTCTTATATTGGATTTTTTTTAATCAGAAATTTATTAAATTCATTTTCTTATATAAGAAAATGATCTTTAACTATTAGAAAATTCTTCTTGGTATTTTTTCATTTTACATTTTTTTTAAATTCAATTTCTTGTCAGTATAAAATTGATTTTGTACGTAATACATGTATCTGTTATAAGAAATAAAAAACGATTTTCTAATACAGAAATTCAAAATTACCTCTCATAATCATGATAATGACTGCTTCCATCCAACATGGCTGACGCATACCTAGTCTTAAAAAATTGATTTTATAATCCTAGAAATTCAGTTTATTATCTAATATAAGAAATTAATTTCTAATATAAAAAAAGGATTCCTTATACTAGAAATGAATTTATAATATTAGAAAATACCCATTTTTGTCATTATAGACCTGTCGTACTAGTACACATGGTTTATATTACTCAACGAGGTATTTCTTTTACCAGATTTGACAATTAACTTCTATTCTAATATGACTTGAAATTTTTTCCCTATATGTGCCATAGAACTCGCCTGGTGTAAAATCTCCAACAAACTTCCAGTAAGCTAAGCTCCGCCCATTCACGTGCTATATTAGAATAGAAATAACAGCTAGGTAGCCGTGATTCATTGTCCAGTAATTCCACTCGTCACATGAACCAATCAAATTATCACCTCGCCGCTTCGCGGCTCGGTGATAATTTGATTGGTTCACGCGACTCATGGAATTACTGGACAATAAACCACGGCTACCTAGTTGTTATTTCTTAATTATGACCTACAAAAAATGATGTAAATATTCACTGTAGAATTTCCCACTATTATAATAGTTTTATCCCGCCAGCAATTTCTCTATGGAACTCCCTTCCCGATCACTTAAACTCAATAGATAAACTATCATCGTTCAAAACTGCATTATCCAAACAACACTCTATTTCAATCCCCGACTTCTATCACGTGGGATCCCACAAAGGTCAAATTTTCCACGCTGCTTCTCTCAAACAACACTGACTTATATTCGCTAAAATATTGAATGTGATCCTTAAGTATTGTCTTTGAGGCCAAATCGAATCCGTGAATCACTTCTTATTAAGATGTCCTAACTATAACAATTAAAGAGGGAAAATGCTAAATGCTTTTATTATTCGGAGATCCTAGTCAGTCCTTCGAAATCAATAAGAGTCCAAAAATATATAACACATGTATAATAGATACTAAAAGATTCGGGTAATATCTAGAGTATTGATATAATAATAAAATGTTCAAATATGATGATACATAATCTTATATTACTAATGTACCAGTACAGTATTTTTACTCTTCAACAATGGATCTCTCTCGCCGCAGCCATTATTTGTATTTTGTATAACATCCTTGGTACATGAAATTTATGACATGCATTTTGGAAATGATTAAGAGGGTAGTTTATGTTTTTCTTTTTCTTGTTTTTAACAAGACTTCTCTTGCATGCATGAATAAAATTTTGCTCAATAGTTTGTAAGGAGAGGAATTTATATAAGCTTGTAGCTTTCTTTCCAATCCTTGATATTGTATATTTTCTTGTGGATTTTCAACAATTTAACAAATAAACCACAGCATGTTTTATATATAATGTCCACAAGACACCAGATCTTACACTGTAGTAAGAGAACAAAAAGACACTTAAGTATTGAATATAGCACATTTGTACGGCCCGAAATTTTGACGCTAACGTCAATTTGTTTTCTTGTTCGTTTACACGAAATGATTTATAACCAAATTAATTTCATTCATATGATAAGTATAAATTCGTATCTGGATTATCATTCGATTTATCGATATTTACAGTAGGCCTAATCACAGGCATCAGATTCCTAGAAAGAAAATTTTAAAAACCTATCTTAAAAACGCCCCTTTATCGTCTCTTTACCCTTTTCTAAAGGCCCCTTCACATATAGACGAATCCATAGAACGAAGCCTTGCGAATGAGTAGAATTTGTCAAACTTGACGAATTTTGAACGAAAACGGTGTTGAAAAATATTATCATAACGAAATGCAAACGCAATGGAACTGCTAATTGTGAATAAGAAACGAAGCACTGCGAATTGTTACGACTTCGCGCTATGATACGTTAGAATGAGCATTGTGTATTTGTTTTTTCACTTGCGATTAGGAGCGTAACTATGCGAAAGTTTACGCAGTGTTGCGCATTGATACGTACGCTTCCGAAGCTAGCCGCACCTGCGTTTAACAGACATGACATTTTCTGTAGACTAACAGACGTTAGTACAATTATGCCAAGAGGAAAGGGAAAAGGTACGCGAAGAGGATCGGGAAGGAAGCAGCCAGAAAATCGGCATAGTAGTCCATAAGAACTATGTGGCTGTTGTTGTAATATACACTAAACGTGAAAATAAATTTAATGAACTATTTGTTCAAAGCAAATTATTGATGTTTTTATGATCACCGAAAACAGCTGGTCTTTGAGTCCATCATTTAGTCCACCTCTCTATCTGTCCGTCTGAGCTCATACATGTACATCCTTATATAATATGTATACATCAGAATTTGATTTTTTCTCCCAGATGATAACGCCACTTTGGATCAAAGGTCACTTAATGTCGTTCAGAAATCACGGTCACTTTATAGCTAAATTATAGCATTTATTTCATAAAATATTTCAAACATTCATTAAAATGTATTTCTTGCCCAAATATTATAAAAGAATATATGAACAATGTTAGAAAAATACATCCATGTGTTCAATAATTATATATAGCAGTTATAATAATATCAAGGGGCTGTTCATATTAACATCAAATTCATACATCGACAAATTGTTTTTGATTGTGAGCTTTTTGACATGTCACTAAAATGGGCAATTTCTTAAAGATATAGTGTCCCTGAAAATAAATTTTATTGAATACGTAATATCTATTCCGAAGGGTCTAGATATAGGAATAAAGGAGCTGTAAAAAGTTTTATTTGAAAATATGCATTAACGGCCATAATATTGCCGAATTTGTTAAATTAGCTCTTCATAAACCTGTATTGTAAAAACGCAATACATTGTAGGTGGCGCTAGTGAAATAAATTAGAGCTGCGCACCCCAAATTAAAATTTACGTTTTTAAATGACTATAACTTCGAATGTATGCGTTGGATTCGCCTGAAAAGTTAAATTTATACAAATAAGAATGTAAACTTTCATATAAGCAGAAAGAGATTTTGCATTATATAATTTTGTAAAAATAATTTATTTTCAGGGACACCGTATCTTTAAAGATCAAGGTCATTTGATAACCAATGATAATATAGGATATAAAAATACTAATTCAGCAGACTTCACAAAATGTTTTGCATGATCTGAGCTTTCTCTCAAAGGTATTCAAGGTAATTTTAGGATTAAAGGTCAAGGTTATAGATATGAACTTGTCGTTTCAGGTTATTAATATGAAAAAGAAATTAACAAACACATGAAATTCTTATTAATAATCTCTTAAAGGTCAAGGCTACTCATAAAACAGCAGTTCATTAAGATTGAATTGTTTTTGGGGTATATTTTTCTTTATCAATTTGTTTTTTTTTTTTTTTTTTTTTTTGTTTGTTTTTTTTTTTTTTTTGGTTCAGAAGCAGTGATATGCAGCCAAGAAGTTGAAGGTCCTAGGATTTTCTCTCCTAAGCTCAACCATGAGTTGATCATTAATTCCAAATTGGCGCCACATGTCGTAATGCAGCCATGGTCTTCTCAAGATACGACATTCTCTGGCTTCTCTTCTCCATCTGATACAGCATCTGATATACTGATAGATGTTGAGTTGTTGCCGTAGCACTTCCTAATAGGCTATTGCAGTCGTACACTGAAGAACCAGACGTTGTGTATCTTCCATTTGAACAAGTAATTTCCAGAATAATTCCCTTTTCACAATAAAAATAAATAAATTTGTAAGATGTTTCGAAAAGCTTTCGTTGCTATTCGTATGCAGTGGTAACCCTTCGTAATGATTATTACTATTTTTTTAAAAAAAAAAACGTTTTCTGTTCGTTTCGTATCGTAAACCTATCGCAATAATTCGTTTTTATTCGCCGATTGAATTATTTACGCATCGTCGCTATTCGTTACAGGTCGAACCAATAGGTAAAATATCGCAAAGGTGCGCTTTCAGTCGCCTGGAATGCAAATACGTTGTGTAATATGCAAAACAGTAGGTCACATTCTAGTCCCTTGCGAACGTCGACGAACATATAACGACTGCATACCGAATGATTAACGCATTATAACGCAGTATAACGAATACTTACGAATGATGGACGAAAATTTTATTCGCTGAGAAATTTTGAACATGTTCAAAATTTAACGACGAACAGAACTAACTGGAACGAATCAAGACGATCACAAACGAATCCACGCGAAGTCGACAACGAAGCATAACGTTGATATGCAAACGGAAACGAATTTTGCAAAAACCTTATTCGCCAGTTTGCGCAAGTTGACGTCGGAGGGCTTTCGTCCATATGTGAAGGGGCCTTAAGGCATGACAGCTCCCATGTTTTAAATCGAGTAAAGAGAAGAGAAACATGCGTTTAATGGGGTTTTAATTTTCTTTCTAGGAATCTTGTGCCTGTGGGCTTAATCATTTTTTGAATCATGAGTATTTTTATCACCCTTCTTACTCTTTGAAAAATAATCATAATTGTTACACGACTAGATCTAAATTAGAACAAAAAAAAAAAAACTTTTAAAAAAAGTTTTTGCGTGGATTTGTTTCATTTCAAATACTGCTCATATAGTGTGGCCATGGATAACTGAATATGTTTGAAAACTGAAATGTGGGGGGGGGGGGGGGGGGGGGGGGGGGGGGGGGTTAGTTCTTCTTTTAGAAATAAGGTGTCAGATCTAGTCATTCCAAAATAATACAAAGGATACTTCTATAAAAACAAAAACAAAAAATAATATACTGATATATTTATACGTATAATATGTCTCCCTCAAGGGCTTATAAAGTTTTTAAGACCTTACAAGTTTTCCTATGTTTCCACAAAAAAAGTTGACGAAAAGGAAATTACAGTTACCCACAAACTTGACAAAAACAGTTTTGAACAGCGATATTGTTGTTCCTTGCAAAATTTCAAGTTGAAAGAATTTTTTTGTCTAAATCCAAATCTTCAAGTTGAAAGATTAAATTTGTCTAAATCTAAATTTTCTACTACTCTGACACTGCATGGGGTTTTGAAAAAAAAAAACTAATACAAAGTAATAAAATTTATGACAAAATTATTTGCCAGACTGGACCCCACCCCAGTCCCGGGTTTTCCTCAAGATCAGCGCATGTAACTTAGTATTCATGGAGTCCATTCCCATCCATGAGCAGGTTTTTTTCATCAGAGATAGGGACAAGCTATGTGTTGAAAAAAATACAAGATCCCCTATCAACCCCATCTAGACCCTAGTATAGGGTAACGACGCCAACAAATTCTCTTCATTTTTACGTCTGGGGTCCCATGGTCGATTGGACCCAGTGGCGGATCTAGGATTTCAGAAAAGGGGGCCCAAGGTTTCAGCTCGAAGAAAATTGTTCCCGGAAAAACTGACAAGCAAAAAAAAAAAAAAAAAAGGTTGAGACGAAAAACATGACCCTGAAGAATGCTGATCTATTTAAGATGTGGGGAGTGGAGGGGAGTTGATTAATTTACTTTAGTTTATAGGCAGGTAGACTGGCGAGCGTAGCGAGCCAGAAATTTTTTTTAAGATGTGAGGTTTTCATTTGTTTTCAAATGAAGTCATCCATACATGTATATACGACTTTATTCTATATTGGCTAGCGGAGCGAGCCGTAAAATTTTTGAAATAGATGGTTACATTTAGTCATAAGAATACAATCGCTCTCTCATTTTCCATGCTCCATTTTTGTTAGGTTGGGAAGATTAGGGCATTACAACCCCACTATCCACCTGTCTAACCTGGTTAGATCGGCCCATGAAAATGAAGCATTTGGTAATTATTCAAGTGTTAATTTGATTTATATTTTGTATATGTTTATGACAAATGAATCCTTTCAAACACGATGACAAAGAAAGTTGAAGACAAAGTGGAGACGAAAAAATAGACAACTAATGAAAAATTTAGTGCAGCGAGCGAAGCGAGCCGAAAAATTCCCCAAAAATAAAGAGAATAAGCATAAAAAGAGTACTCTGAATGAATAACTTTGGGTGAAAAAGGGGGGCCCGGGCCCCCTGGGCCCCCCCTCTAAATCCGCCACTGGGACCCCTCCCCACTTAGATATAGT
The DNA here is from genome assembly GCA_028142955.1 of Pinctada fucata. Classification (NCBI taxonomy): domain Eukaryota; kingdom Metazoa; phylum Mollusca; class Bivalvia; order Pterioida; family Pteriidae; genus Pinctada; species Pinctada fucata. The sequence goes on from AP027102.1 coordinate 78,390,032, forward strand.
TTTAAAACATGACATGGTAAACGACAGGGAATAAAATGAATGGAAATCAATGATCCAGCATAAATTTACACAAGTCAGCGAAGAAGGCATGTTGTGTTATATATATCGTACGCGTATCCTTCTTGCCTGAGTGAATCCGCGTCAATAAACACAGTCTTACACATGTTAGATCATCAGAATGTAAACAACAGAACAACTGAATCTTACGAATGGATACCAAACATATCAATAACGAACAATTATGGAGATTTTTCCTGGCTGGCGTATCAAATATGAGCGGTGCATCAGGTATACTATTATATTAAGGCATATTTCAATTTATATATATATACATCACTATCTTTTCTGTGCGGATCCGCTCCTGACTAGTCACTCATGGCGAACCGGAGTTTTGGGTCTCCCCCTATACCCCTCCCCCTCCCTTGATCTGGATGGACAACTATTTGATATCACGTCAAGCACGGATCTGGGGTCAAAGGGGTCATGACCCTTTGGAATATTTTCCCCGTTTTTCTAAAACCCATAGGCTAGCGCCCTTAGATCTACCCATGCACGTGTATTCTTGTAAAATCATGAATTGTTAAAAAGTAGTTCTGGAATTGTACTGCATTTTCTTCTGAAAAAAAGAGGGGGTGTGTCCAGTCCGACCCCTCCCGTGACATCCGCTAAAATAAAGCACCAAAAATATCTGGGGTGTTAAATTTATGAAAAGTAAGGGTTAACACTTTTGAGAGGGGTCCTGACCCCTCTCCACGTCCGCTAGTATACCAAAACCTCTGGATACGCGTCTCAATATAGATTGAATTGTATTTTGAACAGTGACCAATCCAATCGATGTCATCAAGATCCGGATGCAGCTTGAAAATGAACTGGTGAAACAAAAAGGACTTGATGTGATAAGGAATAGATACTACGACGGCTTCCTGAAAGGGGGACTGCAGATAGTCCGTGATGAGGGTGTCCTGGGACTTTACAAAGGGTAACTATACACATTAAATGCAGTTAAAAGACATAATGTCCAATGACTTAGAATGAATTCTCGAAGAGAAATAGTCCGTAAAACCCTACCAAACCCAGTCTTTGACGGTTACTTTGGTGGTCAGGTTTTTCGGATTACAAAAGAAATGGATCTTTTGATATTGAAGATTTCTAAAACTTTTTTTTTCATTTTGCTTCCTTAGACTGCTACCGTCTCTGATGAGGGAGGGAAGTTACAGTACTATAAGAATGGGGGCCTACGAACCTCTTAAAGTCTTGTTTGGGGCAACAGATCCAGCTCACACACCTTTATGGAAGAAAATATGTGCAGGTGCCATTTCAGGTAAGAAACGACATGGTCCAGTCTGCATTATAACAGAAACGAGAAAAAGTGCCATTTTCGATTCTTTTCTTCCTGGATGAACAGGCCGCCACTTCAGAATCGAGCACACTTCACTTTTTTTGTTTACTTTGATAAAATCTAATTCAAACTTGCAGGTACAATTGGAAGCTCAATAGCAACTCCCACAGATTTAGTAAAAGTTCGTATGCAGGCTCAAGGGAAACTAGCAGAGGGCCAAGTTCCTCGGTATAGAAGCACTTTTGCTGCTTTCTCGGAGATATTTTACACCGAGGGCATCCGTGGTCTGTACGTCGGCATTGGACCTACTGTTAAACGAGCAGCGGTACTCACTGCAACTCAGGTCAGATTCACCAATTCTTGATACTAACGATCCTACATAGGATCGGAAATTCTTGCTCCATCTCAAAAGGGTCAGAGAATCTCCTTATTTCGTAAACTGCACTTGAAAAAAGCAATCTTTCACTTCTTCAACATTTTTTCTCTATTCATGTATAAGGCACGGTCCATTTGATATTCAGGGGGGGGGGGGGGGGGGGGGGGGGGGGCTTGGGTTTTTTGTCGGAGCATGATTATTTTTTTAACCCCGGATCGGAGCAAAATTATTTTTTTCGCGCAAAGTTGGAGCAAGAAAATTTTTTTCAAACATTAGTGATGTGCAATATGTTAAGAATGCTTGTGTTTTATCAATAGAAATTCTTTATTTTCACTAAAACTCTGAAATATTACTAAATATGCAAAAAATCACTAAGGAACAGTGATATAAAATTTTGACAATATACATGTAATCCTCCATAAACAAAATTTATATATATAAGGCACAAGTTAGAGGATCGGAGGGGAGGGTCTTCTAGACAAATGTTCAAATTTAGAATTATTGTACATGTATATAAATTGGTGAAAAATATAAGTTCTCCTTCAAAATTTGTATATAAAATTAGACTCTATGGTGATATGCATCTATTGATCATGTATATTAAAAAATCAATAGTACTGTAATACATTATATATACATGTATTGATAAACATGCTTTCTTTTGATTCTTAAAATAGGAACTTTGCCATTAAAGAACTATGTTTGATAGAAAAGTATGGCGAGCGAAGCGAGCCAAAAATTTTTTTTTTTTAATATAAATTGAAATCTGGCGAGCGTAGCGAGCCGGAAATTTTTCAGGAGTTTTAAGCGAAATTTTATGGTAAATCTTCGAATTCAGATTACTTGTAAGAGCAAGATTATTTTTTTTCTGACACACCATAAGCAAATTTATTTATTTCATCAAAATTCAGAGCAAAATTATTTTTTTCGAAAAAAACCCAAGCCCCCCCCCCCCCCCCCCCCCCCCCCCCCCCCCCAGAATATCAAATGGACCGTGCCTAAGTCCTTATCCGGGACCGCGATGTCTTGATTTTGTCGTATCAAATGACCACGTATGATTCGAAAATTCTGAGAACTGGGAAGAAGAAAAATAAGTTTTTTTTTTATTTTCTTAAACAGATTCCAAGCTACGACCATGCTAAACACACAATACTGAATGCTGAGTTGATGTCAGAGGGACCAAGACTTCACGTGGTGTGCTCTATGATTGCTGGGTTCATGACTGCACTAACTACCTCTCCTGTTGACGTCATCAAAACTAGAATAATGAACCAACAACGTGATCGTAAGGGATTCTCTCTCTCTCTCTCTCTCTCTCTCTCTCTCTCTCTCTCTCTCTCTCTCTCTCATCTTTTTTTTTTTTTTTGTCGTTACTTATCTTGGGACATTTTTAAAAAATATGATTTCTTATTCTTCTATTTTCAGATACAAAAGTATATAGAAATGCGTTTGACTGCTTCTGGAAGACTATACGATCGGAGGGATTTTAGGACTTTACAAAGGATTTTTCCCAAACTGGATGAGGATCGGTCCACATACAATCGTCACTTTCTTTATATTTGAACAACTAAGACGGGTCGTTGGCATAGCCCCGATATAACTATAGGCAGCTATTTTTTATATTGCGATGTGAACATGAGATTATGTGAAAACAATTTTTAATGGGTTTTTTTTTCTGTCTTTTTCACACCTTTTTTTATCTACCTTTATACTCAGATTGTTAATCTTTTGTTTTATTTTTCACATCTCATTTTACAGTTTTATTGTTGAATACATGCGCGGATCTAGATTTTTGTTTCCAGTGGGGTCTAATGCAGATATAGGTTCAGCCTATGATTTTGAGAAAATTATACAAAAAAAAACTTGCAACATAAAATATTTCACCAATTCCAGGGTTCTAGACCCCATCTTCTCCAGATTGACGCATAAAATAGTTGACAACAATCACAGAGGCTTGAAGTTATGAGGGTGTATCCCTAAAGGCCACTTCTAACTCAAAAATGACCTTACTCGCGAGAAAACCCCAGTCTATTCTTGACTACTTTACAAATTATAGGGACAAGCACATAAAGTAGGCAGGAATAGACTGGCGTTTTCTCGAGGGGTAAGGTCATTGTTGAGTTATGTATGGTGCCTTTAGGAATACACCCTCATAACTTCAAGCCTCTCTGACAGCAATCTGCATATGATAATATATTAGTCTATATACAATTTGCAAGAATTGGGTTTATGGATTCTTTTTCACCCCTTTGCCATAATGTAACGGGACAAGCCAGATGGAAAGGGGGGGGGGCTACACAGTCAAGACTACGCATATCACTTTTACTGATTTTATTAGTTGGTTTTTTTTTTTTTTATTTTTTCACATCTAAGTTACAGATGTACAATCTACTTGTATTTTATTTAGGGAGGAGCACTATTTTGATTTAAGAATATAGATATATGTATTTTTAATATGTTGAATATTGAAAACTACTCTGTGGCCATCATTTAGAATAAAGGCGGGTCCCTTGAATATCTTGTTGAGGTGTTTTTGTTGCTATGAACTGTGGAATTAACCACATTTGTACTTAATGATCGCTTGATAATAAGTGCGAATGGAGATAAAAGTTATCATTGGAAGTACATATTCACTTACTCATTCTACTTTATATATACTGGTTCCTTCCATTCGTTCTTTTAGATGCACACCATGGTTTTCTCTTATAGCAGAATCCTGAAAAGTGTTTTCTTTGTCCCAATTGTAGTTGTTATTCTTGGCACATCCGCTACAGGAGGGGAAATTGCGAGTCTTACGGGTACAGACCAACATTTTTCAAATTTCTACAATGTGTACGTGAGTGAATTTACACCATTAGGCTCTACGGTGTTTCTTTTCAATGTCTGTACGGACAGTAAAGTTGACCGACTGACATTTTCGGTGTCTGACAAACACTTCAGAGTTGGGGTTCACGGATGTTCGGCGCGTATCTATACAGCCGTCCAGTTGGACTATGAGGTCAGAAACAACTATATTCTTGATATAACAATAACAGATCACGGAAGTATCCCTCCTACAGATAGGCTGGTCAGAGTGAACATCACCGTTATAGACGAGAATGACAACGGTCCACAATTTGGGCGTAACATTTATCGTGTCCGTGTCTTGGAGAATGTAGAGGTTGGGACGGTTATTGCGCAGTTGTCAGCAACGGATGCAGACTCTATACATGACAATGACATACGTTACAAAATATTGTCGACGGTACCGGTTGACGGTATCGGTATGTTCACGATTGATCCCGTAAGAGGGACCATTACAACGTCGGCACCTTTATTCAGTGTAACGACACGGACCTTTAACATCACGGTCCAAGCTTACGAAAGTAAGACTGAGTTTACAACCACCCAACTCTTGGTTTTTGTCGATGCCATCAATCTCCATCAACCAATTTTTCAGGGAACTGTTAACAACACATACTATATTAGTGTACTGGAAATGGTACCCGTCGGGACTGTAGTAACGAGGGTACATGCGACAGATGAGGACTCTTCCCAGAACGGTGAGGTTCATTATTACATGGTTCCTCCCATCAGTCCAGATTTACCTTTCAGCATCAGTGACGATGGTACGATCTCCACAAAAGCTACACTAGACAGAGAAACGATGAATGTGTATCAATTCAGAGTCGGAGCTACCGACCAAGGAATTCCTGTTCGGTTACACAATACAGCAATTGTGAGGGTAGGAATTTACGAACTCTATTGTGTCTTTCTGTCGCTTTATCCCAAAGGTATTTTAGGTATTAAACGACTTGATTGTTGTATAATATACTATTATCCGTTTTTAGTACAGCATACCGGTATCGTACAGAGAACCTTCCCCCATAGAGACTCTTCCCCCCGGAAGGTTTTCTATATAGAGAACCTTCCCCCCGGAAGGTTTTCTATATAGAGAATCATCCCCCACGAAAGGTTTTCTATATAGAAAATCATCCCCCGGGGGGAAGGTTCTCTATATAGAAAACGTTCCCCCATCATAGAAAACCTTCCCCCCAAATCCGGAAAGTCATACGGATTTGTGATATCGTCTTTGGTTTATGACTTTCTACCTTCCAATATACACGATAGATCCACTGAAATTTAAAGATAGTGGTATTTCAAATAGAATTTAAAATGTTTTCGAAGATTCTTTTGGTACATTTTAGGACATAATAATTTTACGTCTTTTGGTACATTTTAGGACATAATTATTTTCACAGCCCTTGACTTTACTACATTACTTAGATTGAGGATCACTGACGAGGGTAAAATACCCGAAACGCGCATGTCTGGTCCATACTGCAAATTTATCTGCTTTTTTAAGAGATGCTTATGAATTTGAAGGCGTTTAACACTTTAAAATTGAGGGATAATATCTATTCATATGAAACACCAAACGAAAAATTAAGATCGAATTGAGTTATATCCTCCTCATATGTTTTTGTGGAAGGAGTTAATAGCCAGATCCTTGGAGTTCCATGTGAAATGGAAACATCAAATGTTTCTTAATATATTTTTTCTGTGATTAATACGTTTAGAGTACAAGATATAAAAACCGTATTAGTTCAAAATGTTAAATTAATGAATACACAATCACTCATACATGTATACAAAATAAATATATAAATAAAATGAAAAAATAAATAAAAATAGATTTATTCGACTTCATGCTTATTTTGTTTTACGCGTGATAATGCTCCGAAGTGTTTAATCAAGTATATGTTTTTTTTTTTAAACAAGAAAATTAATATGGTAATGTGGCAGACGGTCGATCTTAGTCGGCACCTTTTGTCCATTTGTCTAGCTCATTTTTGTGTGTTCTTATGTGTTTGGTATTTCGATGTCGCATTTTGTGTTAACTGTCCCTTTTGCGCTTGTCTACTCTATGTTTACGCTAAGGGATAGAACGTGCTGCCACCGAGTCTTGTTGCAGATCCCGCCCTTTCTTGCAAACAGCACATCACATAAATTTCGTTGAATTGGTGGGTTCTGTGATATAAAGATATTCTCTTTAGTTTTTGTCAGAATTCGTATAGAATTGATCTCCCCGATGATCGGCATATATCTGCAGTTCTGTTGGTCGATATGGAGAACAGCGGAACAGTTTGCTCACAATTAGCTCAGTCTTTCTATCTAAACCATAAACACTTTCTCTTGAAGAAGGACTACATATTTCAATAACATTTGTTTGGCTAATTCAAATCTTAACCTACAATTTCTAACGTTTTGAATTTCAATTATGAACTATAAATCGGAAATTGTCTAAATTGGACATTTTCTATGGTAGAGAATATTACCCCTGTCAGTCCCATACAGTTTGTCTCTAGTTCTCTAAAAAATGTTAAAGTCAAACAAAGAACGGTATGGGGGGGAAGGTTTTCTATGGTAACAAAGGGGGAAGGTTCTCTATATAGAAAAACTTCCCCCAGGGGGGAAGCTTCTCTATTATAGAAAACCTTCCGGGGGGAAGGATCTCTATGGGGGAAGCTTTACTATATGACACCGGCACTAGCTTGCAAATGATTGTTTCAGACATGCTATAGGATGAGACGAAGAACATTCAAAGTTTGAATCAAAAGAAAGTATCTCCAACAAGAAAACGTTGTGCAGTGAAACGACCAAACACACATGCTCAGGATTGCAACAAACAAATGACATCAAGCAAAACAATTACACGAACAAATATCCGTAGACAAAACAGAATTAACACTCACGTCAGGGGGACCAACAAAAAAAAACCAAGTAAGGACTTGAAATATGAATGGCCAAAAATTTGAAATAAGGGAGATGAATTTTCACTCGAAGCAGATTTCGGTTGGCCATCTGTTTTGTAAATAGAACATTTTGTAATTATCCGGATTACTTGCACAAGTCCATCCACTTATTCGGATACACAGAAGTCCTTCAAGACACACAGTTGTTGTATATTGTATAAAAAAGCGACATTATAAATATGACGCAGGAGTCCTATGTATAACAAAGAAACTCCATTGTAAGTCACTATGACAAAGAATGGACCCTTCTTCTGCTTGCTGACGCTAGTTTTGTTTTGCCATATACGAAGTTCGACCAACTTTCAGATAGGACAAAGGAGCAGGGTCTTGTTTCCCCTAAGAGATTTGAACTGGATAGCACACGACATTGAGTCATGTCATCGTCGTTGGCCAGTATGCAATGCTGTAGACGCTTCAGGTGCATAACTATAGATGATCCAGTGCATCATGCATAATGTCCTTTTGATGTCCTATTCCCGATATAGAAGGCGACAGATGATATTTTACAGTTTCGATAGAAGTTCAATCTGCATTTGATCCTTCCTTTTTGTTTATCGAGTCACCGATATAGAAAGACAAAGAGACGTCACTTGGTACATTAACTGATGCTGGAATCAAATTGTCCCCAATTTCGAATGAATATAAAAGTGATCCCTGTAAAATTTCAAGAAGGTTTTACACACGTTTATGAAATCACAACCCTTAACCTATTTTGAAAAAAAAACATTTCGTGTAATTTGTTCATTTTAACTATGATGAAAGTGAGCTCTGTTGTATTTGATGAGTTGAGAAATGTTAATACCGTATAATAGCAGACAGAGAACATCGACACCAAGAGAAGGAACAATCACTTTATTGAAGTCAGAGTCATCTTTTGTAATATACATTGTACATTTGATTTTTTCCGATTATGATTTTGATGGTCTGAAGTCCCCCAAAAATTGTATATATTTGACTGTAATGTTCCAACGTAGACATAATAAGCACACCAAAGAAACAACTACCGGTAGTATTCTACCCATTTGAAAGTTTTGATGCTTCTCTTTTGGCTGTTCAATACAGCTTAATATGCAAACTAAACGAACCCATTTGAGGTTGTCGTCGAACCACGATGTCGCCGTACACTTCATTTAGAAAAACCGGACAAGTTGGAGGGTTGTGTGCACTCTGGAGCTACTATCGTGTCGGCATTGATTGTCCATTGGTCACGTAGATCCAGGTGTAGTTTTTGTGATTATTGTTTTTATGTCATATTTGGTGTTCCTTGTCACTTTCGTGTCTCTTGTTGTGTTTGTTTACTCTGTGTTTTAGCATAGGAGTGTTTTGCTGTGGTTGCTGCAACCTAGTCCCCCCCCCCCCTGCTTTCTTTTTTAAGAGCCAAATGACGTAATAGAACTTACTTTTACCAACCGTTTCCCTCTGTTTTCAATGATTATTCATTTTGAAAGATTTTTATTATTATTCATATTACATGTACTTGGATGTGTCTTATTCTAACTTTCAATTCTGAATCATTAAAAAAGAGCACATGAGAAGTCATGAGCTCACTTTTAATAATGATTCAGAATGAAAGTTAGAAAAAGACACATGTATATATTATGATTGATAAATGTGCAGACTCAAGTCGTTTTTTGTTTTGTGTTTTTTTTGTATTCAGGTGAGCATCCTTGATGTAAACGACAATGCTCCAATGTTTTCTAAGTCAACATATTCGGCAACTTTACCCACACCGACCGCGGCTGGTCAATCCGTGATCAGAATACAGGCAGTGGACTCAGATAGTGGTCAAAATGCACAGCTCCGGTACCATGTCAAAGATGTCTCGCCTACAAACTGCAGCGGACTCTTTGCAATAGATGCGCTTTCTGGAGAGATTAAGACGGCGAAATCTTCGGACGCGGGACACCAAATGAAATGTACCCTGACGGTGACAGCGTCTGATGGTGGGATAGTCCGACTGGTCTCTGAAACTAAAGTGCACATCAATACTGTATCAAAGCCCAGTACTGATGCTATTGGTAACCCATTTGGTTAAAGGGAAATATATTCTCAGGATTTGATCATTTTATTGTATTTGATAGAGAAACATTAAAGACATGTATACTGATACTGCAACCGGCTTGGTGGAATAGTTTGTTTTCAGGAAATTTAACAGGATTGCTTTTTTTTATTTTACATTTTATTGGATAGAGACATACGTGTAATTATTACCGCCATTTTTTTCTTACCTGAAGAAAAAAGGTTTCCCTACATTTTTTGTTTATATTTCAATTTTGCATTGATATTCAAATTTGTATTAGCTTATGTGTTCCACAGGTTCGCCCATCGTAGCATTTGTCGACTCTTTATACAACAATTAAATAAGGACTGAAAATGCCTCCGCCAATATTTGCAATCACAAATTCAAGTACGTTGACGTTGATTGCAATATATCATTATTATATTTTAACACATATTTTGCGAGGGAAAATTCTTATTCTAGTTGAAAATACACAGAGGTAGTTTAACTTTTTCATCGATTACATTTTTTGTAGGGTTTGGAGGATTTTTGTTCAGCAAATTGTGGGAATTCGAATTGAAACCAACTGTGCTCCACTTCTTGATGATATTTTTCTATACTCATATGAAGCCGAGTTTGTCGTCCCTTCCTCTCGCAGAAAGAGGCACTTGGCACCCCAATTCAATTCTAAACTCAGGTATCCGGTATGTTGACAACATGCTCTCAACTAATAATTCAAATTTTGCAGATCATCTATCCACGAGAACCAGAGGTCAAAAGACCCCTGAAAGCAAAAACTCCGCTTCATATACTCTTTTGATGATTGTGGTCACTTAATACTTCAATAGGAAGAAGGCGTTTATTTTGCATCATCCCATTTCGTATTATGGAAATAAAATGTTTAAACTACCGGTAATACTAGTACCTCAATCAATGACAAACGTGACGACTTTCAAGAGCTTCTATTTCTTGAGTAGTAACACGCCTTCGTCGAATTCATATCTTACTTGATACGTCATTCCAGAACAAGCTCAAACTACAACGACTCCTTTCAGAGGGCAAGGTGACTAGCCGAGAAACTACTCGACTATATTTGTGACTTTGTCACCGAAAAGGGAAAAAAAAGATGACACAATGATAATAATAAAAAATACTATTTGAAATCTCTCAATTTTGAAAGACACTTTAGATTAGAACCAGCCGAAAACACCTTATCGAACACAACCCTTTCTGTACGGCCCAAGTGACGGGTGTTGATACATGTAGGAAGTAGGAGATGTTTACTCTCCCCGGGCACCTAAATTCATCTCCATTGATCCTACGCATAATGTTTTGGTTATTTATGATTTTAAGATTCAGATTTAAGTTCTATGATTGACTTTTGACTTTGTGTTTAGCACTAATATTACATCTTTAAGAGTCGCACACTTACCAATATAACGTGACTCCATGACAAACTTGCTAAGAACTCGTCGGGAAGAATTGGAACCTATATGTCATGATGAATGTAAGATAAAAGATCTCGAACGGTGTAGCATATCACAGCCACACTACACTACACTACACTACACTACACTACACTACACTACTACACTACACTACACTACACTACACTACACTACACTACACTACACTACACTACACTACACTACACTACTCATACACCAACGAGACCAATGGGCAACCGGTGCCGACTTAGGACGGTCATCTGCTATGTTGGTAGCAAATGGTGTAGTTATCCGGATCACGTGCGCACAACCCTCCCGGGCCACGTGTCCGGTTACCCAGCTGTATCGGAGAACGCACAACCGTTGTGTTTAATAGCCTCCTCACTGTAAGAAGACAGATAAAAGCAGGGGCCGAAAAAAACCCAAACATATGAATGTGTAACTGGATATCAAATGACTTAGGCATAAGGGCGTCTTTGTATACAATCACCCGAGGAGTCCGATCAATTTTAAGAGAGGACATGTAGTCAGGGCACTGTCTCCTCCTACACGACTCGTCCAAACCTCGTATATAAGGTTTGGACGGGGTCCGTCATGGAGTCCCGTCGTCACAGTCAGTCAGAGTGCAACTTTTAAGAATACGCTGGCACAAGTATGTACCATGCGGAGTGTCCCTCTCATATCCACGGTATGTAAGGCTAAATAAACAAAAGCTGTTTTTCAACCAAGCTTTCGATATCAACTTCTAAAATCCGTTGAATTCTTGAGCTTATTCCTTACATTGTCTTTATGTTGCTTTGTAACGAGGATTTTTTTTCAAAAATCTTTTGATTCACAGTCAACCAATGATGTTAGGTAGTTGGTTGGGTCGAATAGTGCTTTGAGCACCATGTTCTCGAAGTTTGGGTTTCTTTTAAAAGACATGATAGAAATCGGACGCTGTACCTTCGATTGGCAGAGTTTAGTTTAGTAAGGGTGAATTGTCTTAACACTTTGGTAACTTGGAGAGATCAAATCCTAGATTCCTAGATCATAGGGACATTGGTAACGACAGCAGCCAAACAAGACTACGAACCAACCATTCATAGATACACGCACATCAAGAGCAAAGCTTTAAAGAGATGGAGAGCCAAACAGCCAATAATCGAACCGAAGTCGTTGTAGGCAGCATCACTGATGTGAAATATATCTAAGGTTGGATTAAGGTATCGGAAGGTTGACAATAATAATACATTGAATTTGACAACTGCAAGTTTTGGGCAAACCCAAAACAACAGCAAACTCTAAATAGCAAAGGACAGTATTGTCAGATTGCGAAGCAGCAGTTTTAGTTGATGTATGCTTTATCTAAAATACTAAAGCCTTATGGATCCGTCATTGTTCAAGAGATATAGCCATACAGATATATCTTTTTGGGAATATGGGTCAAAGTTCGAGGTCAATGTCAAGGTCTTGCCATAAGAAATCTTCATGTCATGCCACCTACGGTTCAAGAGATACAGTAAAGTTTTTTTTAAAGTACCAGGATTTGAACCAACAACCTTTAATTTGGTACTTTAATTTGCACATAAACATTACTATTTCAATTATTCAGGAAAAAAATCATAACCCCCCCCCCCCCCCCCCCATCAAATAAACGTGGCCAAAATTGGGGAAAATTAAATTGGAAGAAAATAGTTACTAGGTCAAACATGAGATAACAGGTGTTCAGATGATTTAATGGTGCATACAAAGCTGACAAAATGCGGAAAAAAGTAGTAAACTATCCCTTCATCATTTACGGACCGCAACGATCCGATTTTTAGATGCGATGGGATTTCCTTCACGTGTTCCAAGAAGAATGTTTACCCTGTGAAAAGTTTACAGACCGCTTGTTTTGAATCACTTAATTCAAATTATTCTACCATACCAGTAAGAAAATTTAAAGATATATTAGAGTCTATACTAGCATCGTGAGAAAAAAAAAAAAAAAAAGAAAAGTGCATGATTATACGTAGGCCAGGGATGTTGAAAACTGTCATTTTGAACACAGGCACATGTAGAAAGAGGGTCAAATATCCCGTATGATGCTCCTTTACAGGTCATAAGAAAGTTAGAGACAAGGCGTCCGACGCATTTTTCAGCATCTGCAATTTGTGCATTTGAAGGGCAAACTGGGATATGACTATAAAGATCGATTCATACTTCTTAAAAACATAAATAATTCACCAAAAAAGATCTCATAACATAGCCTACTACATAGTATTGGTCGTACAGACATACATTTGTATATCATACACCGTTAGTTATGGGAGTTCGAGATCTATCCTCCTATGTAAATTTTAATCGGTAAATATGCCAACAAAGTAGAGAAAACTTCAATTTTCCGATTTCCGAAGTGAGCTGCGCAGACAGTAATCGTCTGCCAAAGTTAGAATGTTTTCTACTTTCTGTCTTGAACCTCCATTGCAAGATAGGACCAACACTGAATCATTCAGAGGCTTTACGTATACTCAAATTGTCCTAGATCCTGACGATAATCTCAACAGCACTCACAATACTGTAGAGCACAAAATTGAGTATCGACGGACCCCTAGCAAGCTATCTAGAGCGATGGGATCAGGTGCCCGGGGGGAGTAAGCATTCCCTGTTTCGCTAGCCGCACGGGTCCATCGTCGATGTTCAAACATGAAAATGAAAACAAATATCTAAAATACATGCACTGTAAGCAGCTGGATGATTCAGACTAGCTATTCTCGCACATTGGATAGGCTGGTTCCCCTTTTTAGTCGTGCTGGATTCGGGAACCCTGATCCGGCACTTTTGATTGTTCCTTTATGACGTCACAGACAAAGTGACGTACGTTATTTCACGTGCACATACATTTAGCATGACGTTCGGTCATTCAGATGAGTAAACAAGAAGACTTTGAAGGTTTCAATGTGCGAGAAAAATAATCAAGCACCACATTTGAGTTCCGGATAGAAAAATATCAGTCGAGGGTGGGATGATCAAGGTCCCAACCTCGGCTAACGCCTCGGTTAGTACTTGATCAATCCCACCCTCGACTGATATTTTTCTATACGGAACTCAAAGTGGTGCTAGATTCTATTATTCTCGCACACTGGATAGGCTGATTCCCCTTTTCAGCAGTGCTACAGAATTCGATCCGGCACTTCCTTTATGACGTCACAGACAAACTGACGTACGTTATTTCACGTGCACATATATTTAGCATGACGTCCAGTCATTCTGATGCGTAAACAAGCGGACTTTGAAGGTTTCAATGTGCGAGAAAAATAATCAAGCACCACACTTGAGTTCCGGATAGAAAAATATCAGTCGAGGGTGGGATTGATCAAGTACCAATCGAGGCGTCTATGGAGGTTCAAGACAGAAAGTAGAAACAGTCCAACTTTGGTAGATTTTTTTTTTATTTTGGGGAAAGTGCCTGTCCCATTTCGGAAAATTTGCGACATTTTGCTGAAATTGGGAAAAATTTAATACAAATTCTCACCAAAGACTAATCATTTATTAACACAGCTAATTCATTGATTTGCTTGAACTGAGCAAGGGATGAATAAAAAAATTTAAAATGCACTAAGAAATATGAAATTTTGTGCTGACTTCCAGGTTTTGAGCATGGGCGGATCCAGGAATTTTTTTCAGAGGGGGGGGGGGGGTCCTGAAGTCCGAATTTTTTGAAGAGCAAAAAAAAAAAAAAAAAAAAAAAAAAAAAAAAAAAAGCTTAAAATCTTGAATTTTCACATCATAGAGGACGCAGTCCGCGCCGCAGGCGCGGACGTAGTCCTCATCAAGGTAACACGTGTATATATATAGGAAAAATCGTGTTTTTCAATTGAATTCTATGCTATACCTATAGGTTCCAAAACCGTGGTCAATGACGTCATTCTCCCCATTGCCCATTTGATCGGCGTGAAGCGCAAGCTTATTTTTTTGACAATGTCATTTGACGACAGAATGAAACCCATCGATGACCATGATTTCTCAATCTCCTTTGAATATTCTCCGTTTGGCTTACTCCTCCTATGTCCCAATGTATGTTTTGTACTTTGCTTCGCGTAATACTGACATTGCACCAACATTTCCAACATATATCATGTTTAGTCCGAATATCCTCTTTGAAAATTACAACGTGACGTCAGCATGCGACGTCAGCACAAAACTTTGTTTCGCGGACTTTCTCAGTTTCTTTCATCGACAGCTCCTTCAGACAAATCCATAGATAAACTCATAATGCTGGGATGAAAATACAAACAAAAAAATATCAGCGCGATCAGCGACTTACCGAACTTCATTCTGCTTTCGAGGATGATTTGCAGCTGATATTTTGATACATGTAGATCGAATAATGTGGTTTCTCTCCACATATATAGGATATACACGTAGAATCTAAAGGAAATCTATGCGGTGTAAATCCCAACAAAAACTTCTAGTAAGGCACGGTCCATTTGATATTCTGGGGGGGGGCTTGGGTTTTTTTCGAAAAAAATAATTTTGCTCTCAATTTTGATGAAATAAATAAATTTGCTTATGGTGTGACAGAAAAAAATAATCTTGCTCTTACAAATAATCTGAATTTGAAGAATTACCATAAAATTTCGCTAAAATTCTTGAAAATTTTCCGGCTCGCTTCGCTCGCCGCAGTTTTCAAATTGTATCAAAAATTTTTCGCTCGCTTCGCTCGTCATAGTTTTCTATCAAAACATTATTTACTGATAGCAAAAGTCATATGTTTGAAGATATCAAAAGTTATACGTGTATGTGAATGGAAAAAGGCCTCCTTAAAAGCTTAAATATATTATTAATATTTATGTATTACTGTTAATACATGTTGCATGTATCCCATAGAGTCATGTTCTTGTAAGCTTGGAAGGAGAACGTCAGTTATTCACCAATTTACAATTTTTAGTAACATTTAAAAAATTGTCTAGGAGACCTTCCCCTCAGACCCTCTTATACATGTTATATACATGTACCTTATATAAAATATTGAGAATTGTATTGTAAAAATCTTTTATCTCTCTGTTTAAAAGTGAATTGAATACTTGCATAAAAATAAACTAATATATTAATATTTTCTGAATATGCGCATCACTTTGTCAAAAAAAATTTATTTGCTCCAACTTTCCCAGAAAAAAATAATTTCGCCCCGGTCCGGGGCGAAAAAAATAATCTTGCTCCGACAAAAAACCCAAGCCCCCCCCCCCCTGAATATCAAATGGACCATGCCTAATGTCTGTTGCCTTCGATACTGTACACAACGCGTCACAACTTACGTCATCATTAACAGTACTTAGTGCAAATAGGTAAACACAAACTGAGGCTCTTTTCAAAGCATAAAATAAGGCTCGGTATTTTTTTCCACTTGGAGGTAAATCATAGGCGGATCCAGTGTTCAAAAAAGGAGGAGGGGTAAAGGCTTCAGATTTTTTTTAGAAAGAGGGGGGAGGGGTTGATTGTAATTATTGGGGGAAGGGGGTGACAGGGGGTGAATTTCTACTTAGAATACTTCTCTCTTCCGTCCCGCCCCTTCCTCCCCACTCCCACCTCCTTACACCTCCCGGCTCCCTCCCTTCCCCCTTCCTCCCCCTCCCTTTCATCCTTGCCTTTTATGGGGTTGGGTAACAGACAGGGGGCTACTCTCACTCCGCCCCCTTATCTCAGTCTACATGTATAAAACTTATTATAGTGTATTGACAACTAATATAAGAAATATATTAACAGTTCATTTTGAAGGTACATCTACAGGACAGACAGACATTGGACAAAGTGATCTATCATGTCCCACTTTGTGCTTACAATCCTCGTTCGCCGCAAAAATCGCCCGGAAAAAAAAGAAAAAAATATCTTCATACAGTCTGAATACTTTTAAATTAACTGACAAACAGTATAAGAAGCACAACAATAATATAATAATATCCCCTCATAATAATATATTAAGCCATATCATATTTACATACATAAATCATAATCAGCCCATCATGACCTTTAAACTACGACCTTGAAATTGAAAATGGTTACTTTTCATTCTTCATTTCAAAGTTAATATTTGCAATTTTTATTAATATTTAATTTAAAGAAATATGATTGATGGTATAACAAAATACTAGTATTTACAAATAAGACAGAGGTAATATTGCACTATCCTTGTTACAAAGAATGCATTGACTGAGGATTATATACAGTTTTGTAAGGCAATAAAATAAATTATCTCAGCCCCCCCTCCCATACCCCCTCCTGCACCCTTCCTCTCCCTCCTCCATATGCCCCCCTCTCTCCCTCCTCCCGCCCCTTCCTCTCCCTCCCTTTCACCATCTTCTCTTTTATGGTAAAGGAATGAATTTTGTCTTCAGACATTACATTGGAAAATCATTTGTAAACATTATTCAGAAGGGAAAATCCTGTGATACTAATATTATACTGGATTTTTTTTTTGTTTTTTTGTTTTTTGTTTTTTGTTTTTTGTTTTTTTTTTTTTTAGTATAACCCCCTTCTCCAGGCCATCCCATAAAACGATATATTGCTGATAACACTATAGACGGCGCCGAAAAGGAGGCTTTCTTTCTTCTACATATTGAATGTTAATTTTTCCGGTGAAAGTAAAGGGAGTGCAAGGGGGGGGGGGGGGGGGGGGGGGTATAACTTCAGAAAAAAGTAAAATTCTTCTCTTTTTTTTTTTATTTTAATGGTTCGGCCCACAGTATTCTTATCCGAGTTCTCTTTTCCTTGGTTTTTGTCAATGTCCAAGGACTTACAATATAATTTTATACATAGATTAAGATTACATCAATTCAGTGGCGGATTCGGGGGGGGGGGGCGGATAACACTATAGACGGCGCCGAAACGGAGGCTTTCTTTCTTCTACATACTGAATGTTAATTTTTCCGCTGAACGTAAAAGGGAGTGCAAGGGGGGGGGGGGTATACCTTCAGAAAAAAGTAAAATTCTTCTTTTTTTTATTTCAATGGTTTATGCCCCCAGTTTTCTTGTCCGAGTTCTCTTTTCCTTGGTTTTCGTCAAGGTCCAAGGACTTACAATATAATTTTATACATAGATTAAGATAACATCACTTCAGTGGCGGATTCAGACCAAAAATTTTTCCAAAAACGGGTATATTTTGGCCCATTTTCAGTTAAAATCGGCAAGATTCGCCCCTTGACCCCCCGGCAAAGGGGGCGCTGGATCCGCCACTGCACTTGATCTCTTCTCATCTGTCATTTACAGGCGCGTAGCTGCCCAAACGCAAGTACGCAACTGCGTACACATTATTTTGCCAAAAAATATAAGTGAAGAAATAAATAAATAAAAATAAATGTTAAGAAAATAATCAAAGTAGAAAGAAAGAAGGAAAAATAGAATCTAACAAAAACGAGATTATTTGAACAGCGAGGAAGTAGAAGAATTACGTCAACATGTTATAAACATTAAAAAATGTACAAATAGATATATATTGAAACGAACTTCGTCATTTGCTTTATTCTTGAATATAAGCCATTTTACAGTGGAAATTTGGTGTATCAAATTGCCATATTTCACCAGCTTCCGGGGGCTTCGCCCCCTGGACCCCTATCAGGGCTTCGCCCTGGACCCACTGGAGGCCTCAGGCGGCCCCCAGACCCCCTGCCTAGACTGATTTGAGTACACATCATTTCTACTCTGGCTACGCGCCTGATTTATGTTTCAAAATTAAGCATTGCTATTTCATGTTTACTGATTGTTTTGTGACATCAAACCGACCGACATTGAGAGTTGTTTCCCCGCATTTACGAGTTATTTGCATGCTGTTGATCCAGAAATTTGCAATAAAAATATCCCCTCTCCTGTAGATGATTATGGATTTAAAAAAAATGTAACACTGATAAAGTAAAAAAGATGCTGGAAAAGAATAACAAGAACACAAATTGTATGACATATCAAGTTTTGTTTATTATAAACTTAGTTAAAAAAATTTCAATGATGTATGGTGAAAAATCATTGAAATTATAATTAATCTGCGTTCTCACAATGGCTTTGCCATAATTCATATTAGTAATTGATTAAATTGATCGTCAGTTCTAATATGTAAATACAACATATGGCGAGCGATAGCGAGCCAGCGAATTTTTTTTTTCCAAGAATTGGAATGAAATCCACTATTCGTGTCTTTTTCAGTTTCTTTTCGTTTACTTAGTGCCCTTGTTTATTGACCTAAGTGTATGAATATGTGTTGCATATAGGAAAGCACAGCATCATTTAAAAATAACGTACATTTATGTAATAAATTCTGGCGAGCTGCACAGAATTTCACGAAACCTTACAGGAAGCAAGACCTCAAGTTCCTCTACCAAGTTGTGTTTTTCGTGCCGATCGGTCAACAACAATGGCCACCGAGGGCTCTGATTGGCTGACGCATTTTCGACTTCACCTCTTCAACCGCTTTACAGAATTTCACGGAACCTTACAGGAGGCAAATATCAAGATCCTCCACCAAATTGTCCACTATCATTCTTTTGTCTGCATCTCAGGTGAGCGATGTTGCCCCCTTCGGCCTCTTGCATTTTTTTTCGGCGTTATGCGTACAGTACGGTTTTAGATTTGTTTCCCTATCTCATAATTACTAAATCACGTCTCGTATATTACCATGATTACGAGATGACCATATCGATATCATGTCGTAGTATTGATAAGAATGTTTTTTTTTTTCGTTGTTAATTAATACAAGTTTTTATTCCATAATATTACGATGTCTTTTGACATGATATAAATAGGTATACCTCGTATTTCAAGATATTTTTTCCTTATTCGCAATTACGAGAAAATTATCTCGTCTTCTAAAATAAACAAAAAAAGAAAAAAAATTATATCAAGATAATATTTTTTCTCTGACACATCAAGGAATTATAAAAATATCTAATGCACCGTGTTGTGACTCCTTACATAGTTCCTTTTTTTTTTATCTTTTCATTTTCTAAATTAAACTTTACAAAACTGATGAGCCGTTGCAGTAGTGCAGTGCCTAATAAATCAATCCATATCGTCCAGGCATATTGCAAACGCTTCAATAGTTTGTGGACGACAGCAAATCATTCCCTTTGACGAACATGTGAAGTGTTTGCAAAAACTATATAGACTTTTCAGATATATAAACAATATGAACTTACTTAATATTGGTATTGCCCTACTGCAACGTCTCATCAATTTTGTGCAATATCACTTAAATGATGAGAAAACGACCAAATTCTCCATGGGTACTGAAGGCCCTCCAATTCAGGGGAGATCACTCTTGCGTCCTTATATAAACCGTCATCTCTAACGAGTATGATATCCCGTTTTGGAATGTATTAAATTTAGGTTTATGACGAAAAAAGGGGTCAAGACTTTGTTGAACGATGTCATGCATTGATCAGTGAAATAAAAGTAACATCCTTTCCACTAATGATTTACCTGAATTCAAGTTACCATAATGCATTATTAACATAAACTACTTAATTTAAGTATATGTCAATTGATTAGACTCGGAAAAAGTGTTTTTGTCTATTTTACTTGTTAACTATTTCGTTTAAACAAAATTTATTCCATTGAATCACAAAATATATTCTGTACAAGATATTTATTTGGATTCAGCCATCAGAAGTTTTGATTGCGACCAATGTAGTTACAGTGCAACGAAGAGGACCGAATAATAAAATATATATATAGCCTCTTCGTTGCACTAGCTGTAATGACGACCAATGCAGCATGTAACTGTATGTAACAAGGTCACACAAGGATATGGACTGCTTAGGCATGGTCCATTTGATATTCAGGGGGGGGGCTTGGGTTTTTTGTCGGAGCAAGATTATTTTTTTTCGCCCCGGACCGGAGCAAAATTATTTTTTTCTGGCAAAGTTGGAGCAAGGAAATTTTTTTAAGTGATGCGCATACATGTATTAAGAATGTTTGTGTTTTATCAATAGAAATTATTTATATTTTTACTCAAAACTCTAAATATTAATATATTAGTTTATTTTTATGCAAGTATTCAATTCACTTTTAAACAGAGAGATAAAAGATTTTTACAATACAATTCTCAATATTTTATACAAGGTACATGTATATAACATGTATAAGAGGGTCTGAGGGGAAGGTCTCCTAGACAATTTTTTAAATGTGACTAAGAATTGTAAATTGGTGAATAATTGAAGTTCTCCTTCCAAGCTTACAAGAACGTGACTCTATGGAATATATATGCAACATGTATTAACAGCAATACATAAATATTGATAATATATTCAAGCTTTTAAGGAAGCCCTTTTTCATTCACATATATGTATAACTTTTGATATCTTCAAATATCTGAACTTAAAATGCTATTAGTGAATAATGTTTTGACAGAAAACTATGGCGAGCGAAGCGAGCCAAAAATTTTTGATACAATTTTGAAAACTGCGGCGAGCGAAGCGAGCCGGAAAATTTTCAAGAATTTTAGCGAAATTTTATGGTAATTCTTCACATTCAGATTATTTGTAAGAACAAGATTATTTTTTTCTGTCACACCATAAGCAAATTTATTTTTTTCATCAAAATTGAGAGCAAAATTATTTTTTTCGAAAAAAACCCAAGCCCCCCCCAGAATATCAAATGGACCGTGCCTTAATATTATATGTCCTTGTATTGAAGAAAATTCAAGAAAAGAGATCAATATTAGAGGGGCTTTACCTTATTTCTTTGGTAACGTTTTACTTTTAAATTAGCCAGTTCATTTCAAAGATGTGTGTTTACAATACATGATATTTTCATTGAAGTCAATTTGATAATTCTATTCTGAATCGTCATACGATTGAATCCAATTCGCAGTGATTTTAACAATAAATTGAATCGTACAAACTGTTTCGCTAGGAGTTTTAAAAATCTTTAGAAATCTATTCCTAGCGCGGGTGGTAAAGGGAACAGCTCTGTCAACCTTTTGAAGTGCCGCAGCCATATTAGTGATTGGAATCGATCGGTGAGTGTGTAAGGACGGAACTTCTTATGGAAAATGAATTAAGATGTGGGGAATTAAGAATTTGGATACCTTATAACAATAGAGAAGTATACGTTATTTATAAACAATGTAAGTTACCAGTCTTCAAATTCGAATCGAATGGAAAAACGTAAATTATACGCTCACCTGAGATTTTTTTGGAATAAGCGTGTTCAGAGTTATCGGTCCTGAAAATATTCTGCATAAAATGATGCCACTCGCGGTGATTTCGGAACGGATTATGTTAATGTTGGCGTGGATTACGGTGCATGTGTCCGTTTGTGTGTGTGCGAACGTGCATTTGACAAGCAATATTCTACCTGGGTCTCAAGTTTTCAATGCAAGTTTGGGAAAACATTGGAGATACACGTTGTCTCCATCAACAAATGCTCGTCCATTGTTTACCTTGGATAGAAATACAGGTGTGATATATTTACAAAGGAAAATATCATGTTCAAAATTAAAGGAAAATCCACAAACAGTGAATATCATTGCAAGTGCTGAAAGACACAAAAGTATTGTTCATTCTACTAAGCTGCTAAATTCAACGATACTGTCATTAACATTTCTTTTCCATGGAAAAGACTGTCTTTCAAATAATCATAGAAAAACGGAGAGAAGGAAGAAGATTGGTTTAAGTGATCACTCTTCCCTCAAAGTAAATGTCTATATGAGCAATAGGTGCCTTTTAAGAAACATTCCTATGTTCAATTTAAAAGATCTCATCCCTCATTCCTTGAAAAATTGTAGAAAAACACTTCATTTAATTGATACTCATGACTTTGTATACCAAAAGTCATCAGGGACAGTACTGTCAGTGCTAGAACTATGCAGCGTTGGAAAGTCACAAGTCTGGTCCATACAAGCTAAATGTTTGCACACCAAGAAAACGGATATTAACATACTAATAAAACTACACACGACTTTTAAATCTGTGGAAGAAAAACCATTTTTTTATTATATAAGCGACAGACACAACAGCCATCATGTACGTTTAAAACGACAGACTTCTAATACAGCACCTTCATTTTCGCAAACTACCTATTACGCAGATGTTGAAGAAGAAGAGAATCCGGGAAAACATGTTATAACAATTACTGCAACTGACTCTGACACTGGTGACGCAGGACGCTTAACATACTCTATGACAGCAGTTAGGGATCAGAGAAGTCAAGATATGTTTGCCATTAATCCAGTTTCGGGTGCAGTGAATACAACTCGCAGATTGGACAGAGAAATTATGGATAAGCATTTCTTTTCTGTGTTGGCAGTTGATAATGCGCGGGAGCCGAGGACAGCGCAGGCAATGCTGGAGATAACAGTCCGTGACATCAACGATAAAGCACCTGTATTTGAAAGCAATGTGTCTTACCAAGACATCTCTGAGAGTATTGCTGTAGGATCACCTGTTCTTACTGTAAAAGCCACAGATGACGATGCAGGGCCAAATGCTGAAGTACGCTACTTTCTCATTAACTCTGGACCTCCAAATGATGTATTCCTGATTGATCCTACGGAAGGAACGATCACAACCAGAAGTAGTTTGGACAGAGAAAACATTGCATCATACAAGCTACTGATAAGAGCAACTGACCAAGGTCCAAGCTCCTCAAGAAAGTCTGCCACTGCCACTGTGAATGTTAGACTTATAGACGAAAATGATAATTACCCACAATTTACACAAAGGACATACCATGTGAACGTCTCCGAAGATTACAACTACAGCCAAAATCCTATAATTATCACAGTTAACGCCACTGACCTTGATGATGGAATTAACAAGGACATATACTACGCCATATTTGGGGGTAATACTCAAGAAACTTTTGCCGTCAATAGATTAACAGGTGCTATCTCAATACAAAGATCTCTGGATTATGAAGAAACGCAACAGTTTCAGTTGTCAGTTAGGGCACAAGATGGAGGACAACCACCTTTAACAAACAGTACAACAGTGGTCGTTGACATTCTTGATGTAAATGATAATGATCCTCAGTTTTATTCCTCTCCACATATAGGCACAGTATTGGAGAGTGCAAGCATCAATTCCACAGTGCTTAATGTTCAAGCGCGCGATGCAGATAGCGGGAGGAATCAGGAACTGGTATACAGTATCATTGATGCGCCTGCAAATTTACCTTTCTTCATTGTGAACGGGGAAATAAAAGTAAAGTCAGCTTTGGACAGAGAGCAAGGTAGTAATTACGAATTTGTAGTGAAGGCTCAGGATCGGGGAATTCCCCCTCGTTCGGCAACATCACGCGTGCAGATCACGGTCCGTGACGTTAATGACAACAGTCCAGTGTTTGATCCAAAATTCTACAATGTCACAGTTGCTGAGGACTTGCAAGTGTCTAGTAGAATAATAAGTCTTACCGCAACGGATGCTGATAGTGGAGACAACTCTTTCATAACATACTCTATTAGACGCGGTAATGAGAATAATGTCTTCCGCATGACCACCGCAAATGGAGAAGGACTCATATCTTTGATCAGGGAGCTGGACTACAAGACTCAGAATGTTTACATATTGACAGTTTTGGCTGTTGATCCTGGTAATTTGAATGATACGGCAACGGTACAGATTAACGTATTAGACACAAAT
Organism: Pinctada fucata; assembly: GCA_028142955.1. NCBI lineage: Eukaryota > Metazoa > Mollusca > Bivalvia > Pterioida > Pteriidae > Pinctada > Pinctada fucata. The sequence continues at coordinate 78,414,578 of AP027102.1, forward strand.
CAACATAAACCTGCATTTCAAGGTACACCCTACACAACTTATGTTGATGAAAACATTGGAATAGGTACTTCAATTTATAAGGTGTTAGCGATAGATCAGGATGTGGGAGAAAATGCTAGAGTCAGCTACCAGATTCTAGGTAATACAGATTTCCAAATAGATGCAAACACTGGAGAGATCACCACTAGAATTGAACTGGATCGAGAAACAAAACTGAGCTATAATTTTGAGGTCACTGCTCATGATAATGGACAGCCATCTTTAACAGCAACAGAAATGGTCACAGTAAGTATTCTAAAGACATATATATGATACATAAACTTGGTCTTAATGAATTTCATATCCAAGGACAAGGCCATCTGACACTTCAGATATCTTTAAAACATGATTCACGATTCACATCTGTATAGTATAAAATGCAAAAAACAGCAGAAAATACTCAGTATTTCTTTGGTAATGACAAGGTCATTCAATACCATGATTACATTTATCAATCTAGTAGAAGCAAAAGAATGACAAATAAAAAAATGTCTTTGATTTAATGTGTTAGTTTTGTATCCAAGGTAGCGCTAGATATACGCTACTGTATGTAATATACAGAGCGTTAGTGCAACAGGTTCGTTTGGGTGGAAGTTTATTTTTTGAGGAATATTGTGCCCTGCATTCTGCAAATCAGCTCATCAATTTACTAAACTTTACCTAGGCATGGATAATTTTAACTGTTACTGTTTTAAAACTTGTAAATCCACGAACATTTGTTTTTGTCTCAGTTCTAAACAGAAATGTCTGCCATTTTTCCGGATGTGCAAGATCCGATCAATTCGATCGTTGCACATTTCAATCTGTATAAACCTCTCCTTTGTTGGTGCTCTCACCCTATGGGATCATATATATCGCATGTACTGGCATTATAAACCTGAAAATGAAAAAGAAAGAACTTGGAACAGTTAAATGAATGATTTGTATACGTTGCCTTGTTTCGACCTTGATCCCTTGGGGTAAGTGCTCCTACAAAAGAGAGGTGCTTTCCCATTGAAGTATGCTTAGGTCGAATTGACTAGATATTGTACATCCGGTAAAATGGCAGTCATTTATGTTTAGAACTGGGTCTAAAACAAATGTACATGGATTAACAAGTTTTAAGACATTAACAGGTAAAATTATCCATGCCTAGGTTATGCTTAGACCACAAGAGAGTCGTCTTGAAACAAATGGGATGTATAATATTTTTCTTATAGCAAATAATTTGCGCGCATACATGTCTGCGCTCACCTTCCCGTGAACATTACCGTTTTCACCAAAGCGATGATATTTAATACATCGCTTTTGCATCTAAAGCTATATCCAAGGTTATCACTTCAGATAACAATCTTTATGGTAAAACAATCTCTTCTTAGTTCTATATGGCATAAAATGCAAAATATTGATAGAAAATGCAAAAATGACAGAAAATGCTCAGTATACATGGTATACGGGTAATTTTGCTAGTGTCAAGGTCATTAGATTTTATCAGTCTCAGCAGTGATAGAATGGCAAATTAAAATTCTGAGGTTTCATGTGTTTGTTAAAAAACCTTTAATGACTTATTATGTTAAATTTCTTGCTTCAGATTTTTGTCCAGGATGTCAATGACAACTCCCCAGAGTTTACCTACCCGGACTCCCAGGATTCCTTTGTCGGCAGCATTGCAGAAGATGCTCGCCCTGCGCAGAGTGTCCTCACGGTAGCAGCTACTGATAGAGACAAAGGTCCCAATGCCCTCATACGCTACAAGTTTCTGGAGACAACTGACCCTCATTTTGGTGATTTTGATATTGATTCGGCATCAGGTGTTGTAAGGGTTGCCAAATCATTGGACAGAGAGACAGTGGCACAGTATCGTTATACCGCTGTAGCCACTGATAGTGGCGTACCACCTCGATCATCCAGTGTCCTTGTTACTATAAATATAGAGGATGTTAATGATAATCCACCCATCTTTGATGATATTGTAGTTAAAGTGGCAGAGAACACACCAATAGGGTCTGTGATTGCTCAGATTTCAGCAGTGGACCCTGACGAGGGCATCAATGCACAGATTGAGTACGAAAAAGTTGGAGGGCGTGACATGAACAGCTTTGATTTAGACTTTAGACCTGGTGGTCCAGCTATTTTGAAAAACAGAATTGATCTAGACTTTGAAAGTCTTCCAAACCAATATGAAGTTATGATCAGGGCAAAGTCTGATCCATTCTTTAAAGACGCCAAAGTTTACATTCAGGTGCAGGATATCAATGATAATGAACCTATTCTGAAAGATTTTACCATAATATTCAACAATTATGTATATAAGTTTATCAGTGGACCCATTGGACGTGTCCCGGCTACTGATCCTGACGAGATTGACAGAGACAGGCTGCGGTATGAGATTGTTGCAGGGAATGAGGCCAGTTTCATTCACCTTAATCAGACAACAGGGGAATTAACTCTGGACTACCGCCTTAATTCTGATGTACCTCGAAATGGAAGCGTGGAAATCAAAGTGTCAGGTAAGATTACATTTACGCACAAGTATATTTTCTGTATATATACATGTATTTATGGATTTACCTCTGTACCATTACTGTATGTCAAAGGATTGGCACAACTGAAGGTACATGATGGACTAAACTTTATAGGGATGAAGTATTCAATGTCACTAAGATACATTTACATCTATATTCTGTATGTATCAGTTTTCTTGATATTAGGGATCATTAGGCTAGGAAGTACCTCCAAAATAGAATATATGTACTCATGTGGGCTATAAAGGCCATCTAAGGCCAGCCCTCATTCAATCCAATCAGTTTTTGTGTTAATATTGTCTTTTACTCCCTTTGCACTAGTGTTTTCATGATTTAGCTGTTTAAACATATTTTGTTTTATACATAACCATGATAACCCTCTTTGGAATTGGATTCAAGACGATTGGATTGCAAAGAAATAAATGATGAAGAACTTGTTAGTTAATCTTGCATGATAAATTATATGTTTATGAATTAGCAAATGTCAACTTTAAAAGTTTCCGGGAAGGGCTTTTTCTGTCCCCCTTTGTTTTGGCTCTATATGTAGTACCGGGTATGTGGAAGTTTAGGGTTCTTTAAAACAGATAAAACTGAAGATGAGATCTTTATCAATGCGATCCTACAGATTATCAATTTGTCTTATTGTCCTGGGAAATATTTTGGAATGTGCGATTCCTCTGTTGTAAATCAATGGAATCAATGGGCATAGCACTTCTATAACTTTGTAGGCAGTACATGTACGATTTGATACTCAGTCTTAGAAAATAGCAACCAGAAACATGTATCGATCTTGTACACTCAGCTATGTTCCGATTTTAGCTTTTATTTGCTAAAGATTGGACAGGTCGTCAGACTCAATGCAGTACCTCAAAAAAAATATATCTTATTGATTTCACTAACGTCCGACCAACGAACATAAATATAATATAGACTTTTATTGTGTGAATTATAGATGATCTATAGATCTAGAAATTGGCCAACTTATAAGTGGATCATTACTTAATCCATAGGTATTGAATTTAGTTAATAAGTTAATCTATATTCTATTGTCTATTATGTTGAGTACTAAGATTATACGGACGAGGTCAATACATAAGTTATTTAGAGTTCGTACATGATTCACGAGAACGTCTTCAAATCACTAACTTCATAGAAAGCATGACTGGCCATGAGTAATATCCTTACCATGAGCATTATGGTGATCAGACCTTGTATTATGTATTCTAGAATAAAAAGACGATTATTTTCCAAGGAATTAGACGTCAATATTCTCAATAAGACTAAAATTTCTGTGACCGGCCTCGAATCTGGAAGAGGGGAGGGGGGGGGGGGGGGGGTTGTTACAGATTCGAGGTCGGTCACAAAGTTCTATCCCCTCCCCCTCTCCTTTGAATTAAATTTAGTCGAAATTACAATTATAGGTGATATACTTCTGGTTACAAGTGTCTATGTCATACCATGTTTACTTTCTGATACCATCCTTTTGATGTTAGATATATAGTGAAAGATTATCCCCCATAAAGACTGCGGGAGATCGAGGGAGGAGGGCTTAAAGATTATCCCTGATGGGGTTTCGATAGATCTGGTGATAAAACTCAAGTAGTGTTAGGAGTGAAAGTCATTTATGACATCTTTCAATTTTTATTAGGGCAACAATTAGGAGTTTAAACCAAATACATCCTGATTTTGAAACAACTGAATTCAGCAACATAAGAATGGGGTTGGTACTGGAATAATCAAAGTATCGTTTGACTTCCAGAGGCACAAAAGTCATGATAGATTTTGTATTCACCATTATGGATGAAGCAATAGTATGCACAAACCCAAAAAAATATTTTACACCTGAAAACTTACATTATGCAAAACGTTTCTACAGAACTATAATGGAATAACACCTGAATTAGTCATTTGAAAATTTAAAATGTCGGGGCAAGAGTCTCGTGTTACTTGGGTGATTGTATTTTAAAGTTTTATTATAGTCTTTTGACAGCTCCATAGGCAATGTTTGCTCGGGCACATGTTGTGTAAATAAGACACGATGGATAATGAATTTCAGACAATGTTTCCCTCCCAATCTTAAATTTGTCGAGAATTTACAGACAGTCTTAAATTTAATTAGTCTACTATATAAACGGACCTTCCATGTATATTTTCACCTGTCTAATTGGCTGGACAATAGATACATCCTAATTTGTACACTACAGACAGGCAATCGAGATTGGACTCCTGATATCCCCATTGTGTAAACGAACCATAAAAAAGGCCCGTAGACATACTGCGTAAATATGGCCTCTTTGTTATTGGTCAATTGGTCCCTGTAAATCGCAGGGAGTCGATAATTTTGTTGTGATACACCCTACACCTCTGGGATCACGGATTATTGACCGCTAATTTGCTCGCGCTAATTCGTCACGTAATTACCCGAGATAACAGTATTGTACAGATGTCTGGGCATCAGTGTGTTCCCCTAGAATCGATTAGTTTAATATCTAGGACCTCACCCTTTTTCCATTCTGTCCCAAAGAGATCTTATCGGAAATGGAGGGGACTGAATTCAAATCTCGATAGGGGCTTAATTTTACGAGATTTCATAGAAAAAAAATATGATTAAAAAGCATTTTTTGGCGATACTACCCACGTGAAAATTAAGAATCCCATCTCCCTTTGGGTCCAGGTATCGCAGCTAATTCACAACCTCTTTCCTGTACAAGTATTTGTAACTGAAGAAAAAAACATTCTAATGTGACCTAAAGCTTTTATGCCAAAGTCCAAGCCATGGACAGAGTATGAAGACTAAGCAGCTACATGTATATACCTAGACCCTGTGTTTTACTCTGCTCATTTTTTGTTACTGTTCAGAACCAACATCCTGCTGACAAATCGATATAAAACGTGCATGTATGCATTGTGGAGTGGAGTTTGTAGTAGAATTAATGCATTGCGTTGTAATTATTGTATGGAGATGAGCAGATAAGGGGACAATAAAAGTCTAACTGGCTCTAGCCTAGAAGGAATATTGTATCGAAATCTGTTGAATCGATCAAAGTTCAATCTCTTCAGCGAGGAAAGTGAGAGACAATAAGCCTTATTACGGATTAGTGCAAATTATACTAGAGAAAATCAATCAAGCTAAAGCAGATCAGTGTTGTTAGAGATAGTATAGACTGTTACATGCAATCGGATGCAAAATGACCATTGAAAAAAGAGTATCTAGAAAATCATTCAATTACCTCTCATCATACTCATAGGAAAGCTGCAGAAACGACAAATTCTGCGACTAGTGACAAAAATGTTCTTTTTTTATGTAGTTTAATAAATTTTCTGTACGTTGCACAAGATTCAAGATTATTTCTAAATCAAAGCATGCATTTTGATCAATGGTAGCCCTGTTTGTACACCACTCTAACCTCCATATACAAACAGTATGTACAGAAGACATAAATTCTTTGATTTATTCGTTGTGCATTTTAGTAACGAGTGAATTTGTTTTCATTTTCTATGGAGGGATCGTAACTTACAATGCATGTTCTCTGTCTGTCTATATTTATCATACCTTTTTCTGTCCCGATTTCACATCAAATTAATTGAAATGTTTTAGCATCAATTGGAATTTGGTGTCACGGTAGGGGGTTACACGGGAATATAGTATTAATCCATCTATAAATATACATTGATACTGAAAATCCGAGATACAGAAAGTAAATTTACCTTAAAGATACCCTAATCGTCTTATATTAAAATCAATACATTTATTACCAAAACAGATTACTAGTAACTTCTTCAGTTCTCCTTGCTCTTGTGGTATCCATGAAATGTACAACGTCGTTACTGTTAGAAAGACGACCTGCTTAGTTCCTATACCCATTTCAGGCGATGGTAACATTTTCTAGTACGGTCCAGTCTTTAGCGTATTACTATTTCATATACAAGATCTGATATGTCAAGGTCACAGGAAATCGATGTCATGGATCCACAATCGCATCCTCCTTCTCTTATCTTTAAGCGAAAGTACTGTAGAGAAGGGGCGTGTATAATTCAGGGTTGTTGGAGTCGAGCTCCTGTGGTCAAGGTCATACATATGACCACCCAAAAGTACCCCCCCCCCCTCTGTCCCCAAACATATTTGATTGGAAAGCTCAACTCAGCAAAACTTGCCCACATCCAATTTTAAATCTAAGGTAATTTCCTGAAAATTGACAAGTTTTCTGACGTCCGATTGAAGATCGATTCTACTATTTCTAGTATGGTGATGATTATGGTGATGATGTAAAATGCCAATAAAATTAAACTTGCAAAATCAAACAAAATAACATACCACTAGTAAAAAGAAAATTGGAATGTTTCGTGACGATGGGGCCTGACGTTTGTACAAAATTGCAGTTATTTGAAATTCAATTTAATACTTCCTTTGGTAGTTTCCACTTCCATATGTTTGTAATTTCATTGTGTATTATAAGAATACATCCGTTATGGACCAATCAATAATGAAAATATGCCATGATTAAACAGATAATTTCTAACAGGTATAAAACCTGTGTAAACAAATGTAAAGGTATCTATAAGGTAGAACATGGGACTCTCTGAAGAAGGGGCTTAGTTTCGAGATTGTTATTTTAATATATTATCTAAAAGGGGCTGTGCTGGTCGGATTATGTAGTATATAGGGAATCAAAATACCCTTTCATTAAAGTCAATGGTCAGCCCATTTTGCTAGTTTAGTCATTTGAATGAAATCTTGATTTAGAATCTTGGTCCTTTTTGAGTGACACCTGTGAAAAATGATATTTTGATAGGCAGAAGTTTTGTCAACTTATCAATTTGCCGAACTCTGAATAAGTTGAGACATCAAAATTAGATCAAGTGATGAAATGGTATACAAGCATGACTGTGAATTTTTGTGGTTTCTATTCATTTTCATATTGATTCTATCATTATGTCCTTTTAAATCCCTCTTGAACTTCATTATAATTGGCCTTCTTATAGGACCAGTTTTAAATTGTTTAAAATGTTTGCTCTAAGTAGAAAAAAAGCATTTTCTAAAGGGCTAAATTGGTTTTCAGGATTTTTGAACAATGCTTAAAGATGTGTTATCATAATAGTTTCTATTAGTTGGCGCAAAACGGCGGCAAACCAACGTCAAAAGTAGTTTTTAGAGGAGTGATTTGTGTCAACACCCGGTACATAGCGGGGGTTAAATAGCCATGTTTGGACAGGAGAGATCAGGAGGGTTGTTTGTTTGTGGGACAATGTGTCGTATTAAAAGTAAAGAGAATCTCTGATTTACCATGAGAAAAGAAAACATTTAACACGTTATACACGATGGTATTATACATACTGAGACAAATTTTGTCTATACAAGGTCGTTTCATGGGGATGATTCTGTTTGAAGAGGGTAGGTTGGCGAATAAGCAGATTCGGTCACAGGAGTTGTGTTTGAATGGGAGGTGGTCAGAAAATATCAAGTCGTCAAATATTCATTTTTCGTGAGATTATGAAAAGCACTGCAGATTGTCGTGGAAGATTTAAAATGCCGTCTGCATTTGAAATTGAATACTTGACATAAAAAAATATGATGTACTGCATTTCCAATTACAAAGTTGCTTTATCACTGGAAATCCGTTAATGTGATGCACATATTTATGCTTCGCTACCCGTTAAGAATGTGTAGATTTTGTCAATTTCCTGCATATTTATAACCGTTCTATCATTCTCAGTCAAAATTCAACATATGACCCGATTTGTAGATTCTTTCTTTTATTTGCCACCTCCCTCTTTTCATTTTCGCGTTGGAGGGGGGGGGGGCGGGGTTGGTTGGTTGGTATGTGCTTTCAGAACTTGTAAAAAGGAATTGCCCTATGTATCCCTGGATCCAGTACTGTTTGAATGTGTTCGAAGGATTCCAATCATTAAAGTATAAAAGTCACAGACATATAGCACACAATGATAACGTCCTGACACATCGACACCCTATACCTTGTTATCATTCAGCGTTATTACAATATGAAAAGAACTCCGAAAAAGGATATGTAAATTAGAATAACCGTAATGTGTTATTCAAGCCTTAGAAGGTAGCTTTACCGATAGGAAAAAGTATAAAGTTACAAATAGATGATATATATTTGTATATCAAGTAAACACAGTTTCTACACTGCATCACGGAAGATTTGACTTTTGAAATACTCATGCGCTCCCTTTGAATGATTTAGAATAAACGGTAATAACGTGATAAATGGTAGGTTATGAGAAACTGACATGCATACTACAAATGATAGTTTGGAACATGAAAAATAGCCCACTGATTGCCCACGATCACCTCTTACTGTCTTCTGATTTCCCTTTGCTAACCTTTTTTTGACATTGCCCTTTCGTTCTAGAGTTTTCAATGAAATAGATAAGATTAAATAACCTTACATTTAAAGATTATACAGTTATGTTTCTTTTGAATTTATAGTAATATAAGTTGATTATTTCTTTCATATAGATGGTAAAAATGAGAAGAAAGCGACATGTCGTTTGTATGTCAGACTGGTTACCAAGGAGATGTTACAGAACAGTGTCACGATCCGATTGGATAACATGACCCAATCAACGTTCCTCTCTCCGCTGTTCAAGTTCTTTCAGGATGCCATGGCAACCATTCTGAAGACAGAAGAGAAGAATATCTACGTCATCAGCATAAAGAATGATAGTGAGGCTACCAGTAAAGTGCTGAATGTCACGGTAGCCGTGTCAAGGTCAGATGGCAGCTTCCAGCCCGCGGAGTTCGTCAGAGAACAGATATATTTACAGCGTATCCTTCTTGCCAACTTGTCAACTCTTCAGGTATTTCTTTTATCATGGATTCATTCTGTATGTCTGTGCGTCCGTTCGTCTATACGTAAGTGGATTGGAGAACTGACGTTGGAAAATAATGAGCAGAAAAGAAAAATGCTTCTAAAATGTTTCCAGTACTGTAGCTGCAGTCTCGATTGTGGGTGACATGTAGATTTTTGCTAGTCATGTTGGTTGTCAGATATCGGTGGTTGAACAACTCTTCAGTTACCTTCACGATTCCTTACGGATCGATAGGTCTCTGAGGGTCCTAGATAGGCCCCGTGATTTATGTTCTACCTTTACACTCCGCAAATCTTTTACAGGAAGGAAGATTTTAAAGCCCATTTAGGCTCACTTTATCTCCACAAAAAGGCTGTCAGCCTGTCACACCGAAAAACTTTCGATAGCATGTATAGATATTTTATACAACGCACCTTGTAAACTTACGTTTGCATTGTAAAATCTACCATTCGTATCTGACCTCTTTGAATAAACTCACTTTCATACACTTCGTTTGTACGTGAATGATTCAACATTTGAAGTGAGTAGGACATGAAATTTCAATTGAAAAAGCAAAGACACCTGAACAAAGGAATGTTAGAAAAATGTGGAATTGTATTGCCCTGTAGATTGGATGTTCTTGGACCTTTGTTATATGCCCTACTTTGTATTTATTTCAAATTTGCACTTTTTGGTCACATATGTCATATTGGTGCTGAACCTCAACGCATTTTACATCTATATTGAAAATGAAGATTGGTTTCAGAATTTTACTTGAATGTGGCTGAATATCTCTATTTACCGTGTAAAAGGATTTATGGAGTCGTCATGTATTGAATGCACGTTCCCTAAGTAAAACTATGGAGTATGTATGATAGATTATTACATCATTTACAAGATGCAATATACATTCTATGCATAAACATTTGTAGCTCCTTTGAAGCTTCTGAAATAGAAAGCAGTCAGCTGTTTGTACCGGTATGCCGCTTGCTGAAAGAAAAGTAATAGCATAAAACTGAAAAGAAACTATTTTTACGAATAAAACTACTTGTACGTGTAATTCAAAAATATTTCATTCTAATTGTCAGTGTATTGTCTCAATAAAAATGCATTGAAGTTTGATGTTATAAAGTATGTGAATTGTAGTGCTATGTATTAAATAAGCCCCCCCCCTCCCAAAAAAACCCACCCGTTTTAGGTACCTCGAAACGTTGCTAAAATTCAAGTAATTGCTTTAAGTAACAACAATTCGGACAAGTTTCAAGAAAAAGAAATGAACAGAACATTTTAACAAATATTTTTAGGTAAATGCAAAAAAAAAAATAAAAAGGATGCATGGTTTCGCCTATTTTAAAACTAAGAAAATGGAGAACAGGAAAGTCAGGGGTACATTTTGCTGTTCCAAAGCAGCAGAGATGGACACTTCATTTTTCTTTTGGTGAATTCTGATATTATCTTCATTTGTTTTGAAAAAGTTATTTAAAATTTCTTCGTCTTTTCAGGTGTTACCGTTTGACGACAATTTCTGTATCAACGAGCCGTGTCCCGCCTTTAAGTCTTGTATAATAGAGCCAATCTTTGGTCAGGCCGCCAACTTTATACACTCGGACATGATGCTGTTCCGACCCATCCATCCTAAGTACCAGATACAGTGTACATGTCCTAAAGGCTTCGCAGGTAAAGACAAATGCATAGGTGTATCTAGATTTCTCCAGGAGTGGAAATGGAGGGTTTGGTGAGGGTTCCAACCCATTCTGCAAGGGAGGGGGGGGATTCAGCATAAGGTTTTGAAAAAAAAAATGTTTATACATGTATTCAAAAATGGGAAAAAAATATGATTTTCGGCAAATACAGGAGGGGGAGAAAGGGAGGCCTTACCCCCCAACTCCCATCCTCTAGAAATTCACGATTTTGTTCATTGAAGGTAGAAACAAGTCTGAATCGCCTATTCACATTTTTCAGTTACAAGTAAATTTTATAAAAGGGTAATGTGTTTTGAAGGGATATAGAGGTAAACAGGTATAATATCTTATTCAATGATATATGTATTTGAATTGAGAAGTTAAGCATTTTAGAACATGATAAATTTGATTTTCAACAGGTTATGAATACAGTTACACATGTGACGTGGAGATAGACATGTGTTACAGTGGACCTTGTCAGAACGGGGGTACATGTGTGAGGAAGGAGGGAGCCTACACCTGTTTATGTAGGGACGGCTTCTCTGGTAAGTAGATACGGAAAGAAAATGGGGGGTGGGGGGTCATTGGTCGACATGTGCAAAATTTATCTCAAGATTGGTCAAAGGTTGATCTAAGAGCTTTACTGTACCTGCCACGTATTGAAAATCTTTGAAGAGAAACAGAAAAGTCACTGTTGCAACAATCATAGCAACAGATCAAAAATGAAATCACGGCACACAACGCAGTGAGTTTGATATTCTGGGGGGGGGGGGGGGGGGGGGCTTGGGTTTTTTGTCGGAGCAAGATTATTTTTTTTCGCCCAAGACCGGGGCAAAATTATTTTTTTGCGAAGTTGAAGCAAGGAAATTTTTTTTAACAAAGTGATGCGCCTATTAAGAATGTTTATGTTTTATCAATAGAAATTATTTATATTTTTACTCAAAAGTCTAAACATTATATATATTAGTTTATTTTCATACTTTTAAACAGAGAGATAGAAGATTTGTACAATACAATTCTCAATATTTTATATAAGATACATGTATATAATATGTATAAGAGGGTCTGAGGGGAAGGTCTCCTAGACAAATTTTTAAATGTAGAATTGTAAATTGGTGAATAACTGAAGTTCTCCTTCCAAGCTGACAAGAACATAAAATTAGACTCTATGGGATACATGCAACATGTATTAATAGCAATTAAATATTGATAATTTGGTAATATATTTAAGCTTTTAAGGAAGCCCTTTTTTTATTCACATACATGAATAACTTTTAATCTCTTCAAATATATTGACTTTGCCATAAGCAGATAATGTTATGATAGAAAAGTATGGCGAGCGAAGCGAGCCAGAAAATTTTTGATACAAATTGAACACTGTGGCGAGCGAAGTGAGCCGGAATTTTTTTTGGAATTTTAGCGAAATTTTATGGTAATTCTTCAAATTCAGATTATTTTTAAGAGCTAGATTATTTTTTTCTGTCACAACATAAGCAAATTTATTTTTTTCATCAAAATTGAGAGCAAAATTATTTTTTTCGAAAAAAACCCATGCCCCCCCCTCCCCCCCCCCCCCCCCCCCCCCCCCCCAGAATATCAAATGGACCGTGCCTAACCGAAACCGACTCGACTCGCTATAGTTTCAAATGTTGTGGTTATCCGGATTACATGACTAGACGGTACAGAGATATAAACGAAAGTTTATTCCAACATTCTCACTTTGTTTCGCGGAAGGATTCCATATATATTTTACGAGCAGAGCAATTATTTTCACGGAGTAATTCCGTGTATTCATACTATAAAATAGAATGTTCGATAGTTCAGAACAAAACTAAAACTTTGGGCTAATGGCAAAATCCATAATTCCCAAGGCAAAGCAGGCTAATAATATGAAATATGATCCGGTCTCTCCAACGTAGATACAGATCTAATGAAACAAAATAGGCTACCAGACAAAAAATTATATCGGTACATTGGATCTACTGTAGAAATTGTTTAACAATTGGGAATATATGAATGCTAGATATTGATTTAACCTGATGTACAAATATTCGGCTGTTCATCTTTTGTGTATCGATAATTACTTGCATTTTAACTGCTCCGATGTCAATGTTTAGAAGAAGGGTATTGAACATTCCTATGCATGTAGTTCAAGTTGCGAGACAATTTATTCTCAATTGAAAAAAAGAGAATAATTGTAAATTCATACCTTCAGTAAGTATTTAAAGAAGGCCGGACATAAACGTCTCACGGAACTTTTATCACCATGATAGCATAAAGGGGGGGGGGGGGGGTCTTATCCTTTATGTAACGATTTTAAGTAATATACTTTCTTGTCAGCTTTTCTTCAAATTTACATTGTTTTCTTTGAAATTTGTCATTCTGTGTTTCAGTTCCAGTCAATTAACGTGGCATTTTTGGCTGAGCATTGCCATATATGATAGTCTGAAACTCAAACCTTCTCTTTAAAAAACTAACTGTCCTGTCCTTTTTTTAGGAGGTAAATGCCAGTATGACAATAGCAGTAAGTACGATTCGCTGTCCTGTCCCTCGGGTTTATGTCAGTACCCGTCTATGTGTGAGCCGCTCCCCCAGGCAGGGTTCCAATGTAAGGGGTGCCCCACAGGGCCGGAATATAACAAATTCTGTCAGCTGACCACTAGGAGGTTCACCAAGGGGTCATTCTTGACGTTCCCAGCACTGAAGAAGAGAAACCGATTCACCATTCAGATGACGTAAGTCTCTTTGAGAACTTATTTCTGTGTCAGAGTATTTGTTTCCATCTGTGTTTGTGTGCCAGAGTGATTGTCTCTATATGAGTTTTAAATTTGTTCGTGTGTAAGTATCTGCATGCGAGTGTTTGTTTCTGTGTGTATTTGCAGCCCTACGTGAGTATTTCTATGTCAGAGTGATTTAGTGAGTGACTTAGTGTTTTGATGTGCAGGTTTCTGTGTGAGGTTTTGTTCCAGTACATGTAAATACATGTATGCCATCTAGCTTAGTTATTGTATTGAACATACAATGTAGTAGAATCAAAAACCGGTAATTGAAAAAATGAAAGCTTGCTGTGTCCTGCACCTGAATTTTTTGTAAAATTTCAATGATACTTGATACTCCCAGATGGTGTTTAAGGTAACCCGTATGCATTACAGTATAATGACTGTGAGTTTGCATGAAAGCTCAAGAACGGAGAGAGCAGATCTAATACGTGATGTGAACGAGTATCAATATCTGCTGTAAGGGTCTTATTATACAGATTACATGATAGCGAGGATCAAATGTATTCCCATGATTAATTTCTTCCCGGAAAATTAAAAGATTTATCATTCTCTCAGACTGATGACGTAATATCCTTTTCAAAATAATCGAATTGGAAGATTTTTAATGAATAGATGGACACGTGTAAGCTTGGATCAGAAAAACGCAAATGTTTTTTTTTTTGCGTAATTTAGGAGGGCAGCAATGGGCTGGGAAGAAATGATCATTATTGATCATGATAATATAAAGTCAAAGAAAAATTGCGCTTCAAAGTGAAAAAGCAGTCATGGCATATTGAATTAACTCCATGTAGTGAAAATTAAAAAAATCATAAATCATCTTCATTTGATATCAAAAATGCAATTAAGAGAGTTTTGTCGGTTATAGAATTTATGCTCAATCGCTTTATTGGGAAAATTTGAAGGAGGATGACCTACGTTTACGTAATTTGCTCGAAAGAAACTTGTGCACTAAATAATTTTATATCATTGTAGTTCCTAAGATTAGAGATACATGTTTCATTTAAATTCTTTGTGCAGAATTGCTCTACACGATATGAAAAATTAGCTTGAGATAATTTTATCGATTAAAAGCCATAAAAATTCACTGGTAATAATTAAATTGTCCGGGGATTATTGTTGGCATGTCATATATAGAATTTCAAATAAAAAAAAAGGTGTACTCAATTTCAAAAGATTTGCTTTGAAATAAAAAAGAGTGAATTCAATTTATACTGCCATAAATGATAAGTAATTCCACACGATCATAAGAAACCGACTATTAGACTTCTTCTGTATTTGTGAACAATAGCTCAGAATACCAATACTTCATAATACCTCCCCTTCCCCTCCAAAAAAAAAAAAATATATATATATATAAAAGGAAGAATATAATTCGAAAAAGCAAGTATTCATAGTTAAGACAAGAACATGAAAATATCGTGAGGGAAGATTAGGAAAGATGATAGAAAAAAACTTTTAGAATTAAAGGGAAAAAACGAGATGACTAGAGGACTAAGTAGCGGTTGTGTTGTTCTTTGGACTTAATCCTTAATCTTTTGTGTGACTAACCTAAACGTATTGAAAGACTTTATAATGCCGTCCACTTGCTTTTCAATGGTGACCGGTTACTTGACTTAGGGATAAGGCATATCTAAAACTCTGATTTTAACACGATTTGATTCACTGCCTCTTTTAAAAAGAATGGAGGGTATTTAAGCCTTGCGTAATCAACGAAAGTTGTTATTTGATAAAAATGATAAGAGGACCAAATTGTATTGAGATTACAGATGTTTATGTTCTCTCGAAATAATATGGAATGTGTTTAAGCTCCCAGTTACATCAGATATGTCATGTATACACTTATTTAGAAAATGAGATAGTATTTTCCCTATTGTCATGTTTGTTTAGTGCATAATCAGTCATTCTTGTCATATTGAAAATAAAATCGAGCGTAAAATCAGATTTCTAAATCAGACATGTAGTATTATATGTACCCCACCCATTGAATTTATTTCATTATCCGTACGCGTCCTTGCTGAAAAGGCACCTTATGTCGTTGTGTATAATTCCGTTATCCTGCTGAGATCACGTTGTTCGTCTGTACGTCCAAGATTGTCAGGATTATATCATCTATCTAAATCCTCTAACCCACGGTGAAACAACATGTTTTTTCTTGAATTGTGTAATACCTCAGTTTTAAGACTTGTAAGTCCTATGAAAACGATGACCAAAGATCATTTCAAGATACTTAACAAAAGTTATCTTTAATGTAAAAATAAGTAACATGTTAGAAGTTATGAGACTACTGAGACAATAATGGAATTCCCCCTCCACTTCAAATAGATGTGGCTCAGCTTTTCTCGTTGATGCCTTGCAACTGTCTTACTCATCTTTAGGCGAGTGTTATTGAATTGATGTAGCTCATTTTCAGCACGAGATAGATTGTAATAAGGCATTGTAATTATTCAGGATTATTGTTAGTGCGACAGATAGAAACCCAAAGTATGTCGCTGGCTGAGATGTCTAGATGACACCAATGCCCCTCGCTGTAATAGCGCAGTCCAATGTGTCTGTTATACCACAATACGAACCATGCGCCATCCTCTCCTAGACGATTCAAAAGATAATATCTAATGTAATTATAAATAGTTTAGTCCGATTATGTTAATGTCCCGTCACCTTATGTCCTGATGATTCGATAATACAAGCAGACACCTCCATCATGTGTCGGGAATATAACGCCGAGGAAAATTTATTACATCGCCGAAGATTATTGTAATATGCAATATTTTGCAACAAGTAATTAATTTTACTACCTAGACAAGTGCTTATGAAAGTACGAAGGCATCATTATATGGAATTGAATACCGTCTCTAAAAAGGTAATTTAATAGGTCTGTGAACTCTGAGTACTAGTAATACAGATGTATCATGATGTTTTGCACGTCAAATTATAACCGAAGTACATGTACGTATACATTCAGAATTGTAGATAGTAAGAAGAAAGTAGTAGAGGATTCAGTTTTCGCAGTAGAGTAGGTGGAACTGGACATAATGAATGAAAGAAAGACAGAAAAAAAAACACTTTTACTCTAGTTTATGTCTATCAACAAATGTTCACTATAATATGTCAATTCAGAATCCATACTTACACTTACTGTCTTTGGTAACAATCTGACTCTAAAGTGAGGACTTTCATTCTTTTTAGCAAAACCCATAATTCTTGACATCGTGACCTTGACATTTGAGTTGTCTTTTTCAGAAAACAGCTTTAAAACTGACAAAGATGTTGATGTGGAATTTGTGTTTTCCCAAAGAGTCTTTTTGAAAGTACAGAAACTAGAAGTCAGTATCTCTGATTTCTTTTCCAGGTTTGCCACTCAGATGAAAGATGGACTACTTTTCTACAATGGCCGTTTTAACGAACGTCACGACTTCATCGCCCTTGAAATCATCAACCGTCAGTTGCGGTTCTCTTTTAGTCTTGGAGAGAATATCACCATGATTACAAGTAATGTGGAAGGAGGTATTAGTAATGGCGAATGGCAACAAGTCACCGTGGAATATCACAATAGAGTAAGGGAATTTGCAAAATTTTACTTTTTATGAAGACAAGAATTGACTCTTGGTAGTATACTTGATAACACTTTTGAGAGAAGAATTCATAAACATTCAGGAAAGCAACATTTCTTACCAATACATCTTTAAGAGAAGTGATTTAAATTACAAAAATTGAAAAAAAACCAACAACATATTTTTCCTTGTTTAATTGTTCTCTATGGTTTTAACAAATTGTTTCAATGCATAGTACCTGGTTTTAAAAAATACCGGTTGTAAACTTTCTTGCATTGGGTAACTCTTTACGATAGGTGATATTCGGATCCTTGTACAATGTACCCGGATAGCGAGATTGTCTATTAACAAGAATTATTCTTGTCACGGTCCCACGGAAGACATCAAAATCTGTTTTATTGATTTCATTCACAATCGAATTTTGCTATGGTTATTGATGAATTACGTCATAATTACATCCGTTGTCAAGGAAACACGAGAAAAGAATTCGAAGTAATAATGTTTCCAAACTGAGTCATCCTGTATCGACTCGTTCATTGTTGAATTTTTTACAAAGAAAAATTGTGGAGAGAGGAGAGCATAGCCTAAAGAATTTGGGCTCTAGAGAATTGTATGAAAACACCTTGCAATGATAGGATAACTATTTCTTTATAATTTGTCCGTAAATATCAGCTTGTTGGGCCAATTTAAGATAAAAAAAAACTTTTCTCTAGCATTAATGTATTTGAGGTGCTGCTTTATAAATAATAAGTGAGGGGTATAGAGCAGTCAACATGGAAAGATCGTATCTATAGATAATTTTACTTTACTGAAGAATGTTTTTTAAAATGCATAAACTATTACGGAATGTAAACTACATAATAATATCTCAGGTAAACGTTCAATAACGGCTTCTCGGGCTTAGGAAAAAGCGGTAGTCGATGTTAATAGAAATTAATGGCAATATTAAAATATTCTGAACAAAATCTGCTTTCGTGTATAGGTCCATTACTGCAATTTCTTTCCTAATGATGGGATGCCTGAATGCCTTCTTGTAAAACACCCAGAGTATGGAATAGATTATTGCCATATATTAAGTAGTGATGTAACGATTATCGCCGACAATCGATTGTCGGTCGCTGAATGGCCAGCGATGTTACTAATCGATGTTGAAAATCAAACTCGATTGTCGCCGACATCGCCGATTTCTGAATTTTCCGTATTTTTCCGTCCGTTTCGGTATTTTGGTTTTAGAAATCGCGCAATGCGAAAGTCATTGACGGATGCAAGTGCAGGTTACATGACCCTCCCGAGGACAAAAATAACAATAACACCTTCAAAAACTTATTATCCTCCCTGGATAACTTAGATAATTGAATTGATATTGTGGTTCAAACACCAAATTTCCTAATTTCCTCTGTCCCGAACCCTATTTAACCCAGGCGTTTCGTGGTCTAGTACGTTCTACAGTAACTTTATTGCATCAAGTAATTTTTCATATTCTATCAATCGAATTTACTTTAACACTTATATCAAACATTATAAATATATAATACATTATAAATGAAATGGGGGGGGGGGGGGTTATCATTGCATATTGTCACATGAAAATCAATTTGTCTCATCAGTGATGTTCATAACCTTGTAGAGGCAATGTAAAGGTGTAAAATAAATTCTTTAAGATAATATACACAAAGTAGAACACTCAAATTCAATTCTTTGGTCCTAATTTCACTTAATTATGAATTGAAAATTAAAAAGATAGGAATATTTCGAATTTTTCGATTATAATCGATTAATAATCGATTATGCCATTCCGATTATTTCCGATTATCGATTATGATTTAGTTTCCGATTGCCCAACACTAATATTAAGCTTTTACTGGACTTCCTTTAATAACTCAATATCAGAGTAATCTGAATGAAGAAAGTTTTTAAACCATCCAAGTCCGTTTTCGACACAAAGAAAATAGACGAGGCTGAGTCCAGAATTCTACATTATAAAGGACAATCAGATTAGGAAGCTATTTAGTAAAAGTTTCAGCCTCTAATTTCACTGCTGAATGATTTTGTTGAATTAAATAGTGTATTCTCAAAGGGACTTGACCCAGGTAGTGTAATGTCCTGGTCACCGTGAAGTCATTAAAGATTCATAAACCTGCCGATTAAGTTAATGACAATAGAGGATGCTTTAAAGGGAATGTTTCTTATAGAAGTAACCAGTACAGCAGCTCTGAGTGAAGTTACCATTCAGTGGCGGATTCAAGGGGGGCGTAGGGGACGTCCCCCCCTTAAAATTTGCAAATCATAGGTTAAACGATCATTTTCCATATAAAAAGAGTAAATATTAGTAAATATTAACTACTTGTTAGTCAATATAATTGTCAAATGCATCAATTTCAATTCATTAATCAATTTCAGTCACGAAAATGGGTCCGAAAAGGCTGAAATTTCGTTAGCTTCCAGGGGGCTTCGCTCCCCTGGTCCCCCTAGCAGGGTTCTGCCCTGGACCTGCTGGGGACCTAAGCAGTCCCTAGGCTCCTCGCCATTTTTACGCCCTCTCTAACCCAAAAGCTGGATCAGCCACTGCCATTCATTGTCAATAGAATAACCCATGTAACTCTGCAATGTCGATTATTACTGATAACATTCTATTGATTTTAGTCCATAAGATTCTCAGCGGCCACATTTATCAACATGCAGCTTCATTTATTTTAGAAAAACGTAATATGCAAGGGGAATGTTGCTTTGAACAGAATGGATTTGTCTGTATTTTAGGTTTTAGTGATTTTTCATACAAGTTTAAAGAATCCTCCAATGTATGCTTTATGGAAACGTACAATTTCATTTACTCGGCCCCCATTATCATTTAGATATTGAATTACTGAGATGTTTTATAAAACGAGGGGAAACTTTCTTAAGTTTCTATAAACATGTTTTATGACTATAAAAAAACGAAGCAAGTTCTAAACAGAGGCAAACTCACGAAATTTTACGTGATTCAGTACACCACAATCCACTTGCTAATGGCTAAGATCTGAAAGGCAGTTTGAATGCATCAGTAATTAGATCTTATAAATGTTCCCTTTTAAAGCACTTTTACGTGTAATTAGCAAGTATATAGCGTGACAGCCTAAATGGTGAAACGCGAGTTTTAACTACGTAATAAATACATGACCCTTGGACCTGCCTTAATTTTAAAGCAATTACCTGTAATTAACAATCACCGATAACCAAAGGTGATGCACGCGTTAGAATTTGACCCTTTTCTTTAAGGTAAATCATGGATGTACCACGATAGACAGATAACTGTAGAATTCTATACTGGGCATAAGTACATGTACTTTCGAATTCTGCAGCCAACAGGAGTATAATATGAGAACATATTTAGAGGTGAATTAAATTTAAATATAATCATGATAATTTGTTTGACAGATTTGTAGACAGGATGCTATATTTTAGTTGTGTTATTTACTTTTCAGACCGTGACATTGTCAGTTGGGGAGAATTGTGATACAGAACTAAACGTGAGATTTGGTAACCTGATATCAGACTATCAGTGTGCCAGTAGGGTTACTAATGTCCTGCCTGAAATGTAAGTGGAATTAATTAATTTTCCTCTTGAAATATGAATACTGACAGAATCAACACATTCATAATGATTGTCATAATGGGCTGATTTGAAAAGTCAAAAAAAGAAAAAAAAAAAAAAAAACCAGAGAGAGACTATCAATGTGCTAGTAGGGTTACCAATGTCCTGCCTGAAATGTAAATGGAATTAATGCCTGGCACTTACTTTCCTCTTCTTAAAAGAATCAACACAATTATAATGATTGTCATAGTGGGCTAATTTGACCATTCAAAAGAAAAAAAAGAGAGAAAGAATAAAGATTATTAACCTTATATTGACAAAAAACTCCCCTCAATCCTTTACGGTATACATGTATTTATACATTTTTAATTTCTATGACAAAGATGATAATTAATAAAATCAAAAGTTCTTTACAATTTTTTTCAATAGTTTAGTTCATTCATAGAAAACATTTTTTCAACAAATAGAATTCTTTATTTCAGTTGTTTCATCTCCCTGGAGGAGACATGTTACAAACTCTTGGACCTGACGGGACCTTTCCAGATCGGGGGACTACCCAGGGTTCCCTCCGCTTTCCAGATCTATAACAAGGACTTTGATGGGTGTATAAAGGATGTGTATATAGACCATGAGTTTCTGGACCTTAACAAATCAGTGGCCAATGTAGGCACACAGCCAGGGTGTAGGGAAAAGAAAAATGCTTGTCTATCAGCTCCTTGTGCTAATGGAGGTAAGTACCCATAATAAAAAAATGGTGTTACTTATGTCCATGCCATGTAATGGTGTTAGGGCATAATACTTTGTTTAGACTACACTAGAGCTTGAGAGTGATTTCAGTTTCACGATCATAAGTAAAGAATCTTTTAACCTATCCAAACTAAATTTGATAATATTGAATTTTTATTAGATTTACAAGGTTCCTACTTATTTTTGGGTCAAAGGCTAAGTAAATATTTCCTGTTAATATAATAAGAAACAATTTTATGCTCTGGTTCTATTGTGAAAACATAAAATAGTCCACTTTTAAATTATGGATATCTTATATTTAACGTTCTTGAAATCAGTTACACTTTAAATTTCATTCTAGTAAGTGCAAAATTGGCTCACTTGCTTGTTTATCATATGATAAAATATGTTTTTAATTTTGAAATATTTAAAGCATAGTAGTTAATAGATACACTGTCATTTGAGTGTTTTATGATTGCTGTAAATATTATGTAGGAACCTGTATTGATGTATGGGATACTTTCCTGTGTAAATGTCCAGAGCGTACAGGTGCCAAGGATTGTAGCCAGGTGATAGACGAGCCTATACGTGTGGATGGTGGGGGGATCCAGGTGTATGCTGGTACCTCCTTACCTAGCAGAACCATCATGTTCCCCTGGTATAACGGTATCTCCATCAGGACCAGGGAGAGGGAGGGAGTCCTCATGCACATAGCTATAAGTAATAACCAGTATGTTCTTCTGGAGGTAAGGATATGGCCTGTTACTCATCTATAGTTTGTCTTTATGGAGAATTGGAAAGAATATATTAAATTTTATAATAGCCATTGGTATTTGTTCTTGAATCATTGTTGATATTAGACATACAAATATTCCATAGTTTTCCTAGAGGAATTTTAATGATTTTTTGAAAATCTGAAGTGTGTATAACTTTTCTTCTCTAAGCTTCATGGAGGTTACGTACAGTACAACTATAGCGGTAGTAACAAAGTCCACACCTTTGACTACCTCCCTGTCAACGATGGACAGTGGCACTACCTAGAGGTCAGATGGCCCAGACAGGGGCAAATCATTCTTGTCATGGACTATGGTCTCTGGCAGGTATGGACTTCTTTTTAATTTCTGTGTTACGTGTTAGCATAAATTGCGTCACTCTTTGTTGTGCTGAAAATTTTATATAATAGAATTAAAAAAAAAAATTACTAGAGATCTTGATAAATATTTCCTACTTGGTTTCATAAAAGATCAATTGATGTCATTCAACTCGATAAGTAAAAGTAAATTAAGTTGAAAAGAACCAGAAACTTTTCTTAATAGTTTATGTTTATATCCTTATATAGTCTCTGGAGACAATGTCATCAACTATAGAGAATAAACAGATAGACAAAGTCAATGTTGGGGCACAGAGGTTTGGTACTGGTCCTATAGAGAAAGGATTTATTGGCTGTATTCAGGTAAGTTATATTTGTTGTTATCAGTATATGTATTTTCTGTTGTGTTTCTGTTGTGTTGTGTTTCTGTTGTGTTTCTGTTGTGTAACAAATTGTTACTCCTTGTAAATTACGAAGGATATGACAGGAATATCCTTTATTTTGAGCTTTTAAAAAAATATGAGGAATTTTAATGTGACTTCAGCAATAATTTTGGATTCAGAACAATTGATTTGAATAATATCTTATGTATACTAATTGATGTATAATATGCTGGAACCAAATCTTTGAACTTATCTGATGTAATATATCAGTTATATCTTTATATCTTTGAACATGATTTCTTTCAAGGCTGAGTCAAAATTAGTTTGCTCAAGTCACCTTTCTAATATTCTGTTATCAAACCTACTAATTTAATCCTCTTTTTCTTTCACAGAATGTGCGAGTTGGTAACAGTCAGGCAGCGATTCTACAGAGGCCCGCCGAGTCCATTAATGTGTATGCTGGATGTGATGTAGAGACTGCATGTGACGGTAACACGTGTCCTGCCGGGGCCACATGTGAAGATCAGTGGAGGAAAGCGAAATGTCAATGTCCTAAAGGTAGGCAATTATGATATTCTATAGAATTTTACATAGCTTTTATCTTGCAGATCTGGATTCTGAGAAACTCAAAAATTTCTTTTATTGTAGAAACTAAAAGAAGAACTGTATTATAGAAGCCTTTAAAAGATAAGAAAGGCTGATGTTATATCTCCTACATGTATATAAAAGAGTTATATTTTCGAAAAGGATATAGAAAAGTGTTCTATGTATTTTAAAAATTCTCTGGAAATTACTTTTGAAATTCCTCAGAATTTATATTTCAATTTCTCTGAAAATTAATTTTGTAGGAACTCTGGGTCCTGAATGTAAGGCTATATGTCAGACATACAATCCATGCCAAACCCATTCCATATGTCATGGACCTACGTACAAACCGGAACAGAATTCGGACTACACGTGTGAGTGTGGGACCCTACAGAGTGGGCGGTACTGTCAGATTGTCGCTCAGCAGCCATGTGCCAAGGCATGGTATGGATACCCTATATGTGGACCATGTAATTGTTCGCGAGAGCTGGGATTTGATACCGAGTGTGAGAAATCAAACGGAGCCTGCATCTGTCAGGTAGGTTTCACATCAGTGCATTTCTTTTTATTTGCCGGATTGCAAAGCAATTCCGGTCTATAGATTGACGATGTCCGTCTGTCCATCCATCTGTCGTCAACATTTTGGTTAAAGTTTCTGGTTGAGGCAAAATCTAAGGAACTATAAGCAGTAGAAACTATATATTATACATGAAGCTTGCCCATCACAAGACCTTTAAATTTATGCCGTAACATATGACCTAGTGACCTTGACCTTGGACTTTGACCTAGTAAAAGATTTTGGTTAAAGTTTCTGGTTTAAACAAAATCTATGGAACTGTATGCAGTAGAAACCCTGTATTGTACATTAAGGTTGCCCATGAAGAGACCTTTCAATTTATGCTGTAACATTTGACCTAGTGACTTTGACCTTGGAATTTGACCTAGTTAAAGATTTTAGTTAAACCTTTCTGGTTAAAGCAAAATCTAAGGAACTGTATGCAGTAGAAACCTTATATTATACATGTAGGTTACCCGTGACGAGACCTTAATTTATGACATTTGACATTGTGACCTTGACCTTGGACTTTGACCTAGTTAAAGATTTTGGTTAAAGTTTCTGTTTTAAGCAAAATCTATGGAACTGTATGCAGTAGGAACTTTATATTATACATGTTGATTGCCTCTGACAAGACCTCTCAATGTATGCTATAACATTTGACCTAGTGACCTTGACCCAGTTGGTGACAAAAACTTACTTTGCAATCTGGCCATACCGTCTTTAGCGGTGTTTTATAGATTTATATATTTTCATGTTTTATTGCCCTTTTCTATTGGTTCATGAAAAAAAAGATATCTGTGGTAGAAACACGAGTATTGTCATAGACAGAAAATTCAATTATATTTGGTGCATTAGAACTGAGGAATTTATGAAAAAATGATTAAGGAGTAGGTGTGGTAACCTGCCATTTCAGCCCTATTTTCACAGTTGTTCATATTTCCATAAAATTTTAGTTTATAAAATGTCAAATGTATGGTGAATCCAAATCAGGAAATCATGTTTTGATTTCACAGTCCTACACTGAAAAACACGTTGCTAAAAACGTCTAAAAATGTTGAAATCATTAAAAATATTGATAAATGAGCGAAATGTCGATACAAAACTATGGAATCAAGTAGCACTCCAGCCTTTGCCCATGAATATTTTTGTACCAATGGATAGATTTCTAATCGGCTTTCTAATTTGCATAAAAAATATCTTGGATGAGGCCTGAAGCGTAGATGAATTTTGAAGATTTGTGTGAAAAAAAAAGATGATTTTCCTTTGTTTTGCATCATTCAGGGCAAATGACATCAGAACATGATGTCATACATCACACGCATGAAGTTACGAGGGCTCAAAATTATGACACAGTATTTTCTCAAACATTCAACATTGCAAAAAGTGATAGTTAATAATTAGTTTATTAAAAGCATTTTT